>OU612046.1:110083196-110404163 GCA_914767935.1 Coremacera marginata | reverse complement strand
TTGATGGAATCTTGGGCGACGATACCTTGCGAGAGTGTGAAGCCCTTATAGATAGGAAAAAAAATATATTGACTATTAAGCCTGGAGTAAATATTCCTTTAAGATTTCGATTCTCTAAGCAAATTAATCTAACAATTGGCGAAGGGATCTCAGATTGTGTTAAAGGAAAAATTTACAATTTAATTGAAGAATTTAGAAATTTATTCGGTCCATTGAAAACGGGTGAGAGAGTTCATACTTCAATTAAAGCTGAAATAAAAATAACGACAGATGAACCTATCTACTCCAAAAGTTACCCATACCCCGTAGCTATGCGAGGAGAAGTAGATAAACAGGTGAAAGAATTACTAGAAGCGGGAATAATCCGTCCGTCTAAAAGTCCTTACAACTCGCCTGTGTGGGTTGTGCCCAAAAAGGATGGTCCGTCTGAAGAAAAACGATACCCTATGGTAAAAGATTTTAAACGACTCAATTCTGTAACTGTGTCTGATACATATCCCATGCCGGATATAACGTCCACACTAGCTAGTCTCGGCAATGCCCGCTACTTCACGACTCTAGATCTCACGTCCGGCTTCCACCAAATCCGAATGAAAGAGTCTGACATACCCAAGACGGCATTTTCGACGTTAAACGGAAAGTACGAATTTGAAATGCTGCCGTTTGGACTCAAGAACGCTCCGGCAATATTTCAGAGGATGATTGACGACGTCTTGAAGGAACACATCGGGAAAAAATGCTTCGTGTACATAGATGACATCATCGTGTTTGGGAAAGATGAAGATGAACATCATCAAAATGTCGAGAAGGTATTTGCCTGTTTAGATAATGCCAACTTAAAAGTAAACCTTGAAAAGACACACTTTATTAAGGAAGAAGTGGAATTTTTAGGGTACGTTGTCTCGTCAAAGTGAATCAAAGCCGATAAAAAGAAAGTAACGGCTATTCAACAGATTTCCCCGCCTGAGACACTAAAAGATCTGAAAAGTTTCTTGGGGTTGACATCGTATTATCGCCGTTTCATCCGCGACTATGCGAAAGTTGCTAAGCCATTGACAAATTTAACTAGAGGTGAACATTCTAAGGTGAAGGCGAATGAATCTAAACGCGTAAAAATAGCACTCAATGGTGAAAAACTGCTCGCCTTCTGCAATTTGAAATCCCTTCTAACCTCTTCTGAAGTGTTAGCTTTTCCAAATTTCTCCATACCATTTAACCTAACGACAGATGCATCTAACTATGCGATCGGGGGGGTTCTTTCTCAAGGAGAGTTGGGTAAAGACAAACCTATAGCCTATGTCTCACGTTCTTTAAACAAAACAGAAGAGAATTACGCTACAAACGAAAAAGACCTGTTAGCGATAGTATGGGCTCTCGATAGTTTAAGGAATTACCTGTACGGGGCTAAGAAAGTAAAGATCTATACGTACCACCAACCACTAACATTCGCCTTAAGCGGAAGAAATTATAATGCGAAACTCAAACGCTGGAAAATTTGAATTGAAGAGTAGTAACCACGAGTTGATTTACCGACCAGGTAAATTTAACTTTGTGGCAGACGCTCTTTCCAGATTAAAAACGGAAGTTAATCACCTGACTGCGTCAACTTCAGTTAACTCAGGTCAAGGTATAGTTACTAATGAATCGAGCTCGGAAACAGCAAGCGAGAGTGGTGGAAGTTCATCGTCAACGATGACAGCTAGTGAAGGCAATTCGTCATCAACGATGACAGCTAGTGAAGGTCTTCGAGATCCCTCAATCTCCGAATCCTCTGCAGCTACCATGCACAGCGCTGAACAAGATGGTTCAGACTTAATACCCCATGTGGAATCACCCCTCAATGTGTTTAGGAATCAGTTAATTTTCAGGGAAGGTAACCAAGATGTAATTATAACTGAACAGCCACATCCAGGTTACCAGAGGCATTACATAACATTAGAAAATATCGATAGAACAGCGATTACTGAAAACTTAAAAGCAAGATTAAATCCCAATGTGATAAATGGAATAAAAATGCAGGAGAAATATTTAGGATTATTGCAAGATATCTACTTAGCGACTTTTTCTAGATACAAAATCAGAATAACGCAAAGAATAGTCGAGGATGTAGCGAATGAAGAACGACGTTTCATTATTGTGGAGAATGAACACAGAAGAGCGCACAAAAATGATAGGGAAAACAGAGAACAAATTTTAGAAAAATACTATTTCCCTGCGATGTCGGCCTTCATAAGAAGATACGTGGCCTCATGCGAAATATGCAACGCAAACAAGTGCAATAGACATCCAGTCGTAACAGAACTTCAACCTACGCCCAACCCTAGATATCCCTGTGAAATACTTCATATGGACATTATGGAAATTGAAAATGAGAAATTGATCACTGTAATAGACAAATTCTCTAAGTTTGCTAAATTCTTTCATTTAAAGGATAGATCAGTTATTCAGGTTAGAAACAAACTAATAAAGATTCTACACTACTTTACAGTGCCTCAAATTCTGGTCACAGATAATGAAAGAAGCTTCATAAGCCCAATAGTTATTAATTTCATTAAATCTTTAGGAATTAAGCTTTATCTGACGCCAACGGGGCGAAGTGAAGTAAATAGCGAGGTGGAAAGGGTGCATTTAACGGTGCAGGAAATTTTTCGGTGCCTTAAGCCAGAATACCCATCCCTTAAGGTCAAAGAATTAATACATATATCTGTAGATAGGTACAATAACTCGGTTCATTCAGTCACAAAAAGGAAACCCACAGACGTTTTTTTTAATCGTGCCCAGCGGGTTAATTACCAAAATTTGATTAATATCCGTTCGAAAATAAATCACAACTTGAGAGGAATGATAAAGAGCAACATGGGAGCTAGAAACAATCGAATTAATCGAAGAAGACGTGCAGCTAGAAGATATTCAAAGGGAGATATAGTTTACGTAGCAATTAAAAGAATTAAAGGGAAAAACAGACCTCTATATCAGAAAGAGATAGTAGAGAGAGACAATAGGGTAACGATAATAACTGCGAGTGGCAGGCGAATACACAAAGCCCACATAAAAAATCTTTCGCCGAGACCAAGGTCATAATCAAATCTATGCTTCCTGGGTGAAATCAAAATGTATGTCGCCATAAGTCACTGACACTGTAAATAGCCTTAACCTTCCAAATGCACTTCATATTACTTATCTAAAAAGGAAAAAAATAAAAAATTAAATTATTGTTCAAATGCACTTCATATTACTTATCTAGAAAGAAAAAATGAAATTATTTGTTCAAATGCACTTCATATTACTGGTCAAAAAAAAAAAAAAAAAACAAAATATTTGTTCAAATGCACTCAGTACGAGCTTATAAAAATAAAAAAATACCAGAAGAAATATGATCCGTTATGCGGACAAGCACTGCTTAGCTCTTGAAAAAATACAATCGCATAAGCAATTATTCGCAAAAAAAAAAAAAGAAAAAATGTCAAAAATATATAAAATTTAAAATCGCATGAAAAGAAGTACGATATGTTTTATGCGAAATTTACATAAGCAATTGTTTGCAAAAAATATGCGAGAAAAACATATTTGAAAAATACAGCAAATTGGGGAATCTATACATGAACCAGACAAAAAAACAAATTAAGAGTCATTGATAGCTCAGATAAATAAAATATGAAAGCAGACCGTAAGATTGGCAAAATTGGTGGATGCTTGCATCAGGGTTCGACTCCTTGCCATGTACCAAGCTTGATTATTATATTTATCATTTGATTATAATACACACATGATAACTTATACATAAGTATTTGATTAATATATATTTCGATACGTTGAAACATACGTATGATAACTAATTTATATTGATAACTACACATTATATGACTACATAAAAAATATATAAAAAATACAAAAAAATACATAAAAAATTGGAAAAAGGGAATATTTTTACTTTATAATTACAATTTAATAACGCATGCCTGGAGTGGCGACTCTGCTTATTTAATTACAGGTTTCTGTGGACGTTGTTGTCTGCTTCGACTCATGGCATAAGCATAATGAAATACCAAACTCCTGTGGTGACTATACGTGAGGGTAACAGCTGGATTACTAGTGGATCCTTCAGCCTGGTGCATCAGATCAACCTTCGACACTATGAAGATTTGATCCGTCAATCGGAGAGTTTTGTAAAAAATGCTGTTAAGAACGAAGAAATGCGATTGCTGTTGGCCTTCAACTTAAACCAAACACGGGAAAGAATCAACGAATTGAAAAATCCCAGGATGAGAAGTAAGAGGTCCATCGATTGGCTAGGTTCTGCTTGGAAATGGCTTGCTGGTTCTCCTGATGCTACCGACTGGAATAAAATTCTGAACAGTCAAGAAGGCATAATTGAGAATAGTGAGCAGCAATATAAAATCAACCAAGAACTCTTCAAGGCGTCTCGTGAGGTAACTGAGAAAATTAACCAGGTTATAGATCGAATCAACAACATTAGTCGAGAAGGTGATGTCGGAGTTCTACACCAAGTGCTGCTATCTAAGGTACTTATCCTCAAAGAACAAGTTGCGGAAGTTATAAGAGCGTGTCAAATGGCAAAAAATGGTATAGTGAACACCAATTTGCTCGACGCCGGGGAAGCTAACAACATTATCAACGAATTAGAAACTCTTCCCTACGAGAACGTCATCGAGGCCATGGAGTATGGTCGGCCATCACTATATAGCAACGGAACACTGCTGCTATACGTAGTGTCAATGCCGAAGGTAAAACCAGAAAATTCTCACATGGGGACGGCGAGAGCAGCGGTACACGACGGGCGGCAAATACACCTTGATCACGGAAAACTGCTCCTCAACCAACTCGAAACATATGGTTTGATTGGTAATTGCTTAACTATCGGAAATTCTTCTGTGTGCGAATCCAAATCATTAGTAAAATTGCCAGAGGACTCTTGTGTACCCCGGATCCTGAAAGGCGGACATGCCGAATGCCACTTCATTACCCGAAGTAGCGAAATCATTGAGCTAATTGGAGGCAACACTATATTTATCTCTAACTTCAACGGTAGTGTCGTAAAAGGAAACTCATCGATCAAATTGGAGGGAACCTAGCTGTTACAGCTTCATAACGAAACGGTACAAATTGGAGAAAAGTCATTTTCCAGTAAAACTACCAGTAAGCCACAAGCACTACCTGCTGTTCTCACAAGAGTAACTAGTAAAGGATTGAGACCCGACATCGACTACGTTCATAACCTCAGCGTAGACAACACCCAGCACATAAAGAAGATTATATCTACGCAAAACTTGGCAATTTACATCGAGTCAGCCATTATTATTGCCGTGTTTGGTGCCTTATATATCGGTGCCACGAAAATCTACAAGAAGGCGCACATACCACCAGTTAACACCCATACCCGGGTGCGATCGCCGGCGCCGCGACATAAGGTCACCATATCCACCGATCTGCGGGACGCAGATATTTCAGAAGGGAGGAGTTAACACAGCCGGAAGGCTTGACTCAACAATTCGTTCGAGTTCAACAACCAACAGGCAGCAAAACCCAATTCCATTGCACGCGCTGTGCATTGAATGCAGCGTCAGCAGACAACCTTATTTTTAAGTGTAGAATAAGTAATATTGTTAGCTTAAGCTTATTAAAATTATTGTTATATGATATATTGATTTGAATTGTAACTTCACTTGGTATTTGTGTGCCACAACGATAAGTTGTGGTTAATAAATTATTTTTTAAATAATATAAAAGGATAAATCTTTTACTATTAAATCTTTAAATCTTTATAATTAAATATTAAATCTTATGTTATTGTTATTGTTATTGTTATTGTTATTGTTATTGTTATTGTTATTGTTATTGTTATTGTTATTGTTATTGTTATTGTTATTGTTATTGTTATTGTTATTGTTATTGTTATTGTTATTGTTATTGTTATTGTTATTGTTATTGTTATTGTTATTGTTATTGTTATTGTTATTGTTATTGTTATTGTTATTGTTATTGTTATTGTTATTGTTATTGTTATTGTTATTGTTATTGTTATTGTTATTGTTATTGTTATTGTTATTGTTATTGTTATTGTTATTGTTATTGTTATTGTTATTGTTATTGTTATTGTTATTGTTATTGTTATTGTTATTGTTATTGTTATTGTTATTGTTATTGTTATTGTTATTGTTATAGTTACTGCATTCCTTCCAGGATGCACTAAAAAAATACCCTTGCTGAAACTCTCAACTTCGAGTTCCAGACTTTTATATCAAACACAACTATTTTAATTTTACAAATTCAACTTATTTATTGACAGCACAATTAAACTGATAAACTGAATCTTAGCTCCGCTAACTTAGCACTAACTGTTACAATGCAAAATGCTTAACACCTAAACTAAATTATGCTTATTCTAGTTCTTCTTATGAATCACCTAAAATATGCTTTTAGTCGACAGCACAGGGAATATGCTGCGTTGCAGTTTCCCACAGGTTGACGGGATCCGATTACGGCACGTGTGTCTGCTGGTTGCGAAATACAGGTTGACTAGCTGACGGCTGCATTTTGCAGGGTGGTAACTCCTCCCTCCTTAAAAATCTGCGTCCCGTAGATCTATGTGAGTATGGAGGCTGCGTGGCGGTTTTTGCGGTGGGTCAATGGAAGGTGATTTTATCTCTGGATTGGTGATTGCAGGTAACCTAAGCTTCCTCGTCATCATGTGCCATAAGGTGAACAAGACACAGACGACAGTGGTCACTATCAGCAGATCTGTAATTATATAATATTTAATAGAGTTTTGGATCTTGCCCAATTTCCTGATGTTGTCAACGCCAAGATCATGCACGTATTCCAAATCGACGACAAGTCCCTTGTCGGTAATGTTCACTAGTGCGGAGGGTAGAGCCCGGTGATGTGAGGTGTTTTTGGACGTGAAGGTTCTGTTCTTCATGTATATTGTTTCGTTGTCTAGGTGAATTACATTGCTTCCTTCTAGTTGCCTTGTTTCGTTGGCACCCACGATTTCACCCTCTTCTTTGTTTGACCGGAAATGGCATTCCGCGTGGCCACCTTTCAGAACCTTGGGTATACAACTATCTTCAGGTAATTTTTCCAGCATCCTCATCTCGCACACAGTAGAGTTATTGATCCTCAGGCAATCGTTCTTTATACCGTACGTTTCCATCTGACTTATAAGTACCTGATGAAAGAGCAAGTCTAGTTGCTTTCCCTCATTGATGGTCGCTCTTGTAACTAGTAGATGGTATCTGGACGCACTCAACTTCGGCATCGAGAGAACGTAGAGTATGATGGACCCATTGGTGAATATTGAAGGCTCCCCAAACTCCATTGCCTCTATTGTATTCTGATATGGGAGTGTTTCGATTTCCACAAGGAGCCGATCTATTTCCTCCTTGTCCAGCATATTACTGTTCACAATCCCGGTTTTTGCCAGCTGGCAAGCACGAACGATTTCGCTGACTTCCGTTTTTACTATCAGCAATTTGTTGAGGATGTCGCTCTCAATTTGTTCTTCTTTGGTATCTTTGGATATGCTGTTAAGTCTGCTTATCGCTTGGTTCACCTTCTGCAATGCCTCACGAGAAGAAATAAAAAGTTTTTCATTAATTTTATATTGGTGGTTATTGTTTTCCGTAATTTGGTCTTGGCTTTGAAGAATGGTGTTCCAATCTGTAGCATCCGGTGACCCGGCAATCCACTTCCACGCTGAACCTATCCAGTTGATAGACCTTGTTCTTCTTGTTGTTTTTGCGCGAAGCTCGCTCAGCCGGTCGTTAATCCAATTAAAGTGGTATGCAAAGATCTGTTTTTTGGTGTTGCTATGTAGTGTGTTGTTGGCCGTATTTGTCATGTCTTTCAGCAGCTCGTCGTATGAGTTCAGGTTGATGATGTGTACCAACTTGAATCGCCCATTTATGGTCCATGCATCACCCGCACGTATTGAGACTATCGGTGTTTTATAGTTGAATATTTGGTAGCCCTGTGCTGCGGCTACTATTAGGATTAACCTTATACTGTAATGATATATAAGTAATAATATATAATGAAACATAGGTATAAGGGTCTTCCCTTTTATTTTTTAAATATGTCCTCATATTGACCAAGTTACATTGTTTTCGTTTTGCTTTTTACAAAAATAATTTGTATTACCGTATGTTTGCCTATTTTAATTAATTTTTTTTGATATTACGACGATATTACCTCCTTATCTAAGAGGAAAAGGTTAAAATAATTTTCTACAGTAGATGCATGTGTAGTGGCAAAATTTCAAAATTTTTATTCCATTTGCGTATTTTATTAGTTTATTATAGAGGACAAAATAATATTAGATTAATTTAAAATTTAAATTTCAAAATGTTCATTTTATTTGTTTATTTAAGTAGTTTATTCTAGAAGACAAAATAATATTTAACTTATTTAAAATTTTAATTTAAAATTATTTATTTTATTTGTTTATTTAATTAGTTTATTCTAGAGGACAAAATAATATTAGATTAATTAGAACGACTGATAGAATAATGCACATTTTCCAATAGCATGTAGTTAATAAACATATATTTCATAAAAATATTTTATTTTTGGGTTATAATGTATATCGGGGTGGTAGCTTCTACGTGTTCTTATCCTATGATTTTGGTGTTCCTATATAACTACTTGGCGTACTAAGGAAAATTCAAGGTTTGTGCGATCGGTTTATATTTTTAATATTTGCTTTGTGGATACGCCTTCCACTAGCTGTAATGATTGTTACCTTGTTATCCTTCGCTACTATCTCTTTTCGATAGAGCGGTTTATTTTTTCCCTTTAGGCAATTTTTTCCCTTTATTTAAGCGAACAAGGGTTCGCTACATAAATTGCCTCTCCCTTTTTATATCGTATTGGTTTTGACTTTTTTTCATTTCGCCTTAAATTTCTGACGCGAAGATTTTTCATTATAAGCCCTCTTAGGTCCTTATTGACCTTGGATCGGAAATCGATTAAATTCTGATAGTTAATTCTCTGGCTTCTATTAAAAAATACATCGCTGGGCTTTTTGTGAATGACCGAATGAATGGTATTGTTGTACCTATCCACGGCGACCTCGATCAACTCCTTTACTTCAAGAGATGGATACTCTCTTCTGAGGCATCTGTATATTTCTAGGACAGTGGAGTGAAGTCTTTCTATTTGACCATTGACTTCACTCCTCTGTGTCGGAGTTAAATATAACCTTATACCCAAGCTTTTGATGAAACTACTAATTATCGGACTTATAAAGCTCCTTTCGTTATCCGTTACGAGGACCTTTGGCACCGTAAAATAATGCAAAATTTTAATCAGTTTTGACCTAATGTGCAGCACTGACCTATCTTTTATGCGGAAAAATTTTGCAAATTTTGAAAACTTATCTATGCATGTTATAAATTTCACATTCTCGATTTCCATAATGTCCATGTGCAATATTTCGCATGGATATTTAGGAACCGGAGTTAACTGTAGTTGGGGGTCTATCGGTCTTCTGTCGTATTTACTGACATTGCAAATTTCGCATGAGGCTATATATGTTCTTATAAGATTACTCATACTAGGAAAATAGTACCTTTCTAGTATTTGTTCTTTATTTTCCCTATAATTTCTATGAGCCCTTCTGTGCTCATCTTCGATTATTTGAAATTTGTTCTCTTCTCTAGCTATATCCTGTACAATTCTCTGAGTTACCCTTATTTTATAACCAGTGAATGTTTCCAAGTAGATGTCTTGCAAAAGGGCTAAACGATTTTCCGGAATTTTTATACCATTAATGCCGGTAGGATTTAATACCTTTTTCAGGTTTTCTAATATGACTTTCCTATCCAATTGTTTTGCCCCAATGTAGTGTCGACTATACCCAGGGTGAGGATTTTCAAAGGAGTTTAGTTCCTTGCCTTCTTTGAATACTATCTGATTACGAAAAACATTAAGTGGTGCTTCCACATGTGGGATCAAGTCTGAATTGTCCTGTTCAGCACTATGTTCCTTCACATTGCTTGAGAAGTTTTCATCCCGACCCTCACTAGCCGTACCAGTACACGAGTCGTCTATTTCTCTGCCCTCGCTGGCCGTCTCTGTTGTTGAGCTTTTATTCGACGATTCAGTCTGGCGGTCGTCCGCCGTTAAGTGATTAACTTCGGTTTTAAGTCGGGACAGAGCATCAGCCACTAAGTTCGATTTACTCGAGGTGTAAATTAAATCGTAGTTGTACTCTTCTATTCTCGCCTTCCAACGCTTGAGTTTCGCATTGAAGTTTCTATTACCTAATGCGAAGGTCAAGGGTTGGTGATCGGTAAAGATTTTGATTTTTTTTGCGCCATATAAATAATTTCTTAAGTTGTCAAGGGCCCATACAATTGACAGCATCTCCTTCTCATTAGTCGCATAATTTTCTTCGGTGCGACTCAATGATCGAGAGATGTAGGCAATTGGTTTCTGCCTATTTTGTTCTCCTTGCGAGAGCACTGCGCCTATTGCATAATTAGACGCGTCGGTCGTTAAATTAAAAGGTTTACTAAAATCCGGGAAAGCCAATACTTCCGAGGAAGTCAGCAGTTCCTTCAAATTATTGAATGCCTGCAAGGCCGAACCCTCAATGTGTATAGGAACATTTCTTGATTGGCTAGCTTTAACTTGAGAATACTCGCCTCTCGTCAAATTAGTAAGAGGTTTTGCAATTTTGGCATAGTCGCGGATAAACTTTCTATAATACGAAGTTAAACCTAGGAAACTTTTCAAACCCTTCAAGTTAACCGGAGGCAGGATTTTTTCTATTGCTTGAACCTTCCCTGGGTCAGGTAGAATTCCGTCAGGAGTAATTAGGTAGCCGAGAAATTCTACGCTGGTTTCCATAAAATTAGTCTTTTCCAGATTAACTTTTAGTCCCGACTCTCTCATTCTCGTAAGGATTGTCTTTATGTCGTTAAGGTGGTCTGGCATATTTTTACTGAAGATGATGATGTCATTAATATAGACATAGCAGTTCTTTCCTATGAATTCCTTGAGAACATCATCAATCATTCTTTGGAAAATGGCCGGGGCGTTCCTAAGGCCAAACGGCATCCTTAAGAATTCATACTTCCCATTCATAGTAGAGAATGCCGTTTTGCTAATGTCCCTCTCTCTCATCGCTATCTGATGGAACCCGGAAGTGAGATCGAGGGTGGTAAAATATTTGGCTTCGCCCAGGCTGGCAAGAGTACTATTAATATCTGGGATTGGGTAGGCGTCGGGGATAGTCACAGCGTTTAGCCTTTTGAAATCTACCACCATCCTATACTGCTTTTCCCCATTGGGTTTCGGTTTTTTCGACACCACCCATATGGGGGAATTGTAAGGGCTTTTAGAAGGGCGTATTACGCCCTCGGCCAAAAGTTCACGGACTTGACGTTCTACTTCCTCTCTCATATTGGAAGGGTAAGGATAACTTTTTGAATAGATTGGTTCTTCTGTACTGGTGCGTATTTCCGCCCTTACAGAAGTTTTTACCTCGCAACTGCCCACTGGCCCGAAAACATCTCGATAACTATCAACTATTTCGTGAAGGAGTGTCTGTATTTCTACGGGAATGCTATTTTTTAGGGTTATACTAGTGTTCACCTCGGCGCATGGTTTATTCTTAAGAGGGATCTCTGTTTTTTTATCTATAACCAGTATATTTTTTTCTCTATCGATAACAGCACCTAGTTGCTTTAAGGTATCGTCCCCTATTATTCCATCAAAGGATCTCAATTCGGGAAGCACGAAGAACGTCAAGGTTGTATTATTGCCTACATGAGAAAAGAACTTCCCGCTAATTTTTTTAGAAATATGAATTTCGCCGCCTGCCGTGTTGACAACGAACGTTTTCGACACAGGATTGGGATTTTCTGCCAGATGAGGTCCGATAAAATTTTTATTAGCCCCTGTGTCTACAAGAAATTTACGCGTTGCCCCATCCCGTGTTATATATTCTATATAGGGCACACTGGAAACGAGGCATCTGTCATAAAATTTGCCTCATTGGTTTCATTGTTCGTGATTTTCGGTTCGTAACCCTGTATGTTATCCTCGGAGGGCAGCATATGATACATTCGCTGTTCCTTTCGGGGATAGTTATCTGACCTAGGTCTTTTCAATTCCATATCAAAGTGGTTATTGTCGAAACGATTAGAATAATTTTTGTTGCGCATGGACTCGCCAGCTTCCACTTTTACTTCGGGTCCGGCAGTATAAGGCCTTGTGTTGGTAAAATGCCTCACTGCACCAGACCTATCATTACTACGCCCCTGTCTATCGTTGGAACGCCAGGTGTTATTGAACCGGCTCTGTGGAACCGTGCTGTATACGGTTCTTACGTGTTGGTTTGTGGGAGAGGGGGCAAAATTGGTTGTCCTCGGCTGAGACGAGATGCTTCTAAAGTTCAGGTTTTGAATTTCGAGGCAAGCTGAATATGCCTCGGGGAGAGTACTGGGCTTTTGGATAATCATCATTTTAGAAAGGTCACCGTTTAGCCCTCTTATGAACACGTCGAGAGCGCGGTTCCTGTAGGTCTCGATTAGTGCGTTAATGGTTTCGGTCGAGTACGTTTCTGTTTTGATTTTATTGATCACTAGAGAGAATTGATGGTTCACCTTGGCGTAGAATTCGTCTAGCTTCATATTGCCCTGAGAGAGTTGGTTCAGCTGATGTTCGAGAGTTCGGATATCTCGTTTGTCAGCGTAGTGTAAGGACAATATTATCTTTATTTCCCCCCAATCTTCCCCAAAAACGTTGTAGGATACTAGAGCTGTATCTGCGACACCTCTTATTTTTTGGCGTATGTGTTGCAGAATTGCTCTATATATTGGCTTATTGCGGACTATCTCATAATCCTTCAATATAGCCTCTACATTGTGTACCCAGGATATATAATAAACCGGGTTACCCTCGAACACTTGCAATTCCCTAACGCAGTCAGGTAATTTACTAATGTCCCTTAAGTCATCCTCAGTTCTGGGTGCAGGAGATGGCTCAGGTTCCACAACTCTCTCAAGAGTCTCCCCCCTGGCATTTGTCTCCATTTGGACAATCCTATTCTCGGCAGCCCTCAATTGGGAGGTCAATACTCGTATGGCCTCTGCTGCCTTGTCATTTTGCTCAATTAGGGATAGGCGACCTTCAACACCCCTAATTTGTTCGACAATTGCGTTTACCGCCCCCGTCAGTCCAGTAAGGGAGTTCCTAATTTCATCCATTCTATTTTCTTCCTTGCTTTCACTAAAGTACCTCGATCGAAGGGAATAGTGGTACATGAATGGCTTCTCACCTGATTCGTATGTTCACCTTATTGAGGGTTTTCACAAGGGATAAAAAAGAAAAAAAAAAAAAAAAAAAAAAAAAAAATCCTAAAAATGCTTTTCGAGGAGATTAATAATTTCGCCTTTTACCCCAAAAAGTCATCAAAAAAATGTTCATTCTTTTTTTATTAAAAATGTATATAAAAATATAAATATAGGTAAATAAGCAGGTAGAGTACTTTCGTTTTTTTTTTTTTCAAAAATTAAAAATTTTAAGTTAATTTCGCTTTTTTTTTCTTTCTTTTTTTTATATCATCAAAAAATATAAAATAGTTTCACTTTTTCTTAAAATAGGGTATCAAAAATTTGCACTTTTTTTTCAAAAAAAGGTTATCAAACAATATAAAATAGTTTCGCTTTTTTATAAAAAAAAGGGGATCAAAAATTTGCACTTCTTTTTTCAAAAAAAAGGTTATCAAAAAATATAAAATAGTTTCGCTTTTTTGTAAAAAAAGGGTATCAAAAATTTGCACTTTTTTTTCAAAAAAAGGTTATCAAAAAATATAAAATAGTTTCGCTTTTTTATAAAAAAAGGGTATCAAAAATTTGCGCTTTTTTTTCAAAAAAAGGTTATCACAAAATTGGAGTAATTGCACTTTTTTCAAAAAAAAGGTTATCAAAAATATAAAATAGTTTCACTTTTTTTCAAAAAAAAAAAGGTTATCAAAAAATATAAAATAGTTTCACTTTTTATTAAAAAAAAGGGTATCAAAAATTTGCACTTTTTTTCCAAAAAAAAGGTTATCAAAAAATTTTCTCTCAAGTTCACTTCAGCTTATACTCACTACCACATCCTTCTGTTGATTAACCGATCAAGGGAGGATTGTGTTTGTCCTTTTTAGCTACAAACGTAAATCGTTTAGTTTATGAATGTGGCCGACTGGGGCACAATGTTCTCCACTTTTCGTAGTCACTCTCCTCTAGTGTTCTCCTCTTTGAGGAATATTAAAACACCGCTAAGAAGTGATCCACTACTGTTGATCGGTCCCTGCTCGGGCGCCAGTTAGTGCATTCCTTCCAGGATGCACTAAAAAAATACCCTTGCTGAAACTCTCAACTTCGAGTTCCAGACTTTTATATCAAACAACAACTATTTTAATTTTACAAATTCAACTTATTTATTGACAGCACAATTAAACTGATAAACTGAATCTTAGCTCCGCTAACTTAGCACTAACTGTTACAATGCAAAATGCTTAACACCTAAACTAAATTATGCTTATTCTAGTTCTTCTTATGAATCACCTAAAATATGCTTTTAGTCGACAGCACAGGGAATATGCTGCGTTGCAGTTTCCCACAGGTTGACGGGATCCGATTACGGCGCGTGTGTCTGCTGGTTGCGAAATACAGGTTGACTAGCTGACGGCTGCATTTTGCAGGGTGGTAACTTTATTGTTATTGTTATTGTTATTGTTATTGTTATTGTTATTGTTATTGTTATTGTTATTGTTATTGTTATTGTTATTGTTATTGTTATTGTTATTGTTATTGTTATTGTTATTGTTATTGTTATTGTTATTGTTATTGTTATTGTTATTGTTATTGTTATTGTTATTGTTATTGTTATTGTTATTGTTATTGTTATTGTTATTGTTATTGTTATTGTTATTGTTATTGTTATTGTTATTGTTATTGTTATTGTTATTGTTATTGTTATTGTTATTGTTATTGTTATTGTTATTGTTATTGTTATTGTTATTGTTATTGTTATTGTTATTGTTATTGTTATTGTTATTGTTATTGTTATTGTTATTGTTATTGTTATTGTTATTGTTATTGTTATTGTTATTGTTATTGTTATTGTTATTGTTATTGTTATTGTTATTGTTATTGTTATTGTTATTGTTATTGTTATTGTTATTGTTATTGTTATTGTTATTGTTATTGTTATTGTTATTGTTATTGTTATTGTTATTGTTATTGTTATTGTTATTGTTATTGTTATTGTTATTGTTATTGTTATTGTTATTGTTATTGTAATTGTTATTGTTATTGTTATTGTTATTGTTATTGTTATTGTTATTGTTATTGTTACCGGTCGTGTGCAAAAATGCAATTTTTTATGCAAGCATCTTTCTCTGACTTCTTAGTTAGAAGTTACTTATTTAGACAAACAAAACAAAACAAAACAAAACAAAACAAAGAATAGTGTAACGGTGATCTGTCCCAAAGTGCACCTTACGCACTACGCCACTGGGCCCCCTACACCACTGAATAAACTCGCCAAGTGGCAAAACTAGTATAGTTGGCTACAACAACTACACACACACACACCGCACATACAACAGGCAAACATCAAATACTGAAGCAACTACCATAAGCATGACGGCTACAACAACCACACATACACCTCGCATACGACAGGCAGACTACCATTCACCGCTGTACTAGCCACATAATTCCCATTATGTTTATGCTAAGGAATATTTAAGAGCGCTGGGCTTGGCAAACTAAGGCACGGCTCGGAAGCGTAGTGCTTTGTACCGTCTGCTGCTTGTTACCAAGTAGTGAACTTTTACAACGGACTACCGAAAGGTGGACCGTTATTTATACATTCAGTTTTTTTAAGTTATCGTACTCGAGGATGTTTTTACGTCGGCTTCGGCCGGTCGATCGTCCACAGTAGTTGCCGTATTCGTGGATTATTTTACGTCGGCTTCGGCCGGTCGATTATCCACTGTAGTTACTGATTAAATTACACAAATGCATATTAATTAGCGTATAAAATATAGTAATGTAATGAATAAGAATACATGCCAAATTGAAGCATAAAAATTAATGTAGAGTTTTTTCTATCCGAAAGCAACGTAGTCGAGTCTTGCCTAAGTGCAGTCGTTTCACAGAACCTACCACCACACTTCACCGAATATTACATTTCTCCGAACATCACCGAACCCGAACCTGAACCGAGAGCACTACAAGCAGAAGCAACACTCGTCTGCAATCCATCAAGCAGCATTTAAAACTATACAAATAATTATTTAAGTCGGAAAAATCGAATAACACTACTTCTATTTAATTAGCGAAAGTTTGAGGGTCTTCGCCTGATCCTGGAGCGGCTGGGTCATACCTCAGCCTTTGACAAAAACCTCCCATTACAAATGGCGCCCGCGCAGGGATCTGCTTCCAAAGGCAGCAGGGGAAAACCGAACCCATCCACCAACGACGAAGAAGCAGGCACAATACACAGTAAAAATATGAATACGGAAAAACATTTAACTTCGGACTCACTCGGCTGGATCTCAAAAAGGAGCGGCTCATCATGGAATACAAAACGATCGGATTACCGATCGAGGGCTGCACAGTGGAGTATTTACGAAGGCAATTAAGCCACTACGTAAAAACAAAACGAAGTAGGGCATCAACCGAGAATATATTTCGAGCACTAGAAGCCCAAGAAAAATTTCTTATCAGTAACGATGCATCAACAGACAGAAGCACAGCTACGCAACCAACAGCATTGATAGTACCCGAGTACAACCGGATTAGCCACCACCAGAGCTCAGACACCAAAGTGATGAAAACCGTGCGGCGGTGGAACATCCACTATGAAGACGGCGACGACTTGCTTGAGTTCATCGAGCGAATCGAAAGGCTAGCCGACTGCTACCAACTGGAACAAAATAAATTGTTACTCACATTACTAGAGGTATTGCAGGGTAGAGCCTTCAGTAGAATCGTGTTAAACGACCAACGGTCACCACATGGGCCACGTTTCGGGTAGAAGCCGAACGATTATTCTTACCGAAACGATTCCTAAGCCACTTGGAAGAAACAATTTATCATCGTAAACAGATGCAAAGGGAAAAATCCAAAGACTACATATTGAGTATGCAAACGCTCATACGTCAACACCCTCAACTCAAAACTATTGACCACACAGATCGGATTTACGATGGGTTACGAGTCGAGCTCTACGCTTGGCGAAGCGATTTTGCTACGCTTGACGAGTTGATGGACATCACCGAAGAATATGTGGTACTCAAGCGAGACGAAGCAAGAGGGGGCCGAACAGCCACTCACTGCCTGCGAGAGGTGATACAATATGACAAAAACACACACTGCTGGAGATGCAAAAAACCAGGCCACTGGAGCTTTGATTGCCGAAGTCGGGCACCAAAAGTCCGCTCACGTTGCGGTCGAGACGGCACATTATCTCGTGGTTGCCCCTGTTGGATCCCACGCCCGCCCATTCCCGATCCGTCTGATAGTTCGACTGATGGTCGCTACTATATAACCGTAACGGTCAAGGGACGACCGATAAAGGCATTGATCGACACCGGATCTACACTATCATGTGTCGACGATGACATCAAACAATTTTTGATCGAACAGAATATTCAACCACGGCCACAGAGCAGGAAGATTCAGTTGGCGGATAACTCCATAGTCAATTGCGAGGACACATATCCCATCCAGATCGACTATATGCAAAAACTAATAATTGTCTCAGTCTCCCCACTCTTATCACTAGCAGAACCCATGATACTAGGAATGGATTTCCTACGACGAAGAGGGCTAAAATTAACGATGGACGGACAAGAGCTGAACCCGAAAACTGACGACCAAGCACCGAAAATTTTAAGTCTGCCCTCAATCGTCAGCCGAGAAAACTTACCAGAACAAAACCAGCGTCTTACTGTTTTCCTGGACCAGCAAAAACAACGATTCGCTACCATAACTGATTGAGCAACCGATTAAGCAGCGGTATTACCCCCGCAACCCGGCTATGCAAAGTATACTGAATCAGGAACTCGATGAGCTACTAGCAATGGATCGTATCGAAGCATCGAAGAGCCCCTATAGTTTCCCCGTAGTCTTAGTGCGGAAAAAGCAAGGTTCATGGCGAATGTGCATAGATTATCGCCAATTAAATGCAGCAACAGAGCCCGATGCTTACCCGCTGCCTCAAATCAACGCAATTCTCGACCAGCTCAAAGAGGCCAAATACATTTCCTCCATGGATTTAAAAAATGGATATTGGCAGATCCCAGTAGAGCCGAGGCCTCTTTCAGTGGAACGTAATGCCTTTTGGCTTGCATTCGGCGGCCGCCACGTTTCAGCGCGCTCTCGACAGCATCATTGAACCCGAGCTACACCCGAGGGTATTGGCATATCTCGATGATATTATCATTCTAGGTACCT
This sequence comes from Coremacera marginata, assembly GCA_914767935.1. Lineage (NCBI taxonomy): Eukaryota > Metazoa > Arthropoda > Insecta > Diptera > Sciomyzidae > Coremacera > Coremacera marginata. Next base: position 110,385,678 of record OU612046.1, on the reverse strand, counting down.
CATTTGACGACCATATGGAAAACTTGAGCCTCGTTTTCAGCAAATTGTTTGAAGCGAATATGCAAATAAACTTCGAGAAATGCGATTTTGTCCGAGCCCGTATCCACTACCTCTGCTACATCGTAAGCTCCGAAGGCATTCATACAGACCCAGCCAAGGTTACCGCTCTACAAGAAATGTCCCCTCCACGTAATATTAAAGAATTACGGAGAATATTAGGAGTCGCGTCATGGTATAGGCGGTTTGTACCAAATTTTTCCACGTTGGCAGCACCCCTCACAATCTTGCTAAAGAAAAACTTCAAGTGGGAATGGCAACACGAGCAAGAAGCTGCGTTTTCAAAACTACAGGAACTGCTAACACAAGCACCCGTTCTATGCTGTTCAGACTTTGAACAGCCGTTCATATTACAGACCGATGCCAGCGGAGAAGGCCTAGGCGCGGTACTTTTTCAAAGAAAAGGTGACCAAGAAAGAGTAATTGCTTACCCAAGCCGAACGCTAACCGACCTTAAGAAAAAGTACTCAGCCACTGAACAAGAATGTTTAGCCATACTATGGGGAATTCGTAAGTTGAGGTCATATTTGGAAGGCTACCAGTTTACGGTAATCACCGATCACCACTCGTTGAAATGGCTTCATTCATTAAAAAACCCCTCGGTTCGACTCGCACGTTGGGCTCTGGAACTCCAGCAGTATAATTTTACGATTGAATATCGACGAGGCAGTTTGAACGTGGTAGTAGATGCCTTAGTACGCAGCCCCCTGCCTCATAACGATAACGAGCCATTATGTGCAAGCGCCACGAAGGCCAATGATTGGTATAACCAACAACTAACAAGGACCAAGCTTCAGGATTCCCGATACCCAGACTACCAGGTAATTGAAGACCGTCTATTCCGACATATCCCGAGTCGTAACCCACTCACGACCACAATGAAAACTATGCATGCCACAGCATCTCCGTCAACGTGTGCTGAATGAGGTTCACGATAACAGCGGCGCTGGACACCTAGGGAGGACGAAAACACTACACCGAGCCCAAGCGGACTATTATTGGCCTGGCATGTACCGCGATGTCGCCCGCCACGTCTGTAACTGCAGCACCTGTGCCCGTTTTAAAGTCGAGCAACGCAAGCCAGCAACTTTTATGGCCACAATGCCGTGCACACAGCCATGGGAGATAGTATGTGGCGATTTCATTGGGCCATTACCAAGGTCGACACAGGGTCACACCGCCCTACTCGTTTTAGTCGACAAGTTTAGCAAATGGGTGGAGTTAGTCCCAGTCCACCACGCCACTTCCCTCAGTGTCATACAAGCTCTAAAAGAACGCATAATTTACCGATTCGGCTGTCCGAAGACTTTCTTATCTGACAATGGGAGGCACTTTGTATGCAACGAGTTAAGAACATACCTGCAACAGCATGGAATTCACCACCAGTTCACTGCGCCTTATTCACCTCAAGAAAATCCCACCGAACGCACTAATCGAGTGGTGAAGGCAATGATCGCGCAGCAAACTGAGGGAAATCATAAAAACTGGGACGAGAATAACTGCGAGATAGCTTTCGCCATCAACACCGCCCACAACGAGTCAACAACAATTTCAGCAGCAGAACTGAACTTTGGACGACCACTTACCATCCCGAACCAGTTACGCCGAGAAGCCACGACGCCGACCGAAGTACCAAAAGCTCAGAGAGTGCTGGAAGTACTTTGGGCAAAAGTGAACGAACACCAAAAGCAGGCAACGCAGCGCCAACAGAAACATTATAATTTACGAAGGCGCCCCTGGAAACCGAAGCTCAATGACCTGGTACTGAGAAGAGATCACCCCCTATCGTCAAAAGTGAACTCCTTTGCCCAAAGCTTGCACCGAAATACTTAGGGCCCTATAGGGTAATACGCTTCACCGCACAAAACATCGTGAAAATTGAAGAACCGTATACCCCCACCGACAAACCACTCCGAGCGCATATAAAAGATCTGAAATTGTACCAAGGTAACGTAAATTTAAATTAGGTTCATACCAAATTATAAATATAATTAGCATAAGTCTCAAGTCAGCCGTCGTTACCACCACAGCATGGAACGAAAGCGCACCAACCCAACGGGCCGCACCACCCCGTGCACCGCCAACGCTCGTACCATCACCCCTTGTACCGCTCCAATGCATAAACAGACCCGAGCCATCAGCTGCAACAGAGGACCACCTCTTCAGTGGGATCACCATAAAAACACCAACAGCAGGGGCCCGAAGACAACACTGGATTATACGCCGGAAGAAAAAGCCGAACGTCGCGGTGACCATCCTACCAGACGGCAAGGCTCGATTGCGCTGAAAAGGGCACAATAAGATAATACCCCTCGTGCCTTAAAAAAAACACCCAAACCAAGATTTTTATTTTGAAGTTAGTTATTTTCTTTTATTTTTTTTTTTCTCTCAATTATGAACTAGTATTAGAGGTTTGGTTTATTATTTTAATTATATTTATTATTATCGATTTTATATTATATATTATTATGGATTATTGTTGATTTTGTTATCTTACCGACTTGTATTAAAAAAAAAAAAAACAACAAAAAAAAATTTAGAATTAAATATACTTTGGCTGAGCCGAACCATCGTGCATGGTCAGGTGAATTTTACCGGTTTCGGTAGTGAGGGTCCTAGGACCTTAAATCGCCCACGTATGCCTTGTTTTTATATATATATATGCTAATATACTTCTTTTCTTTTCCGTTCTTTTTTTTTTCTTTCTTCTTCTTCTTTCTATTTATGTGATAAATCACTCTCCGAAGTGGGGGGGCAGTTGTAACGGTGATCCGTCCCAAAGTGCACCTTACGCACTATGCCACTGGCCCTCCTACGCCACTGAATAAACTCACCAAGTGGCAAAACTAGTATAGTTGGCTACAACAACACGGCTCGGAAGCGTAGTGCCTTGTACCGTCTGCTGCTTGTTACCAAGTTGTGATCTTTTACATCGGACTACCGAAAGGTGGACCGTTATATATACATTTAGTTTTTTTAAGTTATCGTATTCGTGGATTATTTTACGTTGCCTTCGGCTGGTCGATCGTCCACATTAGTTATCGTATTCGTGGATTATTTTACGTTGGCTTCGGCCGGTCGATCGTCCACAGCAGCTGCCGTATTCGTGGATTATTTTACGTCGGCTTCGGCCGGTCGATCGTCCACAGTAGTTGCCGTATTCGTGGATTATTATTTTTTTTTTTCAATTGAATTCAATAATATTTTATTTATCAATCAATAAATATATAGAAATAACAATTTTCGAAATACATTCAATAATACATACAAGAATTGATTAATAAATACGGCAGTTATGATACTCAGCAATAAAACAAAATATTTTAATATAATGTAGGGTTGTGGGGTCTTACAACAATTTTGAAATAAAGAACATTAAAAAATTATTTAATAATACTATGAAGAATGCACATTAAATAAATTATAAAACAAATATATTTTAGTTAAAAGGACACAATGTTAAGGCAGTCAATTACATTGAAATCTTTATTAAAAAGCCATGACTTCACTTCATGCAGAACACATTTTAGTCACGCAAACAACGAATATTATGTGGTAAGCTGTTAAAGACTCTAGGTGCAGTGCATGTATAGAAGGAGAAAAAAATTATTTAAGTAGTGATTCAAATTGTGACTAGAATTATTTCTGCTTAATAAATAACCGGATCTATTAAAAAATATTTGTAGTGTTCTAAAGTAATAGAAATGTTTAATGGGTAAAATGTTCAAGCTTTTGAACAAAGGGAAGCTACTATCAAGTCGGTTTTTATTACATTTAATACGAATGACGTGTTTTTGAGCGATAAGTAAAGGATTAATTTTATTAGCATGTGTTCCACCCCAGCACACTAAGCCATACTATAGTTTTGAGTGGAAGATGCCATGGTAAATGCAAACTAGCAGTTTAGAAGAGCAGAACGATTTAAGAAGATAGACATGTCTTGTTTTAGACATGTCTTGTTTTACGTCGGCTTCGGCCGGTCGATCGTCTACAGTAGTTATCGTATTCGTGGATTATTTTACGTCAGCTTCGGGCGGTCGATCGTCCACAGTAGTTGCCGTATTCGTGGATTATTTTACGTCGGCTTCGGCTGGTCGATCGTCCACAGTAGTTTCCGTATTCGTGGATTATTTTACGTCGGCTTCGGCCGGTCGATCGTCCACAGTAGTTGGCGTATTCGTGGATTATTTTACGTTGGCTTCGGCTGGTCGATTATCTACTGTAGTTACTGATTAAATTACACATATGCCTATTAATTAGCGTATAAACTATAGTAATGTAATGAATATGAAGCATAAAAATTAATGTAGAGTTTTTGCTAACCGAAAGCAACGTAGTCGAATCTTGACTAAGTGCAGTCGTATCACCGAACCTACTACCACACTTCACCGAATATTACATTCATCTGAACATCACCGAACCCGACCCTGAACCGAGAGCACTACAAGCAGAAGCAACACTCGTCTGCAATCCATCAAGCAGCATTTAAAACTCTACAAGCAACGCATCATTTTGGAATATTCATGATTGTGTATTGTATATAAAAAGACAGATTATTAAACTCATAATTAGAATTGTACTATTATACTCTGTACACTGAAAGAAACTGTTTATAATAAAACAAATAATTATTTCAGTCCAAAAAAGTTGAATAACACCACGTCTTTTTAATTGGCGAAAGTTCGAGGGTCTTTCGCCTGATTCTGGAGCGGCTGAGTCATACCTCAGACTTTGAAGAAAACCCCCCATTGCAAATGATTAAAACAGAGATCAAGACCACGATTAAAGCTAGTTTAAGTACACGGAGAAAATTATTTTCGCAAGATTAATGATCAAGCTGTTCATAAAATAAAAAAAAATGTGTTATTTAAACATTTTTTGATCATAAGTTTTGATCATCTATTATGCGCTATGGTCACAATTTTTGCTATAATTCTTTAAAAAACAACAAGTATGTAGCGGACGGAAATTTGGTCACACCATATACAAAATAAAACAAAACATTTTAAATTTGCTGGCGTCTGGCAATGCTGAGCGGTGATGTCGGCCAGTGAAGCAGCCGCCCTGGCTCGGTATTTTGATGGCGCATGGTGAATGCGCCCCTGTGAACCGTGCACAGATTACTAGCCAGGGCACCTGCTTCCCTCAGCCGACGCCACCGTCTCTGGTCAGGTGACCCGTGGACACGTGATTGGCTACCACTGCACGTGCTTGCATGCCATTGCTAGCAGTTCGGGAGATGTGGGGGGGCTCGTCGTGGCCAACCACGCGTGCCTTCCTCGCACAAATATTCACTTGCATAAGGAAAAATATCGCAGCGGAGATTGAAACCGAACGATATCAATTTCTAACGGAAGCTGAAAAGAGAAGAAACAATATAATTTATATGACAAGACAAGGTTGGGCGCCCCTGGCTCACCCAACCAACCACCACTACTCGTGTGTCCAGGTGTTAGGACTCTGCCCACACATCCCACCCTACCGTAGAGGATTAAGGGGCAACAAAAAAAAATCCTCCCCAAACGCAACCATTCTCTCCCTAACCAAATAATAAGAAATTATTCGTTCATATAAACAATATGTTACATAGTTTATTTATAAAGAGAAAAAGAATTTAGATACTTAGTTCGTTTTAGTTATGAGTTTAATTTTAGGGTAAATTATTTTTAATTTTTAAATTTTAGTTAGGTTTTAGGTATAAAAAAATTCTTAATAGTTTTGTTATTGTTAGTTTTTAGTTTTGGGTTGTTTAAGTTTTATTTTAATTTTATCTATATTTATTTTTATGTATTTTATGGTAATAAAGGTTAAGTTTTAATTTCTTTTTGTCTTATGTTTTAATTTTGACTTTTTATTTAAATTTTTGTTATGTTTATATTTAAATTTGTATTCTAATTTTCTTATGATTAAATTTCAATTTTTATTTAGATTTTTGTCAGGTTTTTAATTTAAAGGTTTGTTTAGTTTTTCAAGTTCGCTTCATTTTCAATCTTTTATTTTAGTTTTCATTTTAATTTAGTATTTAATTTTTAGTAAAATTTTAGTTATATGTTAAATTTGTATTTTAGTATATTTTACATTTTAATATTTTTGTTATTTTTGAATTTTTAGTTTTTTCTTCGTTTTAATTTATTTTTAATTTTTAATATTTTAATTTGAGTTTTGTTTAAAATTTATTTTATTCTTCATTATTAAGTTGTAGTTTATTTAAGCTTTATTTTCTTCTTCAAGTTTCATTTTAATATTTATTATTGTTTTAATGTAGTTTAATTAAAATTTTTTAATTATAGATTAATTAAGGTTTTTAATTTTATTTTAGTTAAACTTCTTAATTCCAATTTAGTGTAAATTTCAATAAATTATTGAATTTTGTTTAAATTTACATTAAGTTTTAATTTTAGTGTAAATTATATTTAATTTGTATATTTAGATTTTAATTCTGTTTAGTTTGAATTTTATATATATTATTAGTTTAGCCTTATTTTATTTTTAAGCTGTTTTTTTTAGTTAGTTTTAGTTATGGCTTTGTCTTAAGTGTAGCTTAACTTTAATTTTATTCCATGTTAGTTTAAATTAGGTATTATTTTTAGATATTAGTTTTAGTTTTAGATATTTTAGTTTTGCTTTATTTTCATATATTAAATTTTGTTTAGTCTAAGGTTTAGTTGTTATTTAGCTTTAGCTTAAATTGTCATTTTTTAATTGAGATTAAATTTTAATTTAATTTAGATTTGAATTTAGGTAAACTTTTAGTTTTAGTTGAAGTTGTAATTATTTTTAGTTTTGTTTTTAGTTGTATATTAATTTGCTTAGGTTAGGCTTTATTTTTGGATTTTAGTTTTTATGTTAGTTGTATTATTATCTGTTTATGTAGAATAAATACGTTTTGTTTTATTGATTATTAGTTTTGTTTTATGTGTAAATTATTTTGTGATTTTAATTTACGTACTTTTTTTTTAATTTTAGTTTAAGTAAATACGTTTTATATTTGTATTTTATTATAAGTCTTAAGCTTTACGTTTTGTTGTAGTTTAGTTTAAGTTATACGTTCATTGTAAGTTAGTTTCCTTTTTTAAATTTTAGTTATATTAAAGACATATTCGTATTTTAGTGTTTTTATTATTTCTGTTTAAGTTTTGTTAATTTTATTGATTTTTAATTGGTAGTTTTATTTTAGGCTTAGTTTATTTCTGTATAGGGCTTAATTAAGTTGTGTATTTTTAATTATTTATAAATTCAGAAAATTTTAAATTTTGGTTTTGTTGTAGGCTTATTATAGTTTAAGGTTAGCTTAAATGATGAATTTTATAGAAGTTCTATTTTAATTTCAAAGAATTTAGTTTTAAAACCTAGTTGTAAGCAAATAAGATTCTCATCTTGTATACTACCAGCTATCTATATCATATAAAAAACAAAAAGATAAAAAAATCAATTTAACCTGGAGACCTGGTGGTGATGCACGAGACGCTGACGATGATGTTGCCTTCGTTTTGAGGTTTTCATTATTGTGTGTGACAATGAGGGTGCTGTGTTGCACAAGCTGTTGTTGTTGCTTCACTGCTGTCGATTTGCTGATGGTGCTGTTGTCCACTGCGGTGGCAACTTTTTTTGAGCTGCAGGCGCTGTTTTCGGCCAATGTGTGGATGTTTAGTTTGGCCCTACCGATGTTGTTTCGCCCGCTGCGGTTGTCACAATTGAGCTGCTTCTGCCGATGCTGTTGAAAGTGACTGCTGTTGCTCCGCTGCTTGGTTGGGCAGCTAAGGCTGTAGCCGCTGCTGTTGTGACCGCTCTTGCAGTTGCGCATTCACAGCTGCTGCTGGGATGTGTGTTAATGTGCTGGTGCAGTCGTTGTTGGGGTGCGCTGCTGGTGTTTTGGCTGGGAGTGTCGTGGCTGTTCTTAGCCGTTTCTAGGGCCGATGCTGTTCGCCAGTGCTGTTGTCGTTGGGTGTGCGCCGCTGCTGTTGCAAGTGGCTGCTGTTAGGGTTGCGCCGCTGTTGAGGCTGGGCGTCTTATACCGCTGCTGCTGTTGTTTTTGCGCCGCTGTTTGCTGAACGTCTTAGAAAGCTGCTGCTATTGGTGTTGCGCCGCTGTTGAGGCTGTGCGAAAACTTGAGCGCATTCCGGTGTGCGTGGCATATGTTGTGGAACGGTACTGCCGCTCTGTTGAGCGTGGCAAAAGTTTTGGAACGTGGCTGCTGAGGCAATTTTTGTTGTTGTCGTCCCGCCGTCCCAAATCACGAAGGCCGGAAAATACCACTCCATTTGCGGAAGTTCGCCATTCTCACCCTCGTTGTCCTATTTTATTCGATATCGACAACATATAAATTAGGGTGTGTTCAGTAAGTTGCTTTGAACAATATTATGGCACTTGGTACAATTGGAACGGTCTCCGCACAATTGTTTCTTTATTAGTGGTATTCACATGGTTCACACACTATGAATCCCTTCACCTTCGCAACGTTCGGCTTCAGAAGGACAGCCGACACATTCAAAATGCGACAACCGACAAAATGCGACAGCTGTCATTTACAAAAAAATTAAATACGTCGGATAAAAAAAAAAAGTCAGATTGGAAGAGAATAAGAAATGTCATATTTGGAAAGAATGAAAACGTCAGATTTAAGAAAAATAAAAATGACAGATGCGAAAATAAATAAAAACTATCAGATTTAAATGGAAACTGACAGATTTCAAAATTCAAACATAAAATATGGAAGAAAGAAAACTGTCAGATATGAAAAAATAGAAACTGTCAGATTTGAATAAAAAAAATAGAAAGGAAAATGTCAGATTTGATGAAATTTAAAAATGACAGATTAGAAGAAAAGAAACTGTCAGATTTGAAAAAAAAACTATGCGTCAAATTAAGCAAATTTGTCAGCTGTCAAAGTAAGAGTGTCATCTGTCACATCAGAGTGTCAGCTGTCACATTTCGAATGTGTCAGCCGTCAGATGGAGAACTTGTCAGCTGTCAGATTGACAGTTTGCTCCTGCTGTCTTCATACGACACCGCTATGGTGAATTCTGGCCTCCATGTTCAAAGTTGAATTCAACTTCTCAGTCAAGGACAATTTCCAACATGGAAGCGAGAATTCACCCCAGTTTTGTGCTGTTACAAGTTACAATTGATAACATACCTTTTATAAGCTTCTTTACCTCACCCAATTAGTGGCGGCCGTCGCTGAATGCGTTAAAGTGCGAATTTATAAATCGCGAGCTCCAAGGTTCGAATACTTCACCGGACAGAAAATTTAATTATATATTTTATTTGTTTAATTGGGCATGATTTATAAGCAGAAATGCATCTGTTATGATCAGTTGCTCAAAGTCGATAGATATGCGCAATTAGCGAATAAGTTATGTGCAAAGAAATAATATCTGAACCAAGTTATCTCCGTGTATGTAAATCTTTCTGTTTCCTGTTTGTGCAACCCAAATAGGGGTTTTGATGTGGAGAATTTGAATAATTCTGTATATTTTTTTATGTATAATGATTGTATTTTATTCAATTTACTGAGGTCAATAATTTTTAAGTTATGGCTGTTCCTTTTTTGCAGAACCATACAAAAATGTATCCAAAAGGTACTACTACAAAAATGCACCTGTTTTAAAGGCTTGCAGTTATTTTTAACTTTTTCTTTTTTTCAAAAATGTATTTATTACTTACAGAAATATAATATAAAAAAATTGAAGATATAATATTTCGCTTTTTTTCAATCACTTTCGAATTTTGAAAGAATGTATATGGCTTTCACTAGTTCCGTATTTTCTTTACGTATATAATTTATATTATATATATAATTTATATATAGTTAATGAAGAGGTTCGAGTTCTATCCAACGACTCAAAAACAATAAAGCAGCGGGTGCTGACGGCCTGTCAGCTGAATTGTTTAAAACCAGCGGCGATGAATTGATAAGGCGCATGCATCAGCTCATCTGCAAAATATGGCTAGCAGAAAGCATGCCCGATGATTGAAAGGACTTAAGAAAGGTTTGATTACTTAAGAAAGGATACCCAACAATCTGCGCCAGTTATAGAGGTATCAGTCTTATTTCCATCGCATATTAGGTTCTCTCAAGCGTACTGTGTGAAAGATTAAAGCCGATTACAAAAACACTGATTGCACCTTATCAGTGTGACTTTCGACCTGGAAAGTTCACCATAGACCAGATTTTCACGCTGCGACAAATCCTGGAGAAAACCCATGAAAATCAGATTGATACACAACATCTCTTTGTCGATTTTAAAGCTGCGTTCGATAGCTCGAGAAGGGATTGCCTATACGCAATAATGTCTGAGTTAGGTATACCTGCAAAGTTGATTAGACTTTGCAGAATGACGTTGAGCAACACACGCAGCTCCGTCAAGGTAGGAAATGACCTCTCCGAAACCTTCAATACCGAAAGAGGTTTCAGGCAAGGCGATCCACTGTCTTGCGATCTCTTCAACATCATCATGGAGGGGATCGTACGAAAAGCCGGTGTGCATCGTAATGGCACCATTTTCTATAAATGTGTCCAGCTCCTTCCGTACGCTGATGATATTGATATTGTAGGCAGAACCAAGAGAGATGTTACCGCTGCTTTCGCCGCTATCGAAAAGGAATCAGACAAAGTGGGTTTGACGGTAAATGAGGGTAAAACAAAGTATATGATGTCTACAAACAAGGGAGCGCGGCGTTTAGACTCCCACGTTTCATCCGGCAGCTATAACTTTGAAGTAGTCAAGGAGTTCGTATACCTTGGCACCGCCATTAATACCAACAACGAAATCAGCCTGGAGATAAAGCGAAGAACAATAATTGCTAATAGGTGCTACTACGGGCTGAGTAAGCAACTAAGTTCCAGAGCCCTCTCTCGATCGACAAAACTAACACTCTACAAGACGCTCGTTCTACCTGCGCTGCTTTATGGCGCTGAGGCATGGGTAGTTTTGCAAACTGAGTGCAGCTGCTCTGGGGGTATTCGAGAGAAAAGTTCTTCGCAAAATCTTCGGTCCTGTTCGAGTCGGCGATGACTATCGCAGCCGAATGAACCACGAGCTGTATGAGCTCTTAGAAGACATTGACGTAGTTCGGCGTATTACTGTACAGCGACTACGCTGGCTGGGTCATGTCCATCGTATGGACGACAAAGCTCCAGCGAAAAAGGTGCTCGAGGCGAATGTCGCTGGTCAACGACGATGAGGGAGACCATGCCTCCGATGGATGGACCAGGCTGAGGAAGCCCTAACCAGAATTGGTGTATCTGATTGGAGAAGGCTCGCGCAAAACAGAGGCGCCTGGCGAGAGCTGATGAGATCGGCCGAGGCCCGGACACGGGTTGTTATGGCCACCTAAGTTAGTAAGTAAGTACATAATTTATATATGTTTTCTTTATCAGTTATTGGAAAAACTGACTTAAATAACGGCTGTTGTTTCTGTAACACAGCAGGACCTAAGGAAAGTTCAAAATTTATCACTACAAAAATGCAATTTTTGTTTAGACTTGCACTTATTTTGAGCTGATTTTCTTTACATAGCATTATTTATACTTATAAAAATATCATATTAAAAAATTACACATATAATATGTCGTGTTTCTTTTTAAATCACTTCCAAAGTTGGTGAAATTTTAAACATTTTATTAGTCAGAGACCACTTTATAATAGTACCGGTATAATGATCACGGTACATAAAAAAACAAAAAAAAAAAAGACTTTTTCAGACGGAAGCAATTCCATATATTTGTCTCATATACAATTTATATATAGTTATAAAAGCAATTAATTAAGAAAATTCATAATAATTCTTAACAATGTAATTTCTGCTGCTCTCATTAGCATAAGTTAACTTTGGAAACCCGAAGTTGTATGATGTCGTGTGTCTACAAAAATACAAAATTTGAAGAAATATTTTGGTTTAGACTTAATTCAAGTATTCTCTCTCGACGTACATAATTTTTTTTTTATATATTGAAAAAAAATTTTTTGAATTATGGCCGCACTCGTTACACTGTGCGACGTCAGCCTGTTGCCCGAATTTATGAACACGTGATCTACGACACGAAGTAAAAACAAGCGGAACAGACTTGAAACGTACGTCATAGAGATTGACAAGCTTGAATCTGTTTGTGAATTTTCAACTAACTCAACTTACTTGCTTAAGAAAAGTATTGTTAAAGAAAAATTTGTTGGGCACAAGGGTGTACCCAAACAAATAGGTTTAAAAATATTTTGTGAAAAATATGGGTTGCTGATAAGGGTGGTCCTCAAAAATTTTTCTTCGTTCTTTTTTTAAAATATTTTGTGCTGTAAATCGGGCCAATTATTTGGAATCTGATGTGTTTCGACGTCCCCCCCCCCCCCCTAATAATGTGTAAAATGATGGATTGATAGACCCCTCTATTTATTTTATAAGATATAAGATTTTTCGAGAATTTTTCGAAGATTTTTCGATACCTTTCGATTTTATATTGTTCCATATCTCGAAGGGGCAAAATAGGTAAAATCTAACCAATTTTTGGGGGGTACCTATTTGAGGAACCCCCTTTCGACATATTATTACGGAGAGACCGAAACACGTGTATGACTTACAATTTGTCTTACAGTGGAGAGTTAAGCATGTCTTTCAACGCTCCCCCCTAAAAATGTGCAAAATGGAGGATTAAAGACCACCAAAAAATGGTTTATTTTTACCTATTTTGCTTCCCCTTTGAGATATGGTTTTTTTTTATTTTTTATCCTCATATTTGTGTGTCTCAAAAATTCTTCCTCCTATAGTAACCCCCAAAAAGTTATTAGATTTTACCTATTTTGCTTCCCCTTTGAGATATAGAACTTTATAGTCTCAGAACATCTTCATCACATCAGAATCCAAATAATTGATCCGACTTAGATTTCAAAAAAGGGCAAAGTCTGTCACAATCACAAAACAGTATTCTTACGGTCCACCCTAGTGTCCAAATAACTTTTTATATACTGACATCAGAATCGCAATCAGCGACTCCCAAGACAACAAGCTTTCTCAATTTGAACTATTTGAACTATTTGGATACTTGAAAGCTTATAAGCTTTTGCCGAACATATCAATCTTTTCAAGTATTTCCCCGAAAATTTCAAGCGCTTCAAGATTTTGTACGCAGCAGAGCAGTAAAGTTTGCGATTGATAGTTTGATACGAAACTTGCTTAGCTTGGTTTTTTCAAGTTCAAACCAAGTGAATTTTGGAAGCGAATTTTGCAGGTCTCACAAAATTGCAAAATTTGTATATTTAATTACTTCCACTCTTTGCAAACAAACGTAAACAAAATTTTAGTGCAAGTTCAGCTCTGTATCAACTAACGGTGCAACGGTAAAAACAACTAAAACAAGTGTTTTTGTTATCTTTGGCATGTTTACTTTATGATTAAATAAGAAAAAATTTAATTTTGAAAACTATTTGAACTATTTGGATACTTGAAAGCTTATAAGCTTTTGCCGAACATATCAATCTTTTCAAGTATTTTCCCGAAGATTTCAAGCGCTTCAAGATTTTGTACGCAGCAGAGTTCAGCTCTGTGTAATGGTGAAAAAATTTCCTACTCCCAAGTAGTTTAGAAGTTTCATATCTTGGATTTTGCGTAAAATGGTTAACAATTTTTTTTTATTTAAAATGTTATATCTTCGAAAGTAATGCGTGAATTTTTATGGCTAAAAGCTTTTTGAATAAGTAATAGTATAGCCTTTTTTAATACCCATTTTGTTTTATGTTGCATAAAAATAAAAGAATAATAACAAGTTTTTCAGGCCCATTTTTCCAACTTTTGACCCCCTTTACTTCTAAACCAGATGAGAGCGGCCATTAATTTTTCCAGACTTAGAAATAGAAGGCCTTAATAAACATAATCATACATTAGCTAAAAGTAAATTATTCCAAATCAAATTGCAGAGTAATTACCATCAGTTCAAATTGTTGTGTTGTATTTAACATATTTTATGTAGGAATGGCATTTACTTGGAGTCGCAGTTTGACCGAAGTGTAAAAAAGTAGATATAAAAATCAGGGTAGTTTAATTTGTTTTGGCATATTATTACATTAATGCAACAGTGCAGCAAACAGAAGCATAACCACCAAACAAACATTTGAGCAAAGAGAATAAATTAACGAAAATTAACACGAAATGCTCGGCAATCGTAGCGTTTCACGACGCGTTACCGACAAAAATCGCGATGGGGTATTGCATCGATATTAGAAAGTGGATTTAAAGTACCCAAAATGGAAAATAAGAAAGATTTACAAAACGTATGAATTTCCTTACACAAAATATTTAAAAAAAAAATCAAAATAAATGGTATTTGTTATGATAAATTCAAATTTCCCTTTTCCTTAAAATAGGAAAAACAAAACGTTCTATTCTAGCGCCCTCTGGCGGTTGCCATAGAAAAAATAAATAAATCAAATAGATTCTTCATCTAAAAAACCTCATGACGATTTTTTTTTTGAATGAATAAAATTTGTAATCTCATATGTACGAGAATGTATTTTTCTCTGACTTGCAAACTTAAACGAATTTTCCGGCAGCTCAATATTGCTTTCAGACCAATGGTTTCTTGGGCAAAGTTTCTTAAAATTGCCCGCAGATTTCTTTTTTGCTATTATCTTTGTTGCCCAAAAATTTTACCCGGCCTAATATGTATGATAAAAAAGACTTCTTTTTTCTCATTCATTTTACTATGAGAAAAATTTGGACTATGAAATTTTGTTGTATTATATTATTTAGTGTCTGCATTTTGTACAAATAATTTTGTCTACCTAAAAAATTCTCGGATTCGCTTATTTTGATTGTTTTTCGAATTTATTTCGCGTGCATAACGAAACCAATTTTTTAATATAAAAAAATTGTTTTTAAGAAAAGTATTTTTTATTAACCATATGTTGCAAATATTTTTTTTCATAAATTTTATGTGAAAAAAACTTGTAATTTTTCATAAGTTCTTATATGATAAATTTTTGTGATTTATAAATCTTATGAAAATAGAAAACTTTAACTTCGAACGTATAACAAGTGCACTTAGAAGAACTTTGTCTACTTCTTTATAATTTTCTAATGAAATTAATTTTCATACAGAACGAATCAGAATAAAAGTAAGGAGAAAAACATATATATAAAATTTTATTTATGTAAAATGTTTAATTTACTCCAATGTATTATATATTCAAATATTGAGGAATAAAGGTGGATAACATATATAAAATATTTTAAACATTCAATAAAACCAATAAAATGAAAACAAACCAAACCAGTTTAATAGATTCTGAGAGAACACAAAAATCATGGCGGCGGCTGCACAAATACCGGCACCGCTGTCTTCGCAAATTTAATTTCGAAAATAATTCGAAATTCCTTTATTTGCATGCTTCATTTGCAATGAGTTTAATGTAAAGAGCGAACTGTCTTCTCTATATGATGTCATGTAATGTAATATCATCTACCCTTCTCTTCATAAGCCGATAACAAGAGATATTTTCCTTCCGAATATTTGTATGCGAACAGATTTACTCAATCACTCAATTATTATTAGAACTATTTCCAACAATAGCGTTATCAGTATTTTGCTTATTATTGTCATGCCTTTTATTACGCACTAAATTCCACTCAATAGTCGTCGAACCAGGTACAGAAGAAGAGAGCGCCTCACTCTCATCAACAACACCATCAACAGCAACATTAGGAATAGCAGCATTTAATGTAGCAGAAGCAGCATAAGAAGCAGATAGTACATTCAAATAGGTAGCATCGGACATACCAACAACATGAGAAGCATTGTATGCTAACGAAATCTCCGCAACCAAGATAGTTTTATTACAAATTAAGCACCGAGAACGCATTACCAAAGCACACGACAAACGCAAAAGAACGGAAATATGTCATAAGTAACTAGCAAAAAAGTAATAATATTACTGGGTTCTATTATTTACGCTGTCAGTAATAAGTAACTTTGCCGAATTAAGGAAAAAGTGAAATATATTAGTAATGTTTAAACCCGCGTTTGGATTTATTTTAGTTTGGTTATAGACCCAAGCACATAAACTTGGACTATGGTTTTAAGTTTGTTGTCACAAACAGCACTTGAACTGTTTGTGGAGCTGGAAAGTTTTGATTATAAGAAACACTCGGTTTGATTGTAAAACACGTACTGACCTTTTATTAAAGTCTTTTCGCCCTTTTATAGGCGAAAATCAATACAATATACAGTAAATATTAACATATAAAATCGATGAAATATGTAAAAATACATAATCAAAATTGACTTAAAATATAAGTGCATATTTCTGTATGCACAAAAAACAACCTTGGCCATGAGTTGAGTCGTCAGCATATTTGACGAACATACGAAAATAAGCAAAACAAAAGAGTCATATTTCTATGCTCTGGTTGAACTGTTTTTTGTTCTTACCTTATTACGTTGAGTTTACTCGCGTTCAAGACCAAGGTTGTTTTTTCGATGGAAATGTACTGATTCAAAACCTTGAAATGCACGATTCTCTGACCATGAAAATTGACTCTTCATAGCCAGGAAAAGGTGCGAGTTCAGTGGCCCTGAACCCGTACATTCTCTCCCTGGTGAGATCTAAAGTTATAAAGATCTCACTTAGTTGAATTATGTCACGGTGACCACAAAATCTGATGTTGTTGATCTCTGGCGTGGTAATGGTTGCGGACATCGTGTTTCTGTCAACTGGAGTTGGTGGTTTTTTAAATTCTCCTTCCAAATAATATAACTTGTGATTATAATGGACAAACCCAATGCTGTATAATTGCTGAATAATGGTAGTTGAATTTCTGAAATTGTGCTGGTAGATCAAGGTATTTTTGGTGCGCTAATAAGCTCTGGATTTCGGTTAGGTTTTGCAACTGCGTATAGTATTGCTCAGTTTTCTTGCTAAGAGCATCAGGTTCCTTGGGTTTTATGACATCTATCAAATTACCTAGGCTGGTGTACGATACTTGTCGACTGCTGAAATATGTTTTTTGACCTTGTATTGTGATAGAGTTTTGCTTAATAACACACTGGGGCTTCAGAGATAGTATGCCGGATCCCTTCAAAGTGAGTTGTTCACTTTGGCCTTCACATGCAGAAGTTATTCGTGTGGGAGCGCTTACCGTATACATCCATTGGTTGTTGTTTGTCATTTGAATCCATGTTGAATTTGTCTTTAAGAGTTCTACGTTGCACTCTGGTTGGGTGTCGTTGTTGAACAGCTGTATTTCACAGGAACATATTTCAGAAGCCTTGTTGTATTTTGCCTGTATATTGGTGCATACGTATGATTCTGATTTTACGAGAATACAGGTATTCAGTTGGGATTTACTAATGGGGAGATATTGATCTCTATGTGCGTTAACGGCAATAATGTCATCGCAGGGCTTGATTGCAGTTAAGCTGTTGTTGACCATAGTGGGCACTGGAAACATTTTGTAGAGTTCGAATGTTTCTTGATCGCACAGAGGTATTGAAATTTTAAAAATGACGTGGCTTTCTGTTAATTGTCCTTCCACAGTCATGAGTTTATAGAGTTGTATGCGCTCCTCATGATCGACAGGTAGTCGCAGTGTTGGTGTCAAATAGTTCCAAATTGTTACCAATTCCTCTTGTAATTGGTTTGGTGTAAGTAACATTGGACTGATTTTTCCGTGGTGGGTATCTGTTAGAACGTCTATGATGGATGTCTGGATCCGTTGCAGATTTGCTGCTGTGACTGTAAGTTGTGTGGCTAAAGAAATGAAGATTTGGAACATTTTGAATTGATAGTCCATGTCTTCAAGATCGTGCACTTGTGACCAAATCTCGTTAACCCTTGTGTCGATGTTGTCGAATTTCTTTTTAATCTCCGATTGATCTTGTTTGATGATGTTAATGGTTGCATCAAGAATCGAGGTTTGATTTTTGAGTAAGATTTGAAGATGTCCTTCATTTTCTTTGACCTTTCCGATAGTATTGACCATTTCCTCAGCATATTCGGAATCTAAAACTCCAAATAATGAATTAGCGATATTTCCTACGATGTTTAAAGCACATCTTTTATTTCTGTTGACTTTGAATCCATTGGTGTCTGCAGTGTTAAGTGCACTTCTTATAGATCGGTTTATGGTAAGAAGATTTTGCCTGTATATTGGTACATACGTATGATTCTGATTTTACGAGAATACAGGTATTCAGTTGGGATTTACTAATGGGGAGATATTGATCTCTATGTGCGTTAACGGCAATAATGTCATCGCAGGGCTTGATTGCAGTTAAGCTGTTGTTGACCATAGTGGGCACTGGAAACATTTTGTAGAGTTCGAATGTTCGAATGTTTCTGCCTGTTTGAGTACGTTTTCAAGATTGTCAAAAGTTTGTACAATGGATGTACATACACTTTTTTGAGAGTGTACGAGTTTCGGTTCTTGACAAAGGTGCCGCAAGGCTGCTGTTCCATTCGTGAAAAACTCAGTTTCTTTCCAATAAGGGTTTAAATCATAATACACAATAAGTTGCCATTGTGTTCTAGAGGTTTTTATTGATGCAATTCCCTCGAAGTGGATGCCTAGGTTGGAGTCAAATTCATAGTTCTTGACTTCGGTTGCCAATATAAGAGGTAGCATGATTACCGCAATTGATAATACCGATGCTAAGGTGGGTGATGATGATCTTCGTCTCTTACGTGCTACTTCAGTGTCGTTGTCGTCGTGATGACTAGGTGCCTTGTGATAGGTAGACCCAGTAGTAACAGGAACCTCTGCTTGGTTGTCTTCTATTGGTAGGGGAGCTAATCGATGGATTGGCCATCTAAATATTCCTGAAGCTGTTTTGATATCCACTACACGTACAATGTCATCTTCTCCCTTATAAGTTTTCGTGATCCGTCCAAGTGGCCATTGAAGAACCGGGGAGTTGTCTTCCTTGATGATTACCACGGTGCCTTTCCTAATGTTATTAGCCTGTTCCCTCCATTTGTGTCTATATTGAAGTTCGTTAAGATAGTCACGAGACCATCTTTGCCAAAAGTCGTGTTTGATTTGTGACACGGCTTTCCATCTGGTTCCTAAGGATGACTTCGTCTCCACTGCTCTTGCATCGACTTGTGCTGTAAGTGGTTCGCCGATCAAAAAATGTCCAGGAGTAAGTGCACTTAAATCATTAGGATCGTTTGACATGGGGCTGATTGGTTTCGAGTTTAGTATTGCCTCGATCTCCACTACAATGGTTTCGAGTTCTTCGTATGTGAGAGATGCCGATGCGACACTTCTTTGGAGCAGATTTTTTGCTGATTTTACGGCTGCTTCCCACAGTCCTCCAAAGTGAGGAGCCCTGGGAGGAATGAAGTGAAAATGTATTCCTTTGCTATTGCACGTGTTCATTATCTTTTCTTGCGCGTTGGCTGAATGAATTGCTGGTGATAATTCAGCAAGTTGGTTTTTTGCTCCAACAAAGTTGGTTGCGTTGTCACTGTAGAGATTTTGACAAGTGCCCCCTTCGAGCGATGAACCTTTTAAGGGTTCCGATAAATGCGTCAGTTGACAGGTCGCTTACAATTTCCAAATGAACAGCTTTTGTGGCGAAGCAGCAGAATATAGCCAAATATGCTTTTGTTGGTCTCTTCCCGCGTAGTTTGTAGTGCACCCAAAGTGGTCCACAATAATCTACACCAGCGTTGATAAATGGCCGTGCTGGCGTAACTCTCGTTGCTGGTAAGTTTCCCATGATTTGCTGTACCAGTTGTGGCCGCGTCCTGTAACATCGGACACAGTGGTGAACTATTGATCTTGCCATACTTGCTGCTTTCACAGGCCAAAATCGTTGTTTAGTATGCGCCACTAATGCGGTTGGACCACAATGCATGTGATCTTCGTGTATAGATTGCATTATTAACTTTGTTATCGGATCATTATACGGTAGAAACATTTGGTGTTTAGTTTCGTATGGTAATGTGGATGCATTTAGTCGGCCGCCGACTCTCAAAATGCCGTCGTCGTCTAAAAATGGCTTAAGGCTGTGTATTGCACTGTTTTTGTTCACGACACCATATTTCTTTAAAGCATTTCACTTTCATTTTTGTACTAAAATCGGCCGTTTGCACAGTTCGTATAATCGCCTTCAGTGACTTATCCAATTCTAAAGGTGTTAGTACCCATGAGGCTTGGTGGGATGGCATTGTGCCTCGTGCACGCTCTCCAAAGCGAATCAAGTAGCCTACAACTTGCTGAAGTTTCTTAAATGAGTTACCATGATTGATTAAATAGATCATGTTTTCTGCGTCATTTCTGGCTGTAATTAAAGCCTTTGGTGCTTATCTTTTGCCTTCTTCTGTTATTTTTGGACTATTATTGCAGAATGGTTGTGGCCAAATTGATTCGTTTCCATGTAGTAAAAATGGCCCATAAAACCATAGGTTGCATTGCATAAAGTTTCTTGGATGACAACCCCTTGACAACACATCTGCTGGATTTTGTTTCGAAGTTATGTGCCGCCATTGTTGTGCTATGGAACAGTCCTGAATTTTTGCTATACGATTTGCTACGAAAACTTGGTATGATGAGGCTTCCGCATTTATCCAAGATAATACAACCTCAGAATCAGTCCAAAAATATGTGGATTCGCTACAATCTTTAATGTCTAGTTGAATTCTTGTTGCTAGTTGCGCACCCAGTAGGGCTGCGCATAATTCCAATCGAGCAATTGTCTGATGCTGCTGATTTATGGGTGCGACTCTGGATTTGGCACACAGCAGTCTTGCAGCTACCCTACCGTCCTTATTGACTGAACGTAGGTATGCCACAGCCCCGTAAGCCTTCTCCGAAGCATCGGTAAAAATGTGCAACTGACTTGATTCTGGAAACTGATGATTAAATACGTGACGAGGAATTTGTTTTTCATTTAACTCTTGGAGCTGATCTCGAAATGATATCCATTTGCTGTGTAGTTCCACAGGCAGCGCCTCATCCCACGAAAGATTTAGTTTCCATAGTTCTTGCATGAATATTTTAGCGTTGATGATAACTGGAGCCATTATTCCCAATGGATCAAATATTCTTGCCAACTCTGAACTCACACTTCTTTTTGTGACTCTTGTGTTGCTGCTAAAGATGGTTTTCGTCTTGATGCAAAATGTATCATCCTTCGGCAGCCATGTTAATCCTAGGGTCTTAACACTGTCACGTGATTCTTCGTCAAAATCGAGATTTATTTCTTGATGATCTGCTGGAATCCCTTGCAGCAATTGCGGATGGTTAGCACACCATTTTCGCAACTCAAGTCCTGCGGTACTTAAAATTGTTGTCAGTTCCCTTTGAGCCGTGATGGCGGTGGTTAGACTATCACTTCCGAGAAAGCCATCGTCCACATAAAAATTGTTCCCAGGGGGTATTTTGTGCGATTTTCTTTGGATAACTCTAACAAACATTTGATGGCAAGATATGGTGCTGCTTTGGTCCCGTAAGTCACTGTGTTTAGCTGATAATATTTAATCTCTTCTTCGGGATTTTTCCTCCATATAATAACTTAATGCATCCGATCATGGGGGTTGATTAAGATCTGCCTATACATTTTCTGAATATCTGTAGTGAAAACGTATCTTGGAATTCGAAAGCGTAGTAAGACGGTAAACAAATCATTTTGGATGATCGGCCCTGTGTGCATTATGTCATTTAATGATAATCCTGATGATGTCTTCGCGGAAGCGTCAAAAACTACCCGTAACTTGGTACTGCTACTATCAGGTTTGCTAATACAATGGTGTGGAATAACGTAATGTGGTCTGCGCCAAATGCCTGTGCTTGATACTTCAGTCATGTGTCCCAAACTCTTATATTCTTCCATAAAGTTAGTGTAAGAAATCTTCAGTTCAGGGTTTTTTCCTAGCCGCCTTTCTATTGCCAAGAAACGATTAAGAGCCATTTGTTTTGAATCTCCTAATGCTGCTGGATTATCCGTGAAGGGAATTTTTACCACAAATCGTCCATCGGAGTTTCTTCGAGTGTTATGAGAAAAATGCAATTCACATCGTTTTTCTGTAGCTGTGAATTGGGATTTGTGGTTTTCAACTTCTTCCAATTTCCAGAACCTTTCGATTAGTGCACTTGTATCTTCATCAGCTTCACTAAAAATGCCACATGTAGCAGAAGTAACTTTGGTTTCTTCTACCTTGCCAGACACTACCCATCCAAATGTAGTATTTTGTAAACTTGGGAGATTGTTGCTTAATTTGATTTGACCAGTTGATAGTACTTGTAAGAAAAATTCTGCACCGAGCAGCACATCTATGTTGCCAGGCTGAAAGAATGTTGGATCAGCGAGTGGTATATTGGGTGGAATATTCCATGACGACACATCTATAAATTTTGACGGCAGAGCGCTTACAATTTTTGGCAACACAAGCGCTTCCAGCCGTGCTTCGAATCCATTTATTGTGGACCGCATTGTTACGCTTATTCGTGATTTACAATCCTTCTTGTTGGCTCCAATCCCTTCTATACTGAATGAAGCGTGTTTTTGTTGGAGTCCCAGCTTCTTAACAAGTCTCTCTGTAACAAGATTTACTTGAGAGCCAGAATCCAACACTGCTCTGCATTTAAGCTCTCGACCACTGTTTGTTATTAGTTGTATACAAACAGTGCTGAGCATAACGTATTTGTTGCAGCTAGCCTTATCTGCTGCGGATAAGCTGACTGGAATGGATCCCGTCTTGTTAAATGACGATGTGGGCGCATTTCCTGTCTTTAATAACATTGATCCTTGATTGTTGTATGTTGATAATGATGAACTGGTTGGCTTTGTTGACATAGCCTTTTGCTGCTTGCATGATGATGATGAACGGACTGGCCTTGTTGACATAAGTTGTAGGATGTTTGATGAATACGACGGAGTCCTCATGTCATCTTGGTTGTCGAGATGAAGTAACGTGTTGTGTGTTTTGTTACATCTTGTGCATTTTCTCGATTTGCAGTTGTTTGCAAAATGTCCCTCTTTTAAACAATTTACGCATCGCTTGTTGGTTTTTACTATCTGAAGCCGCTCTGCTGGCTTCATGAGTAAAAAGGTCTTGCAGACAAATAATGGATGAGTTCCAGACTTGCATACATTGCACTCATATTGAGAGTATTGATTTGTCGAAATTGCTGACACACATGATCTTGCTGAACCTTGTCTGTCCCTGTGATTTACTGCTTCTATTGATTGGAATTGGGCTTCCAAAAAGGTCAAAAAATCCTTAATTGTTGGCAACTCCTTTGTATTTTTTAGGAATTGCTCATACCTGATGTGTGTTGATCTATCAAGCTTCTTTACAAGTAAGTGGAGAAGCAGTAGATCCCAGGACGAAGTTGTTATTCCGAGGCCTTCCAGTGACATCAGGCACTCCTGCGTAGTGTCATGTAAATTTTTTATAGAAACAACCGATGAGGCGTTGAATTCTTGCCCCAACATCCTTTGTATTAGCGTGGAGCACAGTACTCTTTTGTTGTTATATCTTTCTCGTAACATACCCCAAGCCAAGTCGTAATTATCTTGGGTGAGTGACAGATGCCTGATTAATACGAAGTTCTCGTAGCAAAATCGTATAGCAAAAATTCAGGACTGTTCCATAGCACAACAATAGTCCACCCGGGGGCGCCAATGTTTAAACCCGCGTTTGGATTTATTTTAGTTTGGTTATAGACCCAAGCACATAAACTTGGACTATGGTTTTAAGTTTGTTGTCACAAACAGCACTTGAACTGTTTGTGGAGCTGGAAAGTTTTGATTATAAGAAACACTCGGTTTGATTGTAAAACACGTACTGACCTTTTATTAAAGTCTTTTCGCCCTTTTATAGGCGAAAATCAATACAATATACAGTAAATATTAACAAATAAAATCGATGAAATATGTAAAAATACATAAACAAAATTGACTTAAAATATAAGTGCATATTTCTGTATGCACAAAAAACAACCTTGGCCATGAGTTGAGTCGTCAGCATATTTGACGAACATACGAAAATAAGCAAAACAAAAGAGTCATATTTCTATGCTCTGGTTGAACTGTTTTTTGTTCTTACTTTATTACGTAGAGTTTACTCGCGTTCAAGACCAAGGTTGTTTTTTCGATGGAAATGTACTGATTCAAAACCTTGAAATGCATTATTAAAATATTACATCACAACACTCTTTATGAATAGAATGCTAGAAAATCTGCTTGTCTGGGCAAACCATTCCTCGAACTATTTTACAACTTGCTGCTAAAGTTGTAAAGTTGGCACTTGCTGATCTGCGAGTGCGTGCCCCATTGATGTGAAGAGGTGATAGTCAGATGGCGCCAAGTCTGGAGATTACGACGGGTGCTGAAGGGTGTTTCATCCAAGCGATTTCAAGGTGTCTTTTACCAGTTTTGCTGTGTGAGACGGCGCGTTGTCGTATGCCAATTCCGGTCGTCTTTCGATTAATGCGTCGTTTAAATTTATTAGTTGCTTGCTTCGGATTTTCAAAACAGATCCTTTTTATAAGCTTTTATTTAACTTGCTTCGTTCGTATATATGTATATATGTGTATATGTATGTCCGCAAATCTTGCAAACAATTTTTCGACAGCTTGTGGGTCTCCAATTAAGGTGAAATTTAACGTACATGTGTAAGCCCCGTGACAATGCAATATTATGAAAATGTTTTTGCCACACCCCCCTTTCACCGCCCACAAATCAATAAAAATGCTATATCTCGAAAATTACTACGCCGATTCAGATGAAATTTTGGTAGTAAATTTCCTTCAAGTTGAAAATGGTTTTTAAGAAAAAAATTTGACCACACCCCCTTCTACCGCCCACATATTCATATATCTCCTAAACTACCGGGCTGTTTCAGCTGAAATTTTGGCAGTAAATGTCTTTCAAGTATTGCATGGGTTAGAAAAAAATGTTGCCACACCCCCTTTTACCACCCACAAATCAACAAAAATGCTATATCTCGAAAACTACTAGGCCGATTCAGATGAAATTTTGGTAGTAAATTTCCTTCAAGTAGAAAATGAGGCTTATGAAAAAAAGTTGACCACACCCGCTTTTACCGCCCACAAATTAATATATCTCCAAAACTACCGGGCTGTTTCAGCTGAAATTTTGCCAGTAAATGTCCTTCAAGTATTGCATGGGTTAGAAAAAAATGTTGCCACACCCTCTTTTACCGCCCACAAATGAATGAAAATTATATATCTCCAAAACTACTAGGCCGAATCAGCATAAAATTTGGCAGCACATTTACATCAAGAAGGAGATAGGAGTTTAGATTCCACACCACACCTCCTATTCCCGCAAACAAATCAATAAAAATGCTATATCAGAATTAAGTATATAATGCAATAAATAATGTAAATGATATAAGTAATGTTAATATGTACTGTTAAAGTTAATGGTCTAAAAAATTAAAATGTTATATGTAAGGCTTTCAAAATAAAAGATGATCATAATAAACCTTTAAGACTAAAAAGTGAAAAATGAAAAACAATATAAAAAATTTTTTTTTAAAACTATGCGTGAAAATCAAAACGTGAACTAAAAGGAAAAAAAAAATTTCAGTGACATTTGTCATATATGTATATAGTAGGTATATTCTAGAGTCAGAAGAACCTCTCTCTTGGTTACCCATCATCATAATAAAAGCGTACGTAAATAGGTAAGTTCTAGGGACGTATATAAATTTAGAAATTTTCAAAATGTAAAATACATTTAAATTTTAGAAGCTTAAGGGACTGATATTGTGCAGTAAGCCTGTATAATGGATCGGGGCTTACATACAGATAAGCCTACTAAAAGATTCAATTCCACTGATATTGTGTAGTAAATTTTTATATTTTATATCTTGAAAATTTCTATATTTACTTATTTACTTACGTTTTTATTATGATGATGGGTAGCCAAGTGAGAAGTTTTTCTGAATCTAGAATATACCTACTATATGCATATATGACAAATGTCACCGAAACTTATTTTTGTCTTATTAGTTCACGTTTTGGTTTTAAATAAATGCTTATTTTAAAAAATTTTTTTTATGCATTTTTTTTCGTCACACGTCACAATTCGATGTAAAAATGATTTCCTCTCGTGGCGTTGAAGCAGCATTTCAAAAGTGACTGCGAGTTTCCAATTGACGTTCGTTCAAATCGTGTGGGACCCATTTTCCAAGTTTATTGATCTTCTGATTGTTTCTTGCGATACTGTAATCCTTATTGATCTGCTGATTGTTTCTTGTGACACATTAAATGCGTCTGCAATTGATCGTCTTCGCATTTTTGTGGCCTACCAGAGCGCTCACTGTCTTTCACATTGAAATCACCACTTTTAAAATGTCGAAACCATGTCTCACATGTTTCTACCAGCAAACGATGACTTTCAACAGCCTTTTTCTTTTGATTAAATAAGAAATTAAATAAGCAATGTGTGCCCGACATGATCACTGAACGATAAAACAAAGACGCTAGTCCTTGCCGGAATCAACTTGTGTGTGTTTGTAGTTAAATGTCACACAAAAATTTATAAGTGTGTAATTAATTTATTTATAATTAATACGCTGCGTGCTTTTCGCTGGCACCATCTCTTAGTCAAACCGGAAAGAGCTTATACATATACCTGGTATGCTTGGTGTAATGAGTCCGTAGTCAAAAAAGTGGGCATTTAAAGGAGAGTAAAACAGAGTGATATTAAGACGATGGTTTTTATTAGAAGAAATTTGTTTAGAGTGTTAAAATTTTCAAATTTAGTAAAATATACATTTATGTTTAAAACAAAAATTTTACTGTTTTTTTCAAAAACAAAGATGGCGCTGGCTACAACTCTGTAAAATACCTGTTTTCGCACTGAGGGCACTCTGCTGGCTCCTAGGCTTAAACGAAAAAAAAAAATTTAAAATTTTTAAACGTAATGAAAATATCTTCTATCTGAATGAGACAGAATTTAAAAAAAAAGTATTTTTTAAAAATTTATACTAATATTTTGTTTTAAATTTTTAATAAAACGATTTTAAAAGGCTACACGATTACACGATTAGGCTCAACTACACGATTAGGCTCAACACGATTACAGCCGTAATTTTGAAGCCATCGCGATGAAATTCAAAATATAAGTTTCTTTTTAAAAAAGGAAGAACAAGTTCGAGAATAGGCCAAATCGGTTGAAAACCACGCTTACCTCAAGTACAAAGTGGCTCTATTTTAAAAGCAAAATCTCTTCAAAATCTCCTCAAATTAAAGAAATGTCTTGAAATTTTGCTCATAGACTTTGATATTTAATGTAGACAATCACTATGATATTTGGAAAAATCGGATCAAAACCACGCCTACCTCACATGCAAAGTGATGTCGTCAAAAAAGGAAATCTTTCGTAAATATCGGAACGTCATCGTGTCTGTCGTGGCTAAAGACTTTGCATATAATTAAATATGGCCGCGTGGGGGTATTTTAGCTTCGGTACCCTGCTGAAGCTCCATTCCTTACTAGTTTTCACATATTTTTGAGATGTGTTTAAGTCACTAAAAATTTCGATTCTGGGATGCCTCTAAATGTATTGCCGGCCTTACTCGAACTCTTTTTACACCGTTTGTCCAACTTCAACCATATTTTGCGCATATATGCTTTGGTAAAATAAGCACATTTATGATTTTGGTTCGTAGTCTAGAAAAATTACCATGATGAGACAAGTTACACCTATGCTACTTGTAAGAAGGTACTTGTAATAAAATTCAAATGGCAAAAAAATTGTCAAATGATAAAATATCTAAATGATAAAAATGGCTTATTTGAAAATTTGAATCTGAAAACCTTCGTTTTTATTAAGACTGAAACGTGTGTCCTAAAATTAAAAATTTTATTATTTGCAAAAAAATGTATGGTTGATTGGATATGTTAATCGATGCGCATCGTTAGTTGTGTTACTTCCATCCATTTTACACACCCTGATTGCTATATACCCCGGGCGGGTATTCCAGTTAGTAGATAATAAAATATACAAGTTTTAGAATATTTTTCAATAGTTTTTACGAAAAAACTTAAGTATTTTTCCGAGGGGGGCGCTGAAAAAAATGTTAACTCAAAAAGGGTTAAGGGCGGTGGACCTTTAAAGTTTGAGAACCTCATGGAAACTCATGAAAAGTGTGAACTAAAGTGCTAAACTGGTAAAGAAGCTATTTAAGATAAGCGCAGTCGAAGAAGCGAAGAAAGTGGCGCTGTTCTTAACGCTATTTAGCCCGGAAACATATAAACGTATAAAGTCAAAAGTTTTACCTCATTTTAAGCCCGCCAAAAACCTAATTGCGGAGAGGTTCAAGTTCTACAGTTACTGTCAAAAACCAATGAGCGGCATGGGAGATATATAGTTAACCTTAAACTTTCGGTAGCACCATGAGAATTCACTACATTTTTCTCGGAGGCGCTGCGGGATCGTTTGGTATGCAAAGTAAAATGCAGACAATTGCAAACTTAGTTGCTGTCGACGGCAAATCTTACTTGGGAGACAGCTTGTCCGTTAGCACAATCCTTTAAGTTAGTCGACAAGGAGCAAAAAAATATGCACTCCATATCATTGCAAGAGATCCACCAAATA
The DNA here is from genome assembly GCA_914767935.1 of Coremacera marginata. Taxonomy (NCBI): domain Eukaryota; kingdom Metazoa; phylum Arthropoda; class Insecta; order Diptera; family Sciomyzidae; genus Coremacera; species Coremacera marginata. The sequence goes on along the minus strand of OU612046.1, from coordinate 110,357,054 downwards.
ACAGCTCGGAAACCCCAATATCGAAGATGTCCAAAATGTACTACGAACCATGCGGAGAATGCGTGTCCAGCAAAGGAATGGTCATGTTTTAATTGCGATAAGAAAGCTCATTCTGCAAAAGCGTGTTTCCATCGAGAAACAAAGCAGCGAAATCAGCGTTGGACACTAAAAAAATACTACAGCAGAAATAACAATATGAATGAACTATCGTAAAAACTCGTATCGTAAACTGTGTCTCGAGCGCTGGTGAACCATTGCTAAGTAACGGGTTGGTAAATGGAAAAGAGTTGGAGATGGAAGTGGACAGCGGTGCGGTAGTATCTGTTATTTCTAGTGTTGATTACGATTATTTTTTTCAAATGTTAGACTAAATGCTGTAAATATTCGTCCCCTGCAGGTTTTAGCAGGTGCAAAAATAGAAGTGCTTGGAGATATATCAGTGATGTTCAATAATTGTTATAAACTCCAATTGTTGGTAGTTCAAGGGCGTAAATCTACGCCACTGCTAGATCGAAATTTGATGAATGTTTTGTTTCCTTGGCGAAGTATTTTTCAATCATCTATCCGTAAGTTAAACAATTTTTTACCAGTAATACATTGAATGGCTTCTGCCAAAAAAATATCGAGAACGAAATTTAAAACAAGCTTCCTGGTCTGTTTACAAAAGATTCTGAACCAATCAAGCATTTTACTGCAGAAATTTTTATTAAGCCTAACTCGCAACCAAAATTGTTCAAAGCTTACACAGTGCCGATGAGTTTAAGGAAGGCCGTCGAGTCTGAACTTACTCATATGTGCGAAGAAAAAATTATACAGCCCGTACGTAATAGTACTTGGGGCGCACCCATTGTATGTGTGCCTCAAAAAAATGGGAAGATTAGAATTTGTGGTAATTTTAAAATAACGATAAACCCAGTTATCCAAATGGATGTATATCCTCTCCCTTTAGCTGATGATATTCTTACAAATATGCGAGGAAATACGTGTTTTTGCTTAATAGATTTAAGCAAAGCCTATCTCCAGCTCTCGGTAAATGAAAGTTCTCCAAATTTGTTAACTATAAACACCCACATGGAGTTGTTTCAGTTTAGTCGGTTGACTTTTGGGGTAACAACGGCTCCAATGATTTTTCAAAGGGTCAATGACCAAATTATGCTTGATTTAGATGGTATTGCAGTTTATCTAGATGATATTCTAGTTGCCGGTGTAGACCGCGAGGGTTGTAAAATGAATTTGTTTAAAGTATTGCGCAGATTAGAGGAATATTGCGTAAAAGTTAACTGGGGAAAGTGTAGTCTTTTGGTAAATGTGCTGAACTATTTGGGACACACCCTTACTCCGGAGAGAATAAAGCCTTGAAAAGATAAGCTCGAAGCTATAATGCCAGCTCCGGAGCCTAAAAATATCGAACAGCTTCAAAATTTTTTAGGATTATTAAATTATTATTCAATTTACCCAAATAGTTCCACAACATTAACGCCGTTCTATCAATTACTTCGTGAGGAAGCTAAGTGGAATTGGGATCAAAAATATGCAAAGGCGTTTAGCGACTGTAAAAAGTTGCTCTCAGAAAACAATTTGCTTGTACAATTTGACCCAACTAAACCAATTGTAATTGCATGCGACGCCTCGCCTAGTAGTGTAGGTGACATTCTGATTGTTATCGATGAGGGGCAAGAAAACCTTGCTATATGGTGTCGCCCACATTAGGTAGTGCAGAAAAAAATTGTTCGCGCATTCATCGGGAAGAGTTGGCGGTGATTTTCGCGTTGAATAAGTTTCACAAGTTTGTGTATGGTTATAGTTTTACTTATACAACCACTTGAAAAACTTTTAGGAGATCAAAAAGCTTTAGCTAATGTTGTGTCAGTACAGTTCCATAGATGGATTCTGTTTTTATCGAATTATAATTGTAAAATTAAATACCGTCCTGGTGCTAATCAAAAAAATGTTGATACATTATCACAATTACCGCAAGATAGAGAGACCGGTGTTGAAAACTTTAATAAAATTTTTTTTAACTATGATGAAAACATGCCGCTCTCTATTCAGGAAATTGCAGAGGTCAGTAACGTTTGTTACTTTTGACAGTTTGTCAAAGCTCATAAGGGGCCAGCATCAGCTAAGATCAATGATTCTTTAGGGCTCCAAGCGAATTAGTTTTATCCTATAAGCCTCGAATTTTGATAACGTATTGTACTTTAGATGTTGCAGAAAACAGAAAACCAACAGATTACAAAAACAAAAAATTAGTTGAATACGAATGTTATAAAAAAAATTGAGAAGAAGATGTACACAACTTGAAAAGGCGATAAAATTTTGTATTTGAACCCAAATTTTAAAAACTATGCCAAGTGGATAAATAGTATTATTTGCAGGAGAATAAGCAATTTATTGCATTTAATTGAAGTTAACAGAAGAAGGAGAGTGGCACATAGAATCCAACTTAGAAAATATGTTAAACAAAGTGAAAAATCTTAATAGTTTTTAAGAAGTTCTAATACGTAAGGAATCAGAATTTTAATTTGTTTTTATTTTATGTGTCAATGAATGTTATTGGTTTTTATTGTTGAACTTTTTATTTTTAGGGACTTAATAAATTTTGCTAAGCTCTCGGTAAAATTGAAACTACTCGCTTCGATTCTAAAATTCCAAGTGTTTGTTTTTTATTAATGTTAGACTTAAGGCTTAGTATATAACAATTCGGTTGTTAATTTAAGAGTTGCCATGTATGCAGAGTACAACAATCAAGATGATAGTTGTAGTAATAGTAGTTCAAATTCAATAATAATAGCTTCAATATTGTTCTGACAAAACAGCTAGTTTGTCGAGAGGTCGTTTATAGCATCCGTCACTAGTTTTTATGTCCGCAACACGAACCTTGCCGTCTTGTCCGGTCGTTACGCTTTTACTCTGCCGAGCAGCCAGTGCTGTGGAGGGACGTGCTCCTCGTGCACTACGACCAGCTGTCCTATTGCGAGGTTGGGCTGCTCGAGCACCCATTTTTTGCGGGACTGCAGGCTGAGCACGTACTCTCTCGACCAACATCGCCAAAACCTGCGTTTGAGCTCGCATAATATCCGCCATCTCTGCAAACATGCCAGCTTGTTATCGGGTACGGCGAGCACAGATTCGGAGCAGCAGCGTGCGTAGAGAACCCTCGATTAGCAGATGCGCTGGGGTTAGGGCTACGACGTCGTTGGGGTCTTGGCTCATTGGCTCGATTGGTCGAGAGTTGAGTACTGCCTCGACTTCGACGAGCACTGTCTGCAGCTCTTCCTTGGTGAGAAGAGCGCTGTCCATTGTTCTCAGCAGCAGGTGCTTGGCAGACTTGACAGCTGTTTCCCATACACCTCCGAAGTGCGGCGCTCTGGGAGGTAAGAAAACAAAGTCGGTCCCCTGTTCTGCGGTGTATCAGACGAACCTGGCTTTCTCCTTCTCGGAAATCTTCTGGAGCTCACGCAGCTTTCGACTGGCTCCCACGAAGTTCTTCGCGTTGTCGCAATACAGCTTGTGGGGAAGACCGTGCCGTCCGATGAACCTTTTAAAAGAATGAATTAAGCAATCAGAAGACAAATCTGTAACTAGTTCTAAATGGACAGCTTCCGAAGTGAAAAAAACAAACACTGCAATGTACGTTTTTACTGGTGGTCTGCCATGAATTTTAAGCGTGGTGTATATTGGATCAAAGTAATCTACACCGCTTGTTAAAAATGGGCGCAAATGCTGTAACGCATTCAGACGGCAAATTTCCCATTATTTCAGTAAGCAACTTTGGCTTATATCGAAAACAATTCAGGTTCTTACGGTCTTACTGCAAGCCTCTTGTGCATTAATCAGCCAGATCTTCTGACGAAGGTGCGCTACTAATGCTTTTGGTCCAGCATGGCAATTAGTAATGTATAGATACCGTAGATATATTTCGACAAAGTGTTATTTTTTAGGCATGAGAAGGGGAAATTTTTAATCGTTATGGATTGGTGCATTAAAGAGGCGACCACCGACACGAAGTAGAATGAAGACTCGATTTCCGTCTTTAAGCTCGTGAACAAAGGGAGTCATTTGCCACGAATGTAGTAAGGGAAGATGGATGTAATTTAATCCAATATAACGTATCTTCTTAGTCTGTCCAGAAATATACATTCTCGATTCCACAGTTCAGTAAGGGCTGAATTCGAGTCCAAAGGTTTGTCAGAAGATGTGCTGCACATAGCTCAAGTCTCGGCAATGACTTTGCTTTGAGCGGAGCAACTTAAAAGTTCTGCGTGGATACCAGTGGAATCATAACTTCGAATGTAAATGCGTGAAGCGTCGGCAAAGCCATGAATTTGACATGCTGTGGCTGGATGTGTGTTTACATAGCGTGGAATAGCTATGGTATCCAATTGAGCTAAATTCGTTTTGAAATTTTGCCAACTGGTATCGAGGCGCATAGGGATTGACTCATCTCAATCCAGTTTTTGCAGTCAAAGCTCTTTCAGTAAGACTTTTGCTTTGGTGAGGATTGGGCATAAAAGTCCGAGAGGATCGAAAAGCAGAGCTAATACTGATAGTATGTTTCTTTTTGTGGCTCGCAAATCGTGGAAATTTTCTTCCAAATGAAACTTAAACGTGTTATACTTCGGAACCCAATGTATCCCTAGCGCCTTTGTGGAATCGGCATCATTGAACTACAACGATTTTCCTACTCTTTGGTTTTATATGAGACCATTTGGCCAACTGGAATCCTGCTGTTTCGAGAATCTGAGTGACTTGCCTTCAAATAAGTTCGAGATCTTCAAAATTGTCAGCACCAGTAAGCAAGTCATCTACATAAAAATCGTTGCGTACTGACTTTGCTCCAATTCAATGCGTGTCATTATATAGGTCGCTTAAATAGGCAAGACAGCGAATTGCTAAACATGGTGCAGGTGAGGTACCGTATGTTACAGTATTCAACAGATAAACTTGTAGCTCATCTGTCGAACTATTTCTCCATAGAATATGTTGAAATTTCCGGTCTGCCTCGTCAATTTGGACTTGACGGTACATTTTACTAATATCAGCAGAAATTGCATACTTATGCAAGTAAAACCGGATCAAAGTTGAATACAATTCTTCTTGTATCGTTGGACCAACTAATAAAATGTCGTTTAATGACAGTTGGGATGATGTTCGACAGAATGCATCGAAAACTACACGAAGTTTCGTAGAGGTACTCTATGGTCGCAAGACACACTGATGCGGAGTGAAATAGTGTGGAGTATCAGAAAAGTTATTGTTGGTCGGAGTCATGTGACCCAAGTTAAGGTACTCTTTCATAAAGTCCATATATACCCTCACAGCTCAGGATCCTTTGAAAGTTTACGTTCTAACGACACGAAACGTCTTTTCACTGTCTCAAATGACAGGCCGAGGGAGCTTGGATCGGACTTGAAAGGAAGCGATACCTTGAACCGACCAGACGGCGTACGTAGCACCGTTTCTATAAATTTAACTTCACAGAGCTGTTGCTCTAGTGCAATTTTAGTCGACGTTGACTCCTTGAGAATTTCTTCCAATTCCCAGAATTTTTTTACTAAAGAGTCAATTGAATAGCTTTCTTTTTCTTTAAGGCTTGTCAAAGTGCAAATTTGAGACTTAGAACTTTCGATATTCTTATACTTTCCAGACACTATCCACCCAAGCAATGTTTTCTGAAGTGTTGGAAGATCTGGACTTTGTTTTATTTGTCCGACTGAAAGTAGCTCAAAGAAAGTTTCTGCACCATGTAGAAGATCTATTTTTTGAGGTTTATAAAAGTATGGGTCAGCAATTACTTGAGGGAAGCTTTTGATATGGCTGGTATGTGGATATGGAACGCATAACCCAGAAATCAGTGGGAAACTCATGAGTTAACACATGATCTCACAGTAGCATTTAACCTTCGCTTAACTGTGGAATTTGTTTTCCCAATGCCAATCAAATTCAAATTCCTTTCTTAATTGCAAATTTTGGAAAGTTCCGCGGTAATGAAATTTATCTGAGAACCGGAATTTAGCAAAGTTCTGGCCAAACGGTTCTGGCCAATGACCAGATTTGCTTTTTATGCGAACTACAGCTGTGGCTAGTATAACTTGGTCATCGTTTGCCGAACTGTGGTTAACGGAAGCACGGGAAGTTGAAGGTTGACCAGAATAAGAACTTGAAGTTGCTTGTGTAAGGTTCGTATTATATTGATGCAAAAGTGAGTGATGTGATTCATTGCACACTCGACACCATAAAGCTTTGCATCTCGAAATGTTGTGTCTATTTTTTAGACACTTGATGCATGCTGGAATTTGTTTTACTATGTCAAATCTTTGCGATACAGATAGTGCAGCGAAAGGTGGACAGACAATTATGTCGTGCTCTTTCAAATTACAGAATAAGCACTTGCCATCTTCCTGAGAAATGTTTTTGTTGCACGAAAACGAAGATTTGACATTCTTTTTTGACCCATTATCCTCCTTTGGTTTGTTAAACCTAGATCTTGACGTAGAAGCCTCATCAGCAGAAATATGATAATATCACTTATTCAGAGCATTCTCGTAATCACTCCATAAGGGCAGCTTATTGTAGTCCAGCTGTTCTTCCCATTTGGACTTGGTGATTGGATCGACTTTCGACATTACTAAATGAACAAAAATCGCGATTGTGATATTCTTATCATCTCCTATTGACAATAGGGAATCGTAAAGCGCTGATACTGCGTCGATCATGGTAGGTAAAGCAGAATCAGATGGTTTGTTAATCTCTGGAAGATCAAAAAGCTTCGAAATGCTATCGAAATATATAAGACAAATGTTGTCATAAACCTTTTCAAACTAGATAAAGCCTTCGGATAATTTCTTTCCGTGACTTGGAAGGCCTTTACAGTACCAAGGGCTTCATCAGATAAGCACGAAAGCAGATGGTTAAATATTTCGATATCTGTTAAAGCGTGGCCGTTGTCCACAAGATTTTCGAAAAGGCTGATAAAGTTCTTATAATTAGCATATTTTCCACTGAATTTTGGAAGACGCATAGTCAGAAGTCTAGATTGACGTTGACTACATCCGAATGAGGTTTCTGGAATACTAAACTTTCTGTGTTTGCTTAATATTTTCAAAAACAACGATTTTGTGGAGACGCATGCATCTTCCAGGCTTGAGCGAATGTCATCGGTTTCATCATTTGACTCTATCTTCCTTTGATAATTCATAGCTTGCTCAATGCATGAATTTAGAATATCCAAGCGACATTCTATTGTACTTCGAGAGGATTTAAAGAAATAGTTTTCTCGTGTTTGGCTCTCTTCATTCTGAGAATTTTAGCCAATACAGTCTCTCTCTGTTTGATTAATGTATTAGTGTCATCATTGTGTGGAGAATTTTTGGCATTTTGGAGCCATGTTGCGAGTTAAAAGCGAACTTAATTTAACACAATCGCCATTTGCAATAAATTTGCAAACAAAATTAAATTATTTGTTGTTTAATTAGTTATTCTAAACTTAATGTTAGAATTTGAATTAAACTGGTACAAGTTGACCGAAAAATTGCTTCGCAAACCCAACTTTAATTATATATAATAATAAGGCCTCACACAAATAATAATTTTAATTGCATAATATAATCCAAATTAAAATTGCCGAAAGAGTAGAAAAATCTAGAAAAAAAATTTTTTTTTAAACAAAATAATTTAATATTTTTTATTTTTCTCGGTGTAAGAAATTGTTTAATTGATGTTAATAATTAATTTATAAGAAAGTCCGCATAAAACAAAAAACCGGAAAAAAGATAAGAAATCCTACGAACGTCATTCCATAAATTTTTCGAAGTGGCAATCCAGTGTAATTTGACTTCAAAAATAACTAAACAAAGAGAGCCCAGATGAGTGTGTGTGAATGTATATAATTTTGTACACAAGAAACGAAAATTTGCACTCACTTTGTTTATGCACTAATTTTTGAAATTATTGAACTATGTTTGAATTTAATTATTTAATTCACAGGGGTTAAATTCGGGTTTTGCACTAAAAACGCGAATAATCAAATTATATTAAATTGGACTAAGGATAGCCGACGGCACTTTTGGGATTTTCTCGGCCATATTAATGGCTACTTTACGAAAAGGACTTGAAATTATTTAATTTCGATAGAATTATGCGCGATACAACTAATTTATTTGATATAAGAACAAAAATCTGCGCATCGCTCTTTGTTGTTGTTTCACGTCTTTTTTTTACACTGGGTATATATGTACATATGTATGTGTGTATAAATATCAAGAAAAAAAATGCAATTATTTGGGCGCAAAGTGAATGTTTTTTTTCTCGGCTATTTGATTAAATTATGCCGGTTAAATTCAAGCGATAAAAACGCCTTGCTTTTATTAAGCATTTAAAGCTTTCTTCAATTAATTGCATTTAAAAAACCTCGGATTTAGCAACTTCCTTTTTGCATACACAGCAACTGCAGACCATTTTCAACAGCGAAGGAGCAGGGAGAGGAGATGTAGAAGTCAGCGTATGAGCGCAAATGACGAGCAGCACCAGCAGGTAGCAGCAGAAGCAGATTGCAGTGACAGCGGACGGCCCCAGAACAGCGTTAGTACAGCGCTGCAAGCAGTGAACGTCAGCAGAAACAGCGATTAAACGCAAACGGGATCACTAGCCGCAGCAACGGTGGTGGCGAAAAGCAACAAATTGCACGGTTGATGGCAGCTTTATTTATGCACCGATCAAATGGCGACTTTTTTCACAAACAAAACCGAAACGAACTGCTGTTTTGTTTTAAATAAATTTATAATTTAAAGTTTATTACAATCACGAAACGAAACTGATTGTAACGCGACAAATTTGAGCTCAGCAATTAACACTTATACGGTCCCTGTATGGGCGCCATAAAAATCTTAATAGTTCTTAAGATGTTCTAATTCGAATGGAATTAGAAACTCGAATGGAATTAGAATTTTAATTTGTTTTTATTTTATGTGTCAATAAATGTTATGTGTTTTGTTTTAATTCTTGTGTTGCCGCGAGAAAGTAAAATTAATTAAATTGAAACAACTTTCAATCTCTTCATTTTTGATAGCTGGTAACACTATTGTAATTGTAATTCTGAATTTGGTCATTTCTTATTTGTGCCGCTTCTAGAAGTATGAAAGTAATATTTGCCTTTGTGTTCTAAAAAACAGAATGTTAGCTATTAATTATTTCAAAAATATATTGTAAACTAATGTGTGAAACATTTGCAGAGAAATAAACATAAGCTTATTAGCATAAACCAGTATCAGCCACAGTTTAAGCAGTTTATTTCGTCTGTAGAGACAACAATTTTTTTTCTATTCTCATCCTCTGCTTGCCATCTTGATGAGTGAATTTCTACGAAATAGGGTCGTATTTGAATTTTTTGCCGACGCTTGCTCTGTGGCTGCGTTACTTTGATTGAGTTTTTCGAGAAATGTCGAGACAGGGCAAAGTGAAAGGGCAAATAAGGGAAAGTTACCAAAGCATTTAAAATATTTTGCCGTTAATATGCCTGCTTCTAAGGAGCAACAAAATGATGAAAATATGGAGCACTCCGATGATGACTCCGTTTCGAGCTATGAGAGCACTTTGGTGGAAGTGCAGCCGGAATTATTGTCAAAGGATTTGGTCAAAAGTCTAATGAAGCGTCTAACGACATTGGAGGTGAGCAGCCAGCTCACAACACAGCAGTTGCTCGATAGTGAAGCCAAGCGTGCACAATTTCTGGAGGAGTTGCAACTCTAAAATAGTGCTATAGGTACTGTGGCGCAGTCTGCGGTCGTAACTACAAATTACGATGGCCCTCAGTACCATGAATTTGCAAACACAACTACTTCAAGAAATGGACAGCAGTCAACAGTGGTAAGCACTGTCGCCGGCAGTTTTTCTGGAAATGCAGATGTCAATGGAAGTGCTGCAAATTCATGCCAAACTGCATCATTCTTGGCACAGGGTGCCACCACAAGTAGGCCCACAGTTTGTGCCCACAACATCATGCCACAACCAACAGCAATGGCAATGCCAGGTAATTTGTTGTATATAGTCTTGGTTATGGCGCATCTGCCGCGTCGCAATATTTTTCACCGCTTTTGGCATCAGAAATCGGCGCAAACATTACTCAACAATCCTTTCCACCGGGGCATAACAACCAAGCACAAATGATACCTTTTGCGTGTAATAGTCGCACAGTCACTCGAAAACTTTATGACTTGCCGGACTTTAATGGACGCCCAGAAGAGTGGCCCGTTTTTATATCATCATTCAATGAATCGACGAACGCATATGGTTACACAATGCTAGAGAATACATTTCGCTTGCAAAAAAGTTTAAAGGGAACTGCGCGTGAGGAAGTCGAAGGCCTGTTGATAAGTCCGCAAAATATTCAGCGCATTATTGAGCATCTTGAATTTAGGTTTGGTCGGCCTGAGCTTTTGATAAGAAGTCAATTGTTGAAGGCCAAAGAAATTGCTGTTATATTGGAAAGTCATTTGAAACGTTTGGTGCCTTCGCCACAAAAGTGCAAAATTTAACTACATTTTTACAAAATGCTAACGTCGTGCAATATATAAGGAACCCAACTTTGCTTGAAGAACTTGTGTCAAAAATGCCAATGACCAAACGAATTGAGTGGTCTGCCTATGCATCTCAGCTGAGACCATATCCTACGGAATTGCATTTTGGAGAGTGGGTGAGTCACATGGCACGAATTATTTCGATGGCAACATTGAATACGCCACTTACAACAACTGTTGCAACGAAGGCCACTACCGCTCAACATCGTGTGGCCGCTAAGCCCGTGCTAGCCGTCAGCGAGAATCCGCCACAGTCACATCAAAAGTCAGCCGCTTGGGTGGAATGTGGAGGCGCTCATGAATTATGGAAATGCAGTCAATTTAAAAACAAGCCATTGCCAGATAGATGGCATATTGTCAAAAACAATCGCTTATGTTTTTGTTGTTTGTCCCGAGAACATAATGTTTTGAATTGCCGCCGTAAAAGAAACTGTCAAGTAGATGGGTGTAAAAGAAAACACAATAATTTATTACATTCATCAAGCGAAAATAGCAACAATACGAACAAGAACTTAGAAAGCAATGTAGCAAATAGCAATGGCAACGATGAAGTACAAAAGGTAAATGCAACACACATGAACACGATTGATCCGAAAACAACGAAGTTGCTTTTTAAAGTATTGCCAATAGATTTGCAAGGACCAAACAATCGTGTTGTAAGGTCTATGACGTTCCTCGATGAGGGTTCATCACCCACTTTAATGGATGAAGAAATTGCAAAGCAACTGGGCATTGGTGTTGAGAAGAAGCCGCTTTCGCTACAGCGGTTTGGAGGCAAAGGAACAAACGTTTTGTCCATGGCACTGAACGTTAAAATTAAGGGTATCAAAGAACACTACAAATGGTACAGGTTGAAGGCTAGAACAGTACCGAATTTAGATTTGTCGATGCAGACGATTAATTTAAATGAATTGCGTCAGAAATATCATACATTAAAAAGTCTTCCGATATCGGAGTTCAGCAACGCCATGCCTAAAGTTCTTATTGGCTTTGATAATTGCCACGTTATATCAAACTTGAAGTCAATCGTTGCTGGACCCAGCATCTCTGCCACCAATACGCCTTTGGGTTGGGTCGTTTATGGCAAACCGCATCATGATACCATCACGACGTCGTGCCAACTTTCAATAATATTGCACACGAAAGAATGTGTTTATGACAACATCAACGAAGTTATAGAGCAGTACTTTACGACAGAAAACTTCGGAGGATATGAAACTGGATTATTGTGGCGGTCTGATGATATCGTGTTTCCTGACAGTTTGGATCGTTTGTTGTCAATGGAAGTCAAAATGAGAAAAAATTCGGAGTTTGCCGAAGCGTATAGAAACGAAATGCAAAATTTTGTTAAAAAGGGTTACGCTAAAAAATTGTCGTCAACTAAAGCAGCAGTAAAAACTCCTCGCTCATGGTATTTAGCCCACTTTGCAGTTTTAAATGCCAACAAACCTGGAAAATTGCGTCTGGTTTTCAACGCCGCCGCTGCTATCGGTGGCACATCTTTGAATTCTGTATTGCTGAAAGGGCCAGATGAGATTCCGCCGTTGGTAAACATCATTTTTCGTTTTCGTGAGCGCGCTGTTGGACTGTGTGCAGATATAAGAGAGATGTTTCGGCAAGTTCGCATTAGAGAAGAAGATACTTGCGCACAGCGATTTTTGTGGAGAAGCGATCCTAATATGCCAATTGAAACTTATGTGATGCATGCAATGATTTTTTGGAGCAACATGTTCACATAGCAGCGCGCAATTTGTCAAAAATAAAAATGCTCGTGAAATCGCTTCTGCAGAGCCGAGAATAATAGAAGAAATCATCAATAATCATTATGTGGACGATTATGTAAGCAGTTTCAAAAACGAAGATGAAGCATTGACAATTGGACGTATCGTCAAAGAGGTACATAGCTATGCTGATTTCGAACTAAGAGGCTTCATCTCGAATTCGTCAGGAGTCCAATGTGACCAAGGATACAGTCGATAAAGTACTTGGCATGCACTGCATTTTCGCAAAGCTGAAAATGGTTGAAGAATTCCGTTTGCGACGCTGGTTTTGTACACATGGCACCGTAGTCAAACTTCATGTTTTTGTCGACGCAAGTCAAATAGCTTTCACAGCCGTCGCTTACTGGCACATTGTAACTTCAGATTGAATCAAGCTGAGTTTTATAGCCTGCAAAACACGATCTGCACCACTGAAAATGCTATCAGTGCAGCGCTTAGAGCTGCAAGCCGCCGTTTTAGGCACACGTTTAAGGAGTGCCATTGTAGAGGCTCATTTTTTGGACAGATTCACAAAATATCATCCGTTGGATCAACTCTGATCATCGGCAGTACAAACCGTTTGTGACACATCGTGTCAGCGAAAGTCTAGTGAGTGCTGGCTTAGCTCAAAGGACAACGCTGCTAATGCTGCACCAAGAACAAAATATCCTGTAGAGTACTGTGCGAATAATGTTTTGGTACGAGGTCCAGAATTTTTATACAACGAAGAGGAGTCCTGGTCTATGAATATCGTCATAAATGAACTTGAAGAACCTGATCTAGAAAAGCGTCGGTGCCTCATGATCACGCCTGCTGATCAAATTATTGATTTTGCCAAGTTTTCAAATTTTCTTCGTCTTCAAAGAACCGTTGCATGGGTATTGCGGCCAACTTACATATTACGTCAAAAACAAAATCATGCCGTCAACGTCAATGGAGCTTTGTCAGTCGATGAACTTCGTCAAACAAAGATTCAATTATGTAAGCTGGTGCAAAGAAAAGTCTACAGAGAAGAGATTGAACAGTTAAATAACAAGGGAAGGATAGCAAAAGGTAGCAAAATATTTTCGCTCACGCCACGGTTTAATGATGATGGTCTACTATGCGTTTATGGAAGACTCACATATGCAATGTGTTTGCCTGAGTCAACCCGTCATACAATCATCTTGCCTAAGCGTCATGCCTTTACAAAGTTGTTGGTGAGATGGTATCACGAAAGGTTTTATCACCAAAACGAGGATATTATTATTAACGAGATCAGGGTACGCTATTGGATCCCGGAATTGCGCTCAGTTGTGACGAGTGCGAAAATTAATTGTCAACAATGCAGAAATGAAGCAGCTGTGCCGAAAGCGACAATTGAAGGGCCGCTGCCATGTGAGCGACTGACGCCATTTGAAAGACCGTTCACCACCACTGGTCTAGACTATTTTGGTCCTATGTTTGTCACCATAGGACGTAAAAGTGAAAAACGATGGGCTGCGTTGTTGACATGCATGGTCACAAGAGCGATTCTAGCGATTCTTCGAGCTAGCAACGGACTTATCTACTGACGCGTGCATTTTATGCATTCGCAATTTCGTGAACCGACGCGGAGTTCCTGCGAAAATAAGGTCGGATATGGGCCAACTTTGTGGGTGCCGATGGCGAACTGCGAAAAGTCAACGATATCTTCGTTATGCAACATATACAAGACGAGCTATCGGTCAAAAATATAAAATGGGAGTTCAATTGTCCTGCAAACTTTAGTAGCGGGGGTTGTTGGGAACGTTTAATACGAGTGGTGAAGCGTGCTTTAGCAAAAACACTAAAGGAGCAGGCACCGCAGGTCGAAACCCTTCGATCGTTGCTAATAGAAGCCGAAAATATAGTTAGCAGCCGTCCGCTAACACACGTTCCAGTTACGCACAAAGATTTGGAAACTTTAACGCCGAACCACATCTTGCTTGGCACCACCAACTCAACACAAACACCTGGTAGCGATGAGATTGTGTGCCCGCGGAAACAATATAGAATTGCTCAACAACTTAAAAACACATTTTGGCGCCGCTGAATAAGGGAATACTTACCCACAGCCGCAGAAGCCAATACGGGAAGGGGATGTAGTTTTGATCTGCGACGAAAACATGTCGAGGAGCTAATGGAGAAGGGCGTTGTTGTTTCTACCATAACTGCAAAAGATGGCCAGATTCAAATTGCGGAAGTCAAAACAACCAGCGGTACACTACGTCGACCAATATCGAAACTCGCGGTCCTTGATGTTCTTGGTGAAGACCCAGGGTCATTCACGGGGGTGGACTGTTGCCGCTAGAAATTAAAATTAATTAAATTGAAACAACTGGCAATCTCCTCATTTTTTATAGCTGGTAACACTATTGTAATTATAATTCTGAATTTAGTCATTTCTTATTTGTGCCGCTTCTAGAAGAATGAAAGTAATATTTGCGTTTGTGTTCTAAAAAACAGAATGTAAGCTTTTAATTAATACAAAAATATATATAGTAAACTAATGTGTGAAACATTTGCAGAGAAATAAACCTAAGCTTATTAGCATAAACCAATATCAGCCACAGTTTAAGCAGTTTATTTCGTCTGTAGAGACAGCATCTTGTATTTTTTAACTTTTCGGCACTTAATAAATTTTTGCTGAGTTCTCGATAAAATTGAAACTCCTCGCTTCGATTCTAAAATTCCAAGTGTCCGTATTTTATTCATGTTAGACTTAAGGCTTAGTATATAACAATTCGGTTATTAATTTGGATGGATTTTAAGGGTTGTCATGTATGCAGAGTAAAATAATCAATATTCAAGATGATAGTTGTAGTAATAGTAGTTCAAATTCAATTATAATATTAATAAGACTTCAATAGCAATAGGAATATGTAATGAAACGGCGAAACAGAAAGTATTTCTGTGCCAAACAATATGTATATAAGAAATGAGTTACAGATTCAAAGTGAAAAAGAGGAGTTTTTTGACGCTGAGGATAAGATAGACGATAAGATAGACCATGAAATTAAAGAAAAAGAAAAAAAGTATAAATATCAAAAGAAGGCTAAGGAAAAAAGATATTATAAATTATAAAGTTTAAGCTTAAAAAATATATATATACATATAAAACGTATTTGTATACAAATTTTTAATATTAAAAACACTCCAAAAGGGTAAATGTAATGTAAATACCTACTCTAGTTGTAAACTTAAGATACTCATCTCTAAATTGTAACTATCGAATGTGCTAAAGCACATCACTAAAAAAGTGCATATATAAAAATGTATGCTGCCAGCAAGTCGTGTTTTTTCTGCAGTAAAATATATTACAACTGATTTATCAATGGATTTTATGCTTGACTCTAAGAAAAAAGCATTGCCTTTAAGTTCATATGTACCAACTAAAATAGTATATGCTCCTATGTGGAATAAATTGTAATCATCTACATTTGGTATAGAATTAATTGATGCAAAGTCAATAAGTCCACAAACTTATCTTGTGGGTAATTTAACTGGAGGAAAATATTTCGCAATCAGAGTTGACGTGGTTTAAGGAGCCGCTTAAGGAGATTCTTATTGACATTATGCGTATTCGTTATTAACTGAGAGTCTAAACGCCCTTGAGCTCCCCCTATATCTATGGCGTTGGCTTAGGTGAGGTTGAGACTAAAGTATTCTTTGGACAGTCCTGCCAGGTGTCGGTGAGGAAAATTCCCTTTTTTGCATACAAAATAATTATTTTCCCCGTTTTTTAGTCTAAGTTTCCCCGCTTTTTTCCCCGTTTTTAATTTATAAATTAAAGCTTTCAAAAATAAATTTAAAATCCGGCCAACGACCGTAGCTTTTGGTGCAAAGATATAAATATAAAATTATATTATTTATACTCATTTATTTAATATGGATACTTAAACATTCCATATTTACATCAACTTCGAAATAATTTTTAAAATTGCTGCCCAAAAGTTTTTGAATTGACTATTTACAAAATTTACAAAATTTTATGAAAATTTAAATCAAGGCTCGATTCAACACAGATTAAATCACAAACATGCTTTTAATTTCACTTCCTCGTTTAGAGGAGATTTGTTTTTTACTTTTTTAACCAAATAAGTATATTTAATCAAGTGAATAAGACCGTTATTGGAAGGCACAGAAATAAATCGGAACCATTTTTTTTAAAGTAAATGTCAGAATCAATGTTGTATAAAACTCTTTAGCAAAATCATCGTCAAGATATATCTTAGAGATCTGCATCCTATATCAAGATTTCCATTTTGACTGAGAAAAAACGTGTAAAAAACATGCCCAACCAAAATAATGTTAATTTTTTTCAGAACAGATTAGTTCCAAAAAGTATAAAGTTTTTTATACTTTTCCATCTTCTAAATAGTCAAACAAATTTACATAAAGTTCAATTAAGAGGATATATTTTCGTTCGACAAGTTAGTTAAAAGAAATGTTGAAAATACTTATTACTAGCTTTACACTTTCCACGTTTTGATCATTATTGTCCCCGCATTCCCGTTTTAGTCGAAAAATCCCGAAAATCGGGGAAAATCCCGCCATCTTGCAGCTCTGTCTATGAATAGGATTGCGCTATTTGCTCTCTCCCTTTCTCTATCTATCCCATTCTCACTCTCTCTTTATCTCTCACACCAGTCCCTATTCTGGAAAACAATTCACACAGGTGCATCTGAAGTTTCATCCACCACCAATATTAATTTAAAATAAATTTAAAATCGGTGACGGGATGGCGATGGGATGATGATCGGTAGACAATGGCACAAGTTTAATTGATATTCTCCATTTCTCTCTCACGCCATTCCGTATTATAGAAAATAAGTCGCACAGGTAATTTCTAATAAAGTTTGAGGTTTCTCACCTAACACTTAAACTCGTTGATGGAACCTCAAATCTCCATCTCATATCAAACGTTATTTTGAAGCTTATGAAAGCTGTAATACTTACATCGGAAATATGGGTAAATATTTTATTGTTGTGTCAATCTCGTTAGTATGGTCAAGGTCAAGGGTATTAATTTAGCTAAGTAAAAGAAAAACAATGCAATGCATGACGAGTCATATCACATATTGTTAGCTTCTGGAGTCCTGTAGCAGGATTCCCAAACAGTTAGCGATAATCGTAGTTGTCGTTATCGGTCTTTGTGCATGCACAGTTTCATAGTAAATGACAGTTTTCGCTAGTTAACTACACCGACAATCCTCATTAAGGCGTTTGGGAATCCCGCAACTGACCCTTTTAGCTGCATCTTTAACCGACGTGCTTATAACGAAATTACTTGTGTATAGTTTTTGCGCTGGCTTCCTATCTTGCTTTATTTAAAACAACAGCAACAATAACAACACATATATATATATATATATATATATGTGGTGTCTGCATACCACATACACGAAACACACATACGCAAGTCACACAACAAAAACACTTTAAATAAAATTATATTCTGTTTTTTTGTTCATGTCAATTTTTATTAATCAAAAGATTGTTAATATAAAAATTTGTACTTTAAAACAAAATAGAAGTTACCAAAAAATAAAATGTTTGTTAGAATTTAAAATTTTATAAAAAGAGATTCACGTTGCTAAAATAAATTGTATGCAGAACTAAATATATAAAATAAAATTGTTCTCGAAAAAAAAAAAAAAATACACGCAGTTTTATTAAAAATAAAAACATAGCACCACGCTATATTGGCGATCCTGCCTGACTCCGGACAATGGAAAACTAAACAAGAAACACTAGCAGCAAAACAAGACGACATTAGCGTAACAGCGACACCAGCCCGCTTACCATCCATTGAGGCAACAATCATCAACATCCCTTCGTCAGCAGATGATACAAATAACAGCAGCAGTACTGCGCACACCATAACGAACACATCTGCATGCAGCGAACACAACATTCAATTAATAAAAAATCGTCGAGAGGCATCAATAATAATCCTCATACCAGCACTACAGCACGGAGATTACAAGAAATCCTTTTCTAAGCAGTTTTAAATCACCCATCAACCATTCATTTTCAGCACATTACATTACAGCTTGCTGCAACATAGCAACAACGTCTAATTTTAGTCGATTCGAATGGACAAAACAAGAAACTTTTGAATACCTCTGAACACGCCAACAACCTGCGCAACTACAGCGACGACCCACTCAAACAACCGTAGTAACAAACAACAACAGTAAATATAATAATAAAAAAATAAAATTTTATAATATTATATTAAGCATACTTAGCTAATCACGAGGTACCTTCTTAAACGGTTGTTAAACAATTGGGACGTAAGAAACCAATTGTTTCACACCTTAGGCACTCTACTGCACCCAAAATAAAAGATAGGAAACAAATAAAGAACAAATAGGAACACATTTAATTTAACTAAATTTAACAAAAAAAAATTAGCATTAGACATTCACCCCTCACACCCCCTCTCACTCTCACCTCAACCATCTCAACACGGAGATGGACCCAAATTAATAGATTTAGAGTCCGATCTTGTCAACCCATTCGAAAGGTCTGAACGGAAATCCATTACGACGGATAAGACTAAATATGAATACCTGATTACAGCTCTTCCGCAAGAAGTAATCATAACTGTATTAGATTTTATACAGAAACCTTCTTCAAGCAATCAATATGAGAACTTGAAGAAGATTTTGATTGAACGCTACTCTCTCAGTGAAAACAAACGAATTGACAAAATACTTACTGACACAGAAATGGGAGATAGGAAACCTTCCCAGTATTATAGGTCACTGTTTCTATTAGCAGGTTCCGCGGTGGAACCGGACTTCCTTCAAAAACTATGGCTCAGGAAACTTCCAAAAGCACTCAACATAGCCTTAACCGGGTCAGGCCATACAGAGCTAGAGAAAATTCTGACAATGGCTGACAAACTATGGGAAGTCATAAGTGAAAACGAAGTTTCAGTTTTGCGCACAAATCAAAATTCTAATACTAACGAACTAGCAAGTATGGTACAAAATCTAGTAGTATCTACCACGAACATATTAAATGCCTTTAATAAGTTGTCGATAGAAGTTGAAGCGCTCAAATCACAACATAATTTCCGACCCAGGTCACCAGCGAGACATAGGTCAAGCTCAAAACAGACATCACGTACACGTGGACCCAATTGGCTATGCCGATACCACTACAAATTCGGTAAAGATGCACGTAGATGTGAACAACCGTGTGCATATGCTCAAAACAACAACACAACACAAAAAAACTAAATAACTCCATTGTCGCGATGACTGACAAAGGACCCATAACACTGCCACGTCGTCTATTTATTTTCGACCCGACAAATAAATTGAACTTTCTAGTGGACAGCGGAGCAGAAGTATCAGTACTTCCTTCCTCCAAATTCAAAATTTCAAAACAAAAATCAGATCTCACATTAACAGCGGCCAACGGCACTTCTATTTCGACTTTCGGAAAAAAACTACTTACACTAGACTTAAAATTCTGACGCCAATTACCCTTTACCTCCATCATTGCAGACATTTCCAGACCAATTTTATTCACAGACTTTTTAACAAAATACGGACTACTAATAGATCTAAAACGTCAACGACTCATTGACCCATTAACGAACTTATCAGTCAACACTATCTCAGCATTTACTGAAACCACATTAAGAAAATTATTTTCAGTCGACAACAAATACACAGAATTACTAACAAAATTTCCATCACTACTAACAGAGCCCAATTACACTGCACCTGTCAAACACCAAACAGTACATCACATAGTCACCAAAGGACAGTTACCAATTACTAAACCGCGACGTCTAGACTTGCCAAAAAAGAAGATAGCTAAACATGAATTCGACCTTTTAGTTAAATCTGGCATTTGTAGACCGTCAAATTCAACAACATCTTCTCCACTTCACCTAGTACCTAAACGCGAACCTAACGAATGGAGACCATGCGGAGACTACAGAAGACTAAACACAATAACAGTACCAGACCGCTACCCGTTGCCACATATACACGATTTTTCGAATAACTTACACAATACACATATCTACTCAAAACTCGATTTAGTCAAGGCCTATCACCAAATACCCATGGCCCCTGAGGATATACACAAAACAGCAATCACTACACCTTTTGGAATGTTTGAGTTTCTTCGAATGCCTTTCGGTTTGAGGAACTCAGCGCAAACATTCCAAAGGCTTATACATGAAGTACTAGATGGACTAGACTTCATTTTCGTTTATTTAGACAACATTTTTGTGGCCAGTAACACAGAAGAACAACATTTTGAACACTTAACACAAATTTTCCAACGACTTGACAAATACGGATTAAATATCAAGCCAAATAAATGCATATTCGGAGTAGACAACACAGATTTCCTCAGTTACAACATCTCTAAACATGGTATCCGACCATCTGAAGAACGAACACGGTGTATACAAGACTACACACAACCAGTAACAGTTAAACAGATACAAAAATTCATAAGTATGACAAATTATTACCACCGGTGCATTCCCAAACTCGCACACATGTTAGGCCCCATTTATGACAGGGTAACAAGCGCATCAAAAACTAAAAATAAACACTTAGAATGGACAGACACAACATTACATTCATTTGCAACAATAAAAAATAGTTTTGCTAAGCAAACACTAATTAATCATATTAATAGTAAAGCAAAATTATCAGTTGCTGTAGATGCATCTAACACCGCAGTTGGCGAAGTCTTACAACTTAGTGTTGGCGAAGAACATAATGGAATACTTCAACCTTTAGCATTTTTTCCTAAGAAACTAACACAAACAGAAACAAAATACAGTACATTCGACCGCGAATTACTAGCTATCTATTTAGCAATCAACATTTCAGACATCATTTAGAAGGTAATACATTCACAGTTTACCACTAACGAATGCACTCCACTCAAAAACAGAACGCAGCCCTAGACAAACACGGCACCTTGAACACATTGCACAATTTACCAACACGATAATACACGTCAAAGGTACAGACAACATAGTGGCCGATGCACTATCGAGATGCGAAATCGAAGAATTAAAAACACCCGATATCGATCTGAAACAACTACACAAAGAACAACAAAAGGATACAGAGTTAAAGAATATCACTGACAATAAAATGTACAAATTTAATCTCATTGACATTCCATTTTTAATATCTGGTGCGAACATTACACAGGCAATACACGACCATACATTCCACAGACTTTACGAAAAAATATATTTGAACAACTACACAACATATCACATCCGGGAACAAGGGCTTCCAGACGCCTCATCACACAACGTTACTTCTGGCCCAGTATGAACGCACACATTAATAAATGGTCGCAAGAATGCATGAACTATCAAAGAGCGAAAGTACAACGACACACCAAAACACAACCTCAGAAAATACACATTCCACATGGTCGTTTTGAACATATACACATCTATTTAGTTAATCCACTACCCATATCAAACGGTTACAGATACCTATTAACCGCCATCGATAGAAGCACACGTTGGCCTGAGGTTTATCCACTAAAAGACATAGAGACTGCCACAATTATAGAGGCTTTCAACAGAGAATTCATTTCACTCTTCGGTGTTCCGCGCGAAATTACTTCAGATCGCGGACCTCAATTTTCCTCCAACTCGTTTAAACAGTTTATTAAGAACATAGGTAGACATCATATTATGACATCTCCATACCATCCGCAGGCCAATGGAATTCTAGAACGCTTCCACAGGCAATTAAAAGCATCACTTATGACAAGCAACAACCAGAAGAACTGGTATTCAGAAATTCTCCTAGTTCTGTTGGGTCTAAGATCAACGGTTAAGGAAGATATCAAAGCATCTCCTACCGAAATGGTTTTTGGACAGAGTCTGAGACTGCCGCGGCAGCTAGTGGTACAGAGCAATCCAACAGGCAGCTCAGCAGAAATTTTGTTAGCTCTAAAAGAAAAGGTTAAGAACAAAATCACAACAAAAATCTATGGGGGGGAATAATAATACACATACACAAAACACACATACGCAATCACACAACAAAAACACTTTAAAAAAAATTATATTCTGTTTTTTTGTTCATGCCAATTTTTATTAATCAAAAGATTGTTAATACGTATATAAAAATTTGTTCTTTAAAAAAAATAGAAGTTATCAAAAAATAAAATGTTTGTTAGAATTTAAAATTTTATGAAAACAGATTCACGTTGCTAAAATAAATTGTATGCAGAACTAAATATATAAAATAAAATTGTTCTCAAAAAAATAAAAATAAAATACACGCAGTTTTATTAAAAATAAAAACATAGCACCACGCTTTGTACATATATATATATATATATATGTAGAAGTAACGTATATATGTATATATATATATACATTAGACTGGTCGCAGGTTGTATGGGATTTTTTTTTTTTTAAATCTGAAAATATTTGCAGTTTTAAATATGAGGTTTGATGTCATAAATGCGACCTGAAATTTTGAGCTCGATCGGGCCCAAAGTACCCGATTTTATGAAAAATCACAAATTTAGTACCAATTTTAATGCTTTTTATAACTGTTCGTTAGAAACAGATAATGCATTGGATAAAACACTATTTAATTTGTCTTATAGCTGTCATAAATGCGGCCTAAAATTTTTAGCTCGATCCGACGGTGCCTTCTGCTGCCTTTTTGGGCCCAAAGTACTCGATTTACGAATAAACAGAAATTCAATCCTACATTTTTATATGTATGTATGTATGTATGTATGTATGTATGTAAAAGTCTGTATTTCGTTGGTTGGACGTAGACTTAAGTAGAAACCATGACGTTTGACAACTGCAGCTGTGCTAGGTTAGCAACACATCCAAGCTAGCAGAAGTATGACGCATGTAACGGTACTTAACATTCTCTCTTCTTAACATTTTCCGCGAAATACGCCGCTCACAAACCAAAGAACTTGCAATTGAATGTCCGACTTGACAGAAAGCGTCCTTTATGTTCAATCCGTTGACGTGGTTAGTAGTGCAAATTCATATTTATTCACAAATATATAGTAAATAATATAAAGTGAAATCTTCGTTTTAGAATTATGACTTCTAAGAGTACAGTGATAAAAAAGAAAAACTTACGCTCTGACCACGATATTTTTTTGGTGGGCAAATGTGCAAATAATATTTTGGGAGGTAAACTACCATCTATTCAGCAAGTGCTCAAACTATTGTTTTACAAAATGCGGGTTGATAATATGACTTTAATAAGTAGTGTGAAATATACTGTTGGTGTTACACTGGAATTTTGGAAGAGGGCACACATTCCAACAATGCAGGAGGCAAACTCCGCGCAGAAGTTGAAAAGATTATATGCAAAATGGAGACAATTACAAAGGACTTCTACATTATCAAACGAAAAATATCGAATAGAAGAACAAGATTTTCGTGATAAAATAGAAAATTTTATTTTTGATATCGCAGCTCCAGATGCGTTAAAAAAAATTAAAATTAAGGAAGATAAAGATTTCCTAGTGCTCCAAAGAAAGAGAGGTCGCCCAGGAGTGATGCATGGTGTGGATAAAAATCTCTTGGAAAAAGATAAGCGTAAAAATAAGCGCGATTGGAAGAAGAAAATAACCGTACTGCAAAGTTTATAGCTGAAGGTATTTATTTTACTATTTACTATATTTATACTGTTTCTTTAAAAACAAAATTCGTTGTCAAATAATTTTAGCTGAACTAGGCCCTATGGATGCAAATGAAACAGAAGCAGAAGATGTTGAAGTATGTCATGTAATGGATTTCCGCAACGTATCGGATAATGAGAACATACCTCAAATTCAATCTCGAGGCACCATTCACTTTATTGATGACAGAATGCTAGCAAGCATGGACAAATGCAAGCTTTCTACAAGACAAGCTATGCATATTGTTACTGCAACTGCTGCTGCCATTCTTGATAAAGTAAAAGAAGTTTCTACTGCTTCCACAGCAATAAATGTGAAAGATCTGGTATTAAATTGAACCAAGATTAATTCAATGAGGAAAGAGTACCGAAGGAGACAAGCTAAGCGGATTATCGATGAATTCAATGTACGTAGTAGATTTTATGTTGAATTTTAAAATAAGTATAATGATTTTTGTTTATTACTATACAGATTCCTCAAGTATTTGTTCTTCACTGGGACGGCAAACTCCTTCCAGACATAAAGGGGATAGAAAAACAAGAACGACTGTCTCTCGTGGTGACCAGTGAAAACATGGAAAAACTGCTAGGTATACCAAAAATAGAAAATTCTTCCGGGGAAAACATAGCTGAGGCAACCTTAAAGTTTTTGCGACACTGGGCGCTTGATGGATTGGTAGAAATTATATCTTTTGACACCACAGCCACTAATACTGGGGTTAATAACGGCGCTGCATATTTACTCGAAAAAAAGTTGGGACGAAAACTACTTTTTCTTCCATGTCGCCACCATATTAGCGAATTGTTAGTAAGGGCGGTGTTTGAACTGAATTATGGAAAAACATCCGGACCAGAAGTTCTTCTCTTCAACCGATTTGCTAAGTACTGGAAAAACATTGAATCGAGCAACTTTACAAAAGGGACTTTGGATGAAGAAGTTCTACGCAATTTATCATCATCGCAGTTGGAATACCTGAAGAATTTTTGCCTGAATGCGTTAAAATGTCATTATGTGCGTGCCGACTATAAGGAGTTGCTTCAGTTAACACTTCATTTTATTGGAGAGCATGTACCACATTTTACTGAATTTCGTTTACCAGGTGCAACATCACATGCACGATTTATGTCAAAGTGTATTTATTGCCTAAAAATGTTTTTATTCCGTAACCAATTCAAAATGACAGCAGCGGAATTGAAAAGTCTTCGCAGCATTTGTTTATTCCTCATAATTATTTATGTTCCTTATTGGTTTCGAAGTGTAAATGCCATTGAAGCGCCGCAGCTAGACCTTGATTTGATACAAAAAATTATTCCTTATTTCGACAAAGCAATTTCCACAACATTGTTGCAAAAACTAAGGAATCATTTGTGGTATTTAGCAGAAGAAACTGTTGGCCTTTCATTTTTTGATGAAATTGTCCCGTTAGAAATAAAAAAGAAAATGGTCCAAAAACTTGGCCTCGACAATGAAGACGAAGACGAATATGATGGAGAAGTCTCGAAAAGAATTGTTGTAACATTGGAAGACATTTTTTCTTACAGTGAAAGAGATATCTCGCATTTCGTTTCTTCACGGACAAAGATATTTTTTACTCGGTTGTCAATAGATGTCTCCTTTTTACAAGTTGACCCCTCTGAATGGAGCCAAAGAGACGATTACTGTGGTGGCAAACGAGTCTGTCAACATTTGAACGTCGTGAATGATGCGGCAGAGAGAGCAATCAAACTTATAACAGACTTTAATCGCTCTTTGACCTACGATGAGGAGGATAAGCAGTTCCTACTTCAAGTTGTTGAGCACTATCGTCAATTATATCCATCTCATAACAAATTCGCTCTGATGAGTTAATAACAAAAAACCACACTATAAATTGATATTGAAGTTCTTATCTTTAAGTTAAATACAAATAATGTAATATAGTAATGCATTAGATCATTACTATATATTTTTCTAACGAATAATTATAAAAAACAATAAAAAAAAGGAGGAAATGTGTTTTTTTGTAAATCGGGTACTTTGGGCCCAAAAAGGCAGCAGAAGGCACCGTCGGATCGAGCTAAACATTTTAGGCCGCATTTATGACAGCTATAAGACAAATTAAATAGTGTTTTATCCAATGCATTATCTCTTTCTAACGAACAGTTATAAAAAGCATTAAAATTGGGACTAAATTTGTGATTTTTCATAAAATCGGGTACTTTGGGCCCAAAAAGGGCACCAGAAGGCACCGTCGGATCGAGCTCAAAATTTTAGGTCGCAATTATGCCATCAAACCTCATATTTAAAACTGCAAATATATACAAATTTATGAAAAAAAATTTTAACGACCAGTCTAATATACATGTGTACATATCAGAGATCTGCAGCAA
This sequence comes from Coremacera marginata, assembly GCA_914767935.1. NCBI lineage: Eukaryota > Metazoa > Arthropoda > Insecta > Diptera > Sciomyzidae > Coremacera > Coremacera marginata. The sequence continues at coordinate 110,330,666 of OU612046.1, read as the reverse complement.
GTCATTATAAACATAGTTGACTCGAGTATATATGCATTAATTTGGCTTCTACTTCATATTCAGACTTATCAAAAATGTTGAAGCATTCATAACACGCAACTTAAATCCAATGCTTCAAGAGTCATACTCTGACTCACAGTCGAACGTAGTCGGTATGATTCTAACTTCATTTCAATAAGTACAACATGTTGTGAACAACATGCACAAGCACTTCAAAGGAATGATGTGTTTTTCAGGGTTACCAGCTCTGGTATAAATTAAGAATTTTAGTTTGATAAATGCTATTATTGAATTGTTCTAATGCTATTGACTATATGGTAATTTTTTTTTACATAACTAACAATTGAATCACTACACTCTGCTGATTTATCAATTGAGTCAGAACTGCTGATTTATCATATTTAAATAATGTATTTTCTTTTTTTTATGTGAATATACGTGAAGTTACTTATATAATTATTTTGCTGAATTTAAATAAACAAACTTTGTTAAATTGAAATTTATTTTTATTATTTCTTTTGGAGAAGTTCCCTTTATATACAAGGTGTGTTATTTTACTTTTTCACCATTTCGTGAAACGCACAGCGAAATTCTATAAAAAAGTGTTTACTGCATCTTAAAATCCAATTAAATGTATTTCGTTATAAAAAATTCTATGGTAACCCTGCTTCTCTTCTAACAGCGAGCGTAAGTTCAAAAACAGCCAATGCGTTTGACTGGAAAAATTCGCACGCATTCCTAATGAACTATGGGACTTTAGCTTGAGCTATGAGTACTTTGTTTGAGCTATGGGTTTTCGGTATGATTTATAACAAGTTCTTTGATGTTGCAGAGTATTTGGTAGACTTTGACGTTCGATTGACGAATCAAACACTGAACTATGATTTTCTTTCTGTAGCAAGAGTGCTTCGAGTAGTAGTGGTGGTTTTTGTTTGAAGTGCACGCACTACAACTCGGTTTTGCATGAATCACTATAAGTCGCAAAAACGTGACTCGTTGCAGATCTCTGGTACATATTTATATACATATGTATATATGTCTTAACATATATATATATGTTTTAGCTCTTATCAGTTTATGCTCTGGGTTCAACTTCTACTATGTTTTGTGATCGCAACACTAATGGCTTCATTTTGTATTCCTATCCGAATCGTGTTTTTGAAATTTCTAATTTGAACAGAATCAAACAACGATAACAGCTGATCAGCCAGCAAACGATGCGGTAGTACAGTTACATATTTGCAATATGTATTTCTAACGATCACTGAAACCATTCTTCTATTCTATCGTTGTGATTACAGTCGTTAATAGAATAGTTAAAAAATAAAATATTCATTGAATACACGAACCGAACAAAAGCACTGCCAACATATAAGAAACAAAGCAACATATTTAAAAAATCTTTGAAGTAAGTAGACAAAATACAGAAAACTTACGTAGTGTTTGATATGGCAGTGCCACATTTGACAACTGCTTGTGTATAACAGTTTGAGTGTACATACATATCACACAAAACCTTGTGGAATGAGCTAACGATAAGCTTCGTTCGAAATACATATTTCACTTTGAATTTAACATCGTTCGCATAGCCTTCTTTCGATGAGGCTTCGTTAGGAATACAAAATTAGGCTATAAGCCTCCACCACCCTGGCCCCCGCTCTCAGCGCAATCCCCCACCAGAGTTCTGAGCTCACACTTGAACTAGTGTTTTTGTCTATCCGTCCGTCCCCAGCACAAGCTGGCAATCCAATCCATCCACGCAACCATTTACAATCTATTTACAACAACAAGATGGGTGGACATGAAATCACGGATTTTCAATATTTGAACACTTCGAAAATGATTTAAAAGGTCTTAGAAAAACCTACAATTTGAGTCTATAATCGGCAAGAATTTAAAAAAAAAACTATTATTGACGTAATATTGAAAATGAAGCAGGAATTTCCAAAAAATTTGTTTTTTAAAGTTTATATGGTTTATTAGGGCTATTTTAATTTTTTTAGAGCTTAAACTTTCTGAAAGTTATATTTTTGTATAGTACATTAACAACTATATACCGAGAAGCTCATTTTTAAATAATTTAATTTATTCAGTAAAAAATAAAAGTTTGAATGACATATTATTTTTTGCTTAAGCAGCTTTGTATAAATAGCACAATAAGTTGAATTCCGTTTTCTCATATCATATTTTATATATTTTCTTTCAAGTTGGAGAACAAAGTGGAAAAGCAAATAGATCCGTTGCAAAACATATCCCAGGTTCTAGTATGGAACAAATAGGACAACGTGCATCTACAGCAGCTAGTGAAATAAGCAGAGCACACCAGCTTGCGTTAGAACGTGGAGAAAAACTCAATTTATTGGAAGAACGAGCAGAACGTATGGCGAATCAAGCCCAAGATTTTAGCGGCACGGCGCATCAATTAATGCTAAAATATAAAGATAAAAAATGGTATCAATTGTAAAATATCTCACATTATAGCCCTTTCTACTGCAGTTACTGTTATATTGCTTTTATAACACTTTCAACAATTATATTAAACCTAGTTCTTTTAAGTTTTCAAAAAATAAAGTTGTTTAAAGAACGTTTTTATGGAAATGCAGACCAAATTTAAACAAAGTTGTTTTAAATTATCAATATAATCTACGAAATTAAATTTCACAAACTCCATTCTTGGTAGTGAGCATTTTAGTATTTATTATTGTATATAGCATATAAAAATTGACAATTCATAATAATATTAAAATTAATTTACAATTCAATTTATAAAAATAAAAACAAATGAACAGGTATAATGTTAAAGGTGTAGTAAATAGACCGATTGATTAGAGTAGTGCTCACATATGTAAGGCTAGGCGGACGGGGTCAAGCTCCCACATATGCCAGGCAAGACGGACGAGGTCTTTCTCTGGATAATCAAGTACTATTCTATTGTATTTAGATATACTATATATAAACGAAGATTAGAGCAGAGCTCACACATGCAAGGCTAGACGGACGTGGTCTTGCTCTGGACAATCGTGTTTAATTATATTCAGCTTGAAAATGTTGACAAATATAAAATATCCTTGGGAGAGCATGATCCAAATCGGCGGCGGCACACACCATTACTTATATTAATCGTTCTGGCATAGTTTATTAGATTGGCAGGTTGATTAGATTGATTGAAGAGGTCCAATAGGTTCAGGTCCATTCAGTTGTTTGATATCCATCACCATGTGAAAATGCTGAATTTTTGAAAGCATAATAAGAATCAGTGGCGGTACTGCAAATAATTTATTATTTTATGTTTAATTGGGTACATGGATTAACTTAAAGATATAACTTCTGAGAGCGAATTAAAGTCTCCGCAAGAACTTCTTAGTGGTTCATTTTGCAAATAATTAGTTCTGCAAAAGTTTATAAAAATTAGCTCAAAAGACCTACTAGGACGAAGAGGAACGTTGAATTAAATTTTGCTTCGTAAATATGGACTGTTGACATATTAAGCATAATTCTCTGCTTCTTTAAATAAGATAGATTTAGAAGCTGTAATCGATACTCATAAGGAGGTAAATGAAAGTTTGAATGACAATATAGATTGCGTAAGCAGAACAGAAGAAATTGTTTTTGGACAGATTCTATATCGCCGAAATAACACCCATAACGGAACCCCAAACGATTGACGCATATACTAAAATGGGTCGTACTAGTGATGTAAATAAGGTTTTCGTTATGAAAGGATCATTAAACTCTTTTGACCATCGGTTAATGAACCCTAGAGTATTATTTGCTCTGCTGATTGCTTGATTAATATGAATGTGAAAGCGAAGTTTGGTGACCATGGTTACACCAAGATCATCGAAGACCTCTAAGAACTCTAGTGTACAGTCACCTATTTTGTAATTACTTATAAAAGGTTGTTTTCGAGAGAACGTCATGTGTTTGCACTTTTTCTAGTTGAGTTTCATGCAATTAATTTCGCACCAGTTACAAAGATGGTCAAGAGCAGTCTGTAAGAATAAAGAATCATGCTCATTTTTATATGACAAAAAAAGTTTAACATCATCAGCATATAATAAAATATTGCTATGCTTTACTACAGATGTTAAATCTATAATATTATATAAAAGTAGACTCACGTATGTGCTGCCAGGCAGAAGTGGAAAACGGCAGGCGCTATTTGAATAATTTTTCCTCTTGGATAGCTTTGGTAAAAAATTATGATATAGGCTATATAAATTTGCCAATTATCATTTAAATAATTAACTAAAATGAAAAGAGCCTAGGTATACAATTTCTTTATTCTTATTCTCAATAGAAAAAAGTTCTCTCTTTGTAAGCTCCATTCTCTCTTGTTAAGCTCCATTTGTAAGCTCCATGCTTAACAGTTTGTGCGCAAAGCTAACAAGCTGCAGCAATTTATTATTTATTTTTCGATGCGAGACAAAAGCTTTTTTTAAAGCTCTTTTTGAGCAAGATTAGAAAAAGTCAACTAAAAAATAAATTCTATAAAATAGAGACAGCAACATGAACTGTATGCGGTACCAATGTTGCCACATTTTTTAATGCAAAAGTACCACTTTTATAAAACCAGTGAAAAAATTAGCTACACCAATTTTTAAGTTTGAACGAAAGACATAATTAATTTTAAAATAACTGGGCTTTGGTTTTAAATTCAGCTATTTTTAGTGCTTATTGCCAGAGCCTTGCACAAACGTTCGTTCGTAGAAAAAAATAAAAATATTTTGTTCGTTCTTTCGTTCGTACAGAAGTGAAATAAATATTTTGTTCGTTCGTTTGTTCGTGGAAAATAGATATGTTCGTTCGTTCGTTCGTTCATAGAAAATAGATGTTCATTTGTTCGTTCGCAGAAAATAGTTGTTCATTCGTTCGTAGAAAACAGATGTTCGTTGGTTTGTTTGTTAAAAATAGATGTTAGTTCGTTCGTTTGAAAAAATAGATGTTTGTTCTTTGATTCGGTTTTTCGAATGGTATGGGGACCCAAAGAAAGGTGGCAGATAGGGTTTGGTGTGATCGGAAGAAATGTTGAGGGACAAAAAATAATAGAACCAGCTCATATATTTGACCTCTCTAGGAGTCCACCTACGCCGATATAAACTATTTTCGACAGTTTTTGCACTTTTTGTATGGGGACCCAAAGAAGGGTGGCAGATAGGAGGTAGGTGTGTCGAGAAGAAATGTGAAAGGGCAAGAAAAAATAGGACCATTTCATATACTTGACCCCTCTACAAGTCCAGCTACTGCTGATATAAACTATTTTCGACAGTTTTTGGATTTTTTGTATGGGGACCCAAACAAGAGTGGCAGATAGAGGGTAGGTGTGTTTGGAAGAGATGTTGGGGGCAAAAATAATAGGACCAGTTCATATAGTTGACCCCCCTCGAGGAGACCTTGTACGGCCGATATAAACTATTTTCGACAGTTTTTGTATTGGGACCCAAAGAAGGGTGGCAAATAGGGAGTAAGTGTGTTCGGAAGAAATGTGGAAGAGCAAAAGTAATAGGACTATCTCATATATTTGACCTCTATACAAGTCCAGCTGCAACCGGAGTAAACTATTTTCTACAGTTTTTGTTTTTTGTATGGGATCTAATAGGAAGGGAGGCTGATAGGGGGTAGGTATGTTCGGAAGAAATGTTGAAGGGCAAACAAGAATTTGACCAGCTGATACATTTCAAACCCCTAGAAGACCACCTATGACCGGTATAAACTATTTTTGACGGTTTTTTTGTTTTTTGTATGGGATCCCAAAAAAGGGTGGCAGATAGGGGTAGGTGTGTTCAAAAGACATGTTAATATGCTTCACTATGCGAGTGGCCTTACGTCGAAATAATTGTCCGCTTTCTCTTTTTCTCTTTTGTAGAGAAACAAAGTAAATATTTTGTTCGTTCGTTCGCAGAAAATAGTTGTTCCTTAGCAGAAAATTCGTAGAGAATAGATGTTCGTTCGTAGAAAATAGTTGTTCGTTCGTTCTTTCTTTCGTTCGTAGAAAATCGAAATTAAAATTTTGTTCGTTCTTGCGCAGAATTTTTTCTACAAACGAACAAATGAAAATATTTTCGTGCAATGGTTCTGCTTATTGCTTTACTTAGAAGTCTATCAATCCGATCTGGTAATTGCACATAAAAAGTATCAACACTGGTAACCATTTTTAAAATTGACTGAGAAAGAGAACCTACACTCTTAAAGCGACACAGCTATCTGTCCTTATATAGTCGCTGTTAAGTTAATCTGCATTACTAATCGGTGATTATATCAGAATAGTATTTTAAAAAGTAGAAGTTGTTGTAAAAATCCCCCAACATTTTTAAATTAAAACATTTATTTTTAACAAGTGAGTAAGTTAAATTAAATTAAAAACTAAATTGCAAAATCCGGCACTCTTATGGGAAAAGTTGAACTCTATACTGTCGGCCAATGTAAGCTGACGAATTCACCGCTTTTTCGATTTTCGAAAGTAAATGTTTATGCGAATAATTTTAATTATTTATTTATTATTTTGTGTTCTGTTTTGTGTTTTTAATGCTGTTTCTGAGAATTTTTTTAACGTTTTCTTATGCTGTGGTTATGCTAGGCAAACATGTTTGTTTAACTTTTTGTTGTTACTGTTTAAGAGCACGAGAGAGAAAATCTTATTTCCCATTTGATGCGTAAAACACAAACAACAAAAAAAAACTCATTAAATAACTTAAACACGGCATTTGAACTGAGGCTAGCGCAAATCGCTCTAACATATGAAAGCTTTTGAGTTCGCCGCTATACACTTAATTATTTAATTTCTAGTAGTACTTAATTTCTCTGACCGTAACTTTGTACACAAAGTTCACAAATGCACAACACAAGATAACATAAGTCAGTCGTTCGCAGACGGTGATGCTGGAATAACCTATGTCGCTTTGCGCTGCAAATTGTGCCAGATATGTGCCAGATACTAACAAGACAAAATAAAATGTGACTGTGCTACAATGCTCAGGCCCATGGTAAAATTATAAGGTAGGGCCGACTCGGAGAAGAATGAAGTAGGCAGTAGAGAAAATGCCGGCTAGTTGTCAAAATCATCACGAGTTCTTTGTGTTCACGTTTCGCAGTTGATTTTAGGTTAGAATTGCTACAAGTTTTCTTGTAAATTTAAGAGTTCTTCCACACGTTATAATTTTTATTACATTGTTTTTATAATATTTTCACTCAACTTATCACATGTTCAACACACGCGACAGCACAGTTTACAACTTGGAAACATTTTGTATTTACTTACTTTGCAATTTCTACGAAATTCGTCGTTTTGACAACTAGCCAGCATTCTCATTATTAACTATTCGTTGACGCGTGAGGGCATTAAGCGACTCGGCCCTACCTTATAATTCTGCCATGCCCAGGCCTCCATTACAGTCGATTGTAGGTTTCTGTTGTCTGCTGCGTAAATTTCAATATTAGGGGGGTTCAGACCATAGCTCATACTGTCACGCTTGTAGGACAAACCAGGTTTTTGACCGTTCGAACGCTCCAAACAGCAGACTGACAATATATTAATTTAAAATCAAAACCTTTTGATATCAAGGCCATCACGCAAGGTTCGACAACATGTGCTATCGTCTCAACGCTCCTATTCGAAGCAACAGCTCACGAAGGGCTGTCGTAGTCGGTTGTACAACAACAAGTACAAGCTGCACCAGCAAAGCCAAAGCGGTCAACGAAACATTTATAGAACGTTTAATTTAAAAGTAGCGTAAGCATTTCTTTTATTGAACTACATTGGGATTGTGTAATATCATGGCCTAGTTATTGTAAAACTTATAAACTGTTAATCCAATCATTTTAATATTATTATTGTAAACTATTAAATAAGCATTTTTATTCATATAAATAGTAGTAAGAAATAATTGAAGAATCAGAATAAAGTTGAAAATTAAATAAACAAGTGGTTTTTTTTTTATAAACTAAGTGTTAAAATACTTAACTGGCGCAGTCATACGGAGTGGCGGACCGAACAATCAAGAAGATCCTTTGAAGCAAATCAGTGTTAAAAAGGATAACCGAAATAGACTATTCGAGGGAATATCGAATAAGAAGTGTATTTCGAAAACACTTCAAGAATCTAGCCGAAGGAATATCGTCGAAAGTTTGAAAGTGTCAATTGAATAGTTCGGTTAAGTTTCAACTTTTCACCGCCACAGAAGAATCCAACGCAACTCTCAACTATAAAAATCACCAGCAAATCAACTACATAACTACAGCAAAATTCAACTAATCACCTATACAGAAGGAAAATAAAAACCAACGCAACTCTCAACTATAAAAATCATCAGCAAATAAACTACAACAAATATTATCAACTATACGGCAACCTCCAAAACAAAAAAAAAAAAGTATCAACAAGGAATGCAGCTCATAGTAATGACTATCATTGTAATCCTGTAAGCTTAGAGATAAGTTATATAAAGGAGAACAGGGTGCGAACCTTCATATGGCAACGTGTCTGACCGCCTCTACCTGTCGAGGCCAGCATTCTCCATGTCGAAATCGTCTCAAGTCGACTCAAACCTCCAAGTGGTGTTCCCTGGGCAACGGCAAACTGGGTCGGTCGGGGGTCGATCCATAGACCTTAAACAAGGAATGTGCGCAGGGTTTGGGTCCCGCCACATTACTACTGCCCAATGAAAACTAAACCAGCCTCGGATAAGAACCCCAATTACGTTGACGACCACCGCAAACGAAAAACGGACAATGATTTACGGATATGCACCTGGAATGTCCGGACCCTTTAAAGGGAAGGTGCCATTATCCTACTGGCGGAAGCCCTCAAAACAATAAAATTTGACATCACCGCCATCCAGGAAATGCGATGGAAAGGGCAAGGCTGCTCTAAACAAGCACACTGCGATATCTACTACAGCTGCCATGCGGAGAAGCGCGAATTCGGATGTGGATTCGTCGTTAGCCGGAAACTACGCCACTTTGTTTCCCGGTTCACACCTGTGAACGAAAGATTGGCCACGATCCGCATCAAGGCAAAATTTTTCTACATTAGCCTTATTTGCGCGCACGCCCCGACGGAAGAAAAGGACAAAGCCGTCAGGGACGCTTTCTACGCTAGTCTTGAGGACGTATATGACCACCTTCCGGTCCATGACGTGAAAATAGTCCTCGGCGATTTTAATGCGAAAATCGGAAGGGAAGGCATCTTTGGCCCCACTGTCGGTCAGTTCAGTCTTCACGAGACCTCCACGAACAACGGTCTAAGACTGATCGACTTCGCCTCGGCACGAAACATGGTAGTTAGTAGCACCACATTTAAGCACCTCGACATCCACAAGGCCACCTGGCTGTCACCGGATCAAAAAACGCGAAATCAAATTGATCATGATCAAATTGATCATGTAATCGACGGAAGGCATGCCTCTAGTGTTCTAGATATGCGTACATTTCGGGGGGTCAACATTGACTCCGACCATTATCTTGTTGCAGCTAAGATCCGCATGCGATTATGCAATCCGAAGAACATACGCACAGGAATGCAACGAAAGCTAGATGTCGCTAAACTGCAATTACAACGGACTGCCGAAGCCTACTCCGCTCAACTCTCGGTTAAGCTCAACCAACCAACCTCTGGACTCGACGACGCCGGCGGACTTTGGGCGCATATATCCCACTCCATGAGCGCTGCCGCTGAAGAAGTCATTGGTTTCCGGCGCCTGCAACCCCGGAACCAATGGTACGATTCGGAGTGTCGCATCGCGACTGCAGTAAAAAACGCCGCATACAGAAAAATGCTGCAGTCAGCTGCAACGCGAGACGTGCGCGAAAACTACAGCGAAAAGAGGAAGGAAGAGAGGCACCTTTTCAGACGCAAGAAAAGAGAGCAGGAAAAACGTGAGCGTGAGGAACTAGAGGTATACCAGGGCAAGAAGGATGCACCAAAATTCTATCAACAGGTTAAGCGTCTAACCCAAGGTTTCAAGCCCGGAGCGTCCACTTGCAAAAACGAAAATGGAGATCTGAATACGGATACACAGTGTGTGCTTAGATTGTGGAGACAGCACTTCTCCAATTTACTTACTGGCGACGATTCCACCAATGCCGCCCATCGAGAGCGCAGTGCAGTGCCACCAATCGAAGATGACGGAGTGGAAGTATCACCACCTAGCCATGAAGAGGTTCGAGTTGCTATCCAACGACTCAAAAACAATAAAGCAGCGGGTGCTGACGGCCTGTCAGCTGAATTGTTTAAAACCGGCGGCGATGAATTGATAAGGCGCATGCATCAGCTCATCAGCAAATATGGCTTGCAGAAAGCATGCCCGATGATTGGAACCTCAGTGTACTGTGCCCTATACTTAAGAAAGGTTAAGATACCTCTTAACCTTACAATCTGCGCTAGTTATAGAGGTATCAGTCTTATTTCCATCGCATATAAGGTTCTCTCAAGCGTACTGTGTGAAAGATTAAAGCCGATTACAAAAACACTGATTGGACCTTATCAGTGTGGCCTTCGGCCTGGTAAGTCCACCATATACCAGATTTTCACGCTACGACAAATCCTGGAGAAACCCCACGAAAATCAAATTGACACACACCATCTCTTTGTCGATTTTAAAGCTGCGTTCGATAGCCCGAGAAGGGATTGCCTATACGCAACAATGTCTGAGTTTAATGCAACAATGTCTGATTAGACTTTGCAGAATGACGTTGCGCAACACACGCAGCTCCGTCAAGGTAGGAAATGACCTCTCCAAAACCTTCAATACCGAAAGAGGTTTCAGGCAAGGCGATCCACTGTCTTGCGATCTCTTCAACATCATCATGGAGGGGATCGTACGAAAGGCCGGTGTGCATCGTAATGGCACCATTTTCTATAAAGGTGTCCAGCTCCTTCCGTACGCTGATGATATTGATATTGTTGGCAGAACCAAGAGAGATGTTACCGCTGCTTTCGCCGCAGTCGAAAAGGAATCAGCCAAAGTGGGTTTGACGATAAATGAGGGTAAAACAAAGTATATGATGTCTACAAACAAGGGAGCGCGGCGTTTAGACTCTCACGTTTCATCCGGCAGCTATAACTTTGAAGTAGTCACGGAGTTTGTATACCTTGGCACCACCGTTAATACTAACAACGAAATCAGCCTGGAGATAAAGCGAAGAACAATAATTGCTAATAGGTGCTACTACGGGCTGAGTAAGCAACTAAGTTCCAGAGCCCTCTCTCGATCGACAAAACTAACACTCTACAAGACGCTCGTTCTACCTGTGCTGCTTTATGGCGCTGAGGCATGGGTAGTTTCGCAAACTGACGCAGCCGCTCTGGGGGTGTTCGAGTCGGCGATGACTATCGCATCCGAATGAACCACGAGCTGTATGAGCTCTACAAAGACATGGACGTAGTTCGGCGTATAACTGTGCAGCGACTACGCTGGCTGGGTCATGTCCATCGTATGGACGACGAAGCTCCAGCGAAAAAGGTGCTCGAGGCGAGGGTCGCTGGTCAACGACGACGAGGGAGATCATGCCTCCGATGGATGGACCAGGCTGAGGAAGCCCTAACCGCACTTGGTGTATCTGATTGGAGAAGGCTCGCGCAAAGCAGAGGCGCCTGGTGGGAGCTGATGAGGTCGGTCGAAATCCGGACACGGGTTGTTACGGCCACCTAAGTAAGTAAGTAAGTAAGAATATAAAGCAAAAAAAAAAAAAAAAATTTTTATAAATAACATACATGTTCACACGAGAATTAAGATCTTAACCTTATCGAGTTAGGACACTTACTCCCATACCAGAAAATCCACCAGAGACCCCAAACCTTTCAATCCAAAATCCTTCCCATTCAAACATGGCGAATCAAGAGGTCAGACAAATATTTGATAACTTGAGAATTCCTGATACCATTAAAGACCTTCCTCATTTTAATGGCAATATCAAACTTCTCTATGAATTCGTAAGCAATGTCGAGGAAATCTTAACATACCTTTCGGAAATTGATGGTACAACATACGCTAAACTAATTCTACGGGCAATCAAAAACAAAATGGACGGGGAAGCCAACGAAGTATTAAACATATATGGTACCCCACTTAATTGGGACGAAATAAAAGGAAATCTTATTCTCCATTATTCTGATAAGCGGAACGAAACCTCTTTAATACGCGATTTGCATAATTTAAAACAAAATAGGAAAACTGTTGAAGAGTTCTATAGTAATATTATAGAACTATAAGCTACAATGAATAACCATTTGCTTCTGCATGAAGTAGACGAAAATTTTTTAATAGCAAAAAAGAATCTTTTGTGCCTAAGCACTTTCCTTTCAGGACTACGTGAATCATTGAACTGCCAACCGGAATCACTGGCAGTTGCATTTTCTTACTGCATCAAAGAGCAGAATATCTTTTATATGAAATCCGATAGAAATAGAGACAATATTTCTCCAAAACCATGGTCATCAAACCAATGACACCAATATCATACAAATAACACAAATGTCTCACGAACCCCCAATTTTAACAGATTCAATAACGAACAAAACTTTCGGCAGACCCAATTCTTAAACAAGCCACAAGATCAAAATAATAATCCATTTAAAAAACACTTTAATAACACTTTTGTAAACAACCAACCACATCATAATAACAACTTAACACAGTTTAATAAACCACCACACTTACTAACGCCAGAGCCAATGGATATTGGATCAGATAGATCTCGCTTAGCTCCTTCTAACTTTAGCCGCAGAACATTTAGAAACCAACAAATACACAACCTAAATACAACAAACGCAACACAATCACACAACTATCACCATATACACCCGAAATTGATGACTCAAATTTTTGCGTCACATCGGACCAACAACTGGATACATAGACATAAATAAACATGGCTCCATTCTTCCTTTAATGCATATCTCTTCACCTTTTGGCCGATCTTTAAAATTCCTAATTGACACAGGTGCATCCGCATCCTTCATAAACCCCGAATTCACAGGGATATTTAAAAAAGAAAGTTTTGACCCTGTCATAATTACTACAATCTTAAATAAGAATACTCTGAATAAAAAAGTTCGAATTCCAATATTTAAGGAATTTAAAATATCCGGTATATTTACTTTCTTTGCCTTTAAATTTCATAACTACTTCGATGGCCTTATTGGCATAGATATCTTGAAACAACTGGAAGAAAAATTGATCTACAAAATAATATTTTATTTACTAAATATACAACACTGCCATTACTTATAAAACCAAATTTGACATCTGAATAACTTATAATACCCGCACTCACCAAGGTATCTACAAGGCAGAAAATTGGTTAAGTCTAATAGAAATCAATAACATATCTTACACTGAACAAATACTTCTCTTAGAAGCACCTCTAGAAGTCTCACCCTATATAGCTTCGAACTTTAAAGAAATAAATAACTATAACGTAACTCCCATTCCAACAGATGCAACAGCAGATGTAATAGAATCTTTACGTACAGATCACCTCAATCCCGAAGAACAGAATTAATGAAGATTTGCAAAACATTTGAGGATATATTTTTTAGGGAAAACCAAGACCTTTCATTTACTAATCAAGTAAAACACCACATCAAATCTCTTGACGACTCTCCCATATACGTAAAATCCTACAGATACCCTTACGCCCATAAAAACGAAGTAAAAGATCAAATAAATAATTAACTTCAGCAAAAAATAGTTAGACCCAGCTATTCACCCTGGAGTGCTCCCGTATGTATTGTTCCAAAAAAGTTAGATGCCAGCGGTAAACAGAAATGGCGTCTACTCATCGACTTCCGCAAACTAAATAACAAGACCATTTCCGACAAATACCCTATTCCTAATCAAACAGAAATTTTTGATTAACTTGGAAAATGTATGCTTTTTTCTACAATAGATCTCGCTAGTGGTTTCCACCAAATTGAAATGGACCCTAGAGACATCCCAAAAACCGCCTTTTCAGTGGAAGGAGGCCATTATGAGTATGAGTTAGAATGCCTTTCGGGCTGAAAAATGCCTCCTCAACTTTTTAGCGCGTTATGGACAATGTCCTAAAAGACTTAATTGGAGTCGTCTGCCTCGTCTAGACGATATTATAATATACTCAACTAGTCACTACTAGAAAATCTTAATAAAAAAAAAAAACCGAGATGGCCATTTCAGACCTTGAAAGGACTTTGACCGAGCTTCTTATGATCAATTGTGATGTGTGTGATGTCAAATGCTTGCACACAAATGATCGAGAACTGGACCTACATGTTTTACGCCGACTCCGAACGGCTTATGTTCTCTAGAAGCTTTTCATGGCAGTTTTTACTCTCTGAGGTTTGCCATTGTCTGCAGAGAGGTAACGGCCAAACAGAAAAATTATTTCAATTGATAAAACTTTCTGTGTCGGATGGAGGATTCGAACCTGGGTTCTCTGGAATACGAGTCACACACTCTACCCACTACGCCACGGCCGCCACTAGAAAATCTTAATAAAGTGTTTACTAGACTACGCGAATCAAATTTAAAAATACAATTAAATAAGTGCGAGTTCCTCAAAAAAGAATGTACATTCCTAGGTCATATCATTTCAAATAATGGTGTTAAACCAAACCCAGACAAAATAATTGCAATTAAAAACTTTCCTATACCAAACACACAAAAAGAAATAAAAAGTTTTCTAGGCCTGTTAGGATACTATCGGAAATTCATAAAAGACTTAGCAAAAATTACTAAACCACTTACCCAATGTCTGAAAAAAGGAAGTACTATTTCTTTAAACGAAAAGTATTTAGTCATTCGAAATTTGCAAAAGCATTTTGATGAACGACCCCATACTCCAATATCCAGATTTCACAAAACCATTTAATTTAACCACGGACGAAAGTAATTATGCGTTAGGAGCTATTCTTTCGCAGGGTCCTATTGGTAATGACAAACCAATCTGCTACGCAAGCCACCAAATATTTCAGACCCTATCTCTTTGGTAGAAAATTTAAAATAATCACTGACCACAAACCATTAACATGGGTTATGAGTTTAAAAGAACCCAACTCAAAATTAATAAGATGGCGTTTAAAACTTGAAGAATTCGACTACGAGATCATTCACAAGAAAGGTAAACATAATACAAATGCAGATGCCCTTAGTAGAATTCATGCAAATGACAAACAAGTCAATGTTTACAGCATCGATAACATGTCAGCAGCAGCTACTTCAGGTAGTACGATTCATTCCGCAGAAGACGATCTCAATGACGGTATTTATATATCTGAAAGACCACTAAATGAATTTAACTTACAACTTGTTCTTATTAAATCTGGTACGACCCCCACAACAACAATAAGAACAAAAAAAAATTTTTAAAAATAAACAGAGGAAAACTATTAAATATCCAGAATTTACTGAAGCAATTATGATTGACATCTTCAAGAACACCTACCACCTAACAAACTAAGTGTCATTTACACGGATAGTATAGGAAACACATTCAAAATACTTTTCAAACAGTAAGCTCTTTAAACTTCTAAGATGCACAGAAATATTGGAAGACATAACCGACAACGACAAACAAGACAAAATAACACAGGACTACCATATCAAAAATAACCACAGAGGTATCAACGAAACATTTTTACATATCAAAAGGCAAGTCTACTTTCCATTTATGAAGACTAAAATAACTCAAACTATTAACAATTGCTCTATTTGCCAGACACTTAAATACGATAGAAGACCTCCTAAACCAAAATTTAACAAGCCTCCTACACCTCTTAAACCATTAGACTTAATCTATATAGACATATATACCATTCTGAAAATAAACACCTTCCAAACACAACTTTTCAATGAAATAAAAGTAAAACTAGAATCTGAAACAGAACTCTGAATAAACAAATTAAACTTAAACAGAGATGAACGAGAATCAATAACAAATGACACGAACATTTACAAGAAAGAAAACAGGAGAAATAAGCTAACCCCTAGGTTTTCAAAGCATAAAGTAAAGAGTAGTAGTAGGCTAACACTTTTAACTACAGATAACAGGAAACTTCATAAATCAAAAATAAAAAAAAAAAAAAGAATATAACACAAAAACCACTCTATAATAATATATTATCCTATACAGGCTTACAGGACCAACAGCAACCGGACAAAATATGTACGTACAAGAACTTAAAGACAATCAAGAACTTCTTCATATAAATTTGGGAAACGCAATTACGATTAAAACTTATAAAAACCTAATACATATCGTCAGCCTAATAGATAAGGAAAACATTAATAAAGGGTGTGTGTCAAAAGGAAACTTTTCACTCGAGGTAGGAAAGAAAATAGCAAGTTGTATAAAATTTGTGTGTGTTGAAATAAATTAGTCTTTTTTGGTATGTCAAATGGACGATGAAATTTTGACAATTACAAATTTTGACGTTCAACATTTCGGTCGTGTTTTAGAGCATTTTAAATGGTAATATGCAAAAAAACCATTTTTGATTTATATTTATATGTCGCTCACAACGTTATTCGCGTCTACGCTTCACATGCTGCTAGCTTAGCTTATGATATGCGGCTGCAGCAACCTAGTAAAGGTATCAATAAATTAAATTATGAATCAAGGGTTATTCGAGTGCCATGACCGATTGGATTGGAAGAGACATATACGACGGCTTCAAAGGCAGCTTTGAACAATCACGTGGAAATTGCGGACCGGCGGAATGTTTACCTGCTGGCGGCATTGCATTTGGCAGCGGAGCGGATGTATGCTGTAGCCGTGCATCATTGCAATAGCCTTTTCCCATTTGCATTCACCAGCAGTTCCGCGATATCCACGTGAGTGTGCCATCATTCTTTGTTATCTTCCATTTGCAATATTTTCACAGCACTCGGATTGCCCTTGGTTGGTACTCACTTAAAACAAAAGGAACAACACTTTTAAAGCACAATTTACTTTAAAATATATTTAACTGGAAATCAAAGGAACAACTAAAGCATCTCGCGTTAAAAGCCACAATTTATCATCAACTTTACCGCACAGAACTAAACACAAAAAAATGCAGCTTTCACAAAAACTCACAGTTAAAAATTATATCAGTTTTTATTTATTCCAGTTTTATCTTTAGGTTAAAAGAACGATAGTTTAATTAAGAAATTCACAAATTAAAATAGCTAATCAAATCGAAATACTGCGCGGAAATGAATGTAATGTTTTTTTCTCACTTTTTGGATGTGTCAAAAATTCACTTTTCACAATTATATTCACCTCACAATTGCCAAAAATTGCTCTACCAACTGTCAAAATTTCATCATCAGAGTGAAAAGTTTCCGATTGACACACACTCAAACTAAGTAACTCTTTATCTAAATTCACCACATACTATACTCTAGAAAACTCATTTAACACTACAAAACGTATACTCAATGAAGTCGAAAGCAAATTAAACTCTCTCCTTCCAACAATAAGAAATAAAAGGAATAAAATTAATAACTGGTAGTATGGATAATAACGATGCCCACAACCTTAACAAAATTATTGAAAAAATGCATACAGACTTCAAAAACTCAAATAAAAACCAAACAATACTTAATACAAAATTTATAGCTAGATTCGAAAACTTAACTGACCACATAAATCATCAACAAGATAAAATAGAAAAAGCGTTAATCGACATTCAGGAGTATACAGCAAATTCATTGCAAGCAAACACAAGAATGATTATGCAAATTCAGTATCTTAACCAAATAAACTTCAACATTGATTTACTTTCAAACCATTTAAATAGTATTGCTGAAGCCCTCATATTTTCAAAAGTTAATATTATACCTAAAAGGATACTAAATTCAGAAGAAACTGATGACATAATACAAATTTTTCAACAACATTTTAATATTTCCACTAAAGAACATATTTACGAACTCTTAGAACTCCAAGCTTAAGTTCTAAGTTTTTCATAGTTTTCATAGTTTCATAGTTTTTAACATAAAGTCCCAACATAAAAATCCCAACCATCTCCCAAAACCAAGCATCCCTATACCATGTTATACCAATACCAGTAAACAAGACCAAACTTAGAATTGTAAAACCATTTATCACACTTAACGAAAAATAAATACAATATTTCGACTCAAGATGTAACCTAATTGAAGATAACTAATATAATTGTAAAGAATCTTATTTTAAGGAAAATTTAAGTAATTCAAAATTTATAGGAAACATTTTAAAAAAAGAAGATGCAATATGTAATTTTAGAGAAGTATGTGAAATAGAGGAAATTGCACAACCAGAACCAAACTATATAATTTTCATTAATGCTCCAAAAACAAGAATAATTACAACTTGTAATGGTAATAAATCAATCGAAATAATCGGCAACAATATACTCTATTACAAAAATTGTAAAATTACTATAAATGATATAACATATAATGATACAAAAGATATATTCTTTGACTATTTCAAAAATATTTTATTTTATTTTATAGTAAACATAACAGCCGGAAAAATTGTAAAGCATATTAACCTTACAAAACTTAAAAATTATCACTTCGAAAATAAAAAGCTAATAGAATTTAACATTAGAAACTTATTAATACATCAAAGCACATCTTATTGTTTAATATTCATACTGCTTATAACATTGTTAGCTTTAATATATATGAGAAAACAAAAGAAATACACAATAAAGGAATTACACCAAGATGTCACTTCTCCCAAGAATTCACAACTCTTCTGGTCGACGCTCCATACTAAGAGGGGAGGAGCTACGTACACTACAACCAATGAACAACAAGAACAGCAACATCAGCTACAACAACAAGTACAAGCTGCAGCAGCAAAGCCAAAGCGGTCAACGAAACATTTATAGAACGTTTAGTTTAAAAGTAGCGTAAGCATTTCTTTTATTGAACTACATTGGGATTGTGTAATATCATGACCTAGTTATTGTAAAACTTATAAGCTGTTAATCCAATAATAATATTATTATTGTAAACTATCAAATAAGCATTTTTATTCATATAAATAGTAGTGAGAAATAATTGAAGAATCAGAATAAAGTTGGAAATTGAATAAACAAGTGGTTTTTTTTTTATAAACTAAGTGTTAACTCGCGCAAAGCAGAGGCGCCTGGTGAGAGCCAATGAGGTCAGCCGAAACCCGGACACGGACTGTTACGGCCATCTAAGTAGGTAAGTAAATAAGATAATTGCATATTTTCGGTGAGCTTGGATGTCCCATGATTTTAGAGAGTTTCCTGCGGTTTTTGTTCTACTGTTGTTGTTGCTCTTTGTTATTTTTGTTTTTTTTTTTTATTGTTGGATAACCCAATGCACGTGAGTTAAAGAATATTCTGCACGTGAGTTGCAGGCATGCTACACAAGCCAGTGTACTGGCCCTGTAGTTCGAAAAACTTAGTACATTCACATTTTTTTACAAATTCACTCACTGGATTCAATTTCACGGCACTTTCATCGCTACTAGCAACGAAATTCAGAGCCAGTGGATTTTGACAGTAGCGGCTAGTGTATGTCAAAAGGGGGATATCAGTGTTGTTTTTAATTACTTTTGGTGGATTCATTTCGGGTTTTCCCTCGATTTCGTACTTTATTTCGGGTTTTCCCTCGGTTCCATACAGGAAGCAACACTGATAACTTGTTTACATTTACATAGCAAATGAAACAAATGTAAAAAGTTGTAAATAAAAGTGAAAAAAATACAATTTTCTATACAATAAATATACAAAAAAATATATAATGGAAAGAACATTAACTTAAAAACATTAAATTAAATTGATTCAATAGCAGGAGAACCTTCGCATACTGTGAATTTTTTTAATGAACTTTCACTAGCATGTGTAGCACCTCTTGCATGAAAGAATGAAAGTTCGAAATTCTTCGAATCATTCGAACAGTACACGTATTCTTTCGCACTTTCACTGTCACTGGCCTGTGTAACCGGCCTGTTAAAGAAGTCCGTTGTTGACGAATATAAGGCAGACATGATAAAGAATATTCTGTAAGTCTGGCTTATGCATCAAGTTCTTTGAAACGTGGTACACATTATAGATCATGAGTGACACTCATGCTTAAATTCTCTCTTTTTACACAGGTTCGCCACTCTTTTTCGTCATTCGTCACACACAAAAATTTTTGTGGTTGAGTGACAGTCAGCGGCCATATTTTTCTAATGTCTACTGAAAAGCTTCAGTTAAGCACAAATTTAGCAGCGCGAGCATGGATGCGGAGATTTTGAAAGAATTTATGAAATGTGATTTAAAAGTGAAATCGTGTGAAGGAACTATTATCAATTATGAAAAAATATATAAAAAAGTGATCTTTTGATGACGAGAAACGAAAAATATACACAGTCAGAAATAAAAGATATTATTTACTGATATTTTTTCAGTCAGAAATAAAAATAGTCTTTAATCGATATTTTTCTCAATCTGAAATGATATTTATATTTTCATTGATATTTTTTCGATCAGAAATAAAAATAATTTTTTTATCGATTTTTTTTCAATCAGAAATAAAAATTATTTTATTTTCGATATTTTTTCAATCTGAAACAAAAGTTTTATTTTGATTAAAATATTTTCGATCAGAATTAAAAAATTATTTTATCTGTATTTTTCAGAATAGAAATAAAAGTTATTTGTTGACACATTTGCTTCTTTTTCTTTTGTTTATTTTCTTTTTCAGCTAGGGCGTTAATTAATAGTGCGCACCGCACCCAATTCTCTTCTTTTCCATCTTTATTGCTCAAATTTCACAACTTGAATGACGGTTTGAGCTTCAGCATGAATGATAATTTGGCTGCTACGAACAATCACTCAAAACTGTTGAATATTTTAGTGTCAGTCATGATATATAAAGTGTGGAAACCGCTTAAGAAATCACCAAAAGCCAATTCTTCGATGATGCCAAGAAGAGCAAAACACATGGCAGGCATCGCGCATCAAGCATCGCCGCAAGGCTCTGACATTTCAGTTGAATACACGAATACTTACGGGGCAACACACATTATACTTCCAGGCATTTAGGCATCGCATGCTTGATGCCTGAAGTAGGCAACTTTTCAACTTTTTTCAAGCTTTGAGGCATTGACAGCTAGAAAACAGCTGATTGTGAAAACGTTTTTTAGAAAATATTTCAATTAAAATGTTAAAAATGTCGGAATTCGAAGAGCTGCTCATAAATGATATAAATAAATTCCAATGCATATTCGACAAAAAGAACTGGGGACTTAAAAACAAACTGCATCGGGAAAAAGCTTGCGCTGTAGTTGCAGAAGCTACCAAGTATACAGGTAAGTTTCTGGTTTGCTGTCCGCGAATATGAGTTAACTTGCTTAAAGTATTTTAGTTTTTAGTATTTTAGTTCTAATTTTGAAGCACAAAATATTGAATCACAAAACGTTTTTTGCTTTCAAATGTTTGACAGAAAACATATATTTTCTGTTTTGACTCTCACCGCGATTGCTTCAGGCATGATGCATGCTTTTAATGTATTTTAAAAGTGTGTGACGTAGAATCGTGATAGGCTTGCGGCGATGCTTGATGCGCGATGCCTGCAATGTGTTTTGCCCTAGACTGCTGGGGACATAAGCAAGACATAACCATCTCTTTATCTCTGCTGTTGCTTCGACTTTTAAATTTCACGCACTAGATAGCAGTAGGCCATTATCGACTGTGACAGCTGAGCATATGCTGCTGCTGTAGCTGCTGATCACTTTTAATTTTACTGCGCAATCACAGCACAATTTTTGGTGCTATTGTTATTCTTTCGCAGCAATTTAAACACTTACTGCAATACAGTGGCAATATGTTATAGCTTCACTTTCGAAGCGAATATCGAAGCGAAATATTGATTTGGCATTTTATTTCATAAAAACCAATAACTATACGCAAAATTAAGGCAAAGTGATATATTATCGAAATTATCGACTGTCGAAAGTGTTGCAAAGTACTAACTTTAAACAAATCAACGAACATCAAAATTTACGAAGTTATAACATGTAGCCACAGTTTTTGCTTTAGAGTCCAAGTAGGGCTGCCGTTTTTATCTTTTTTTTTTTTGAGAAGTACAATTTTGGGTTATTGACCCATCTTTGAATAAAGATTCCGAAAATATATAAATATAAGTGCAAATATCTTATATTTTTTTTAAAAATTATAGTTTGCAGTCTTCAAATTTTTATTAATGCGAAACATTAAATAAGCAAATGTAATACACATTTACTAACAATTACTCGATATCACTCTTCAGTCACATCAGAAATAAAAATATATAAGGATTTTTGAAATCAATTGCAAAAACTTTTGACGGAATATGAACTAAATTATGCGTCATCTTGGTAAATATATCTTCTTTACTTTCCACCAGTGTTTGAAATTACTTGACGATTTTTAATGCATATGTGATAACTATGCTATGACTACGAAAAAGGAATCAGCGAAAGTAAGAAGCAAATGCAAACAAGAAATAAAAGATAATTCTGCTTCAGTTAACTGCGCAGAAAGTTATGCTTACAAAGTTAGCCGAATGAAATGCATAGAAACGAATTGCAGCATTGCTTTGACTAGTTTTTTGTCGCTCTAGTTCTTGCAGGCGAAAGAAATAGTAAATGCAGATTTAGGAAATTTTTGCAGTGCTTGCTTAACAGCTATAATGTATTGCTGTGGCTTGCTGCTTCAGTCATTCAGTTTTTTAAGCTTAAGCCATCTAAGCGTTTATCGATGTTGCGCTTGTACTGAAGAATGCTGTAAGCAACGATTGTTGTTTTTGCATGTTTTCTGTTGATAGTAATCTTTTGTTTTGACACAAGTTCAACGAATGTTGTTGGTTCGTTGTTGTATTTACTGAATGGTGATAGGATGAGATTTCAGGAATAGGTTGCCCAATTTTAAAACATTTTTCACTGAACAATTTTCACGGATAAAATTATGTAATACGAGTAGTAATAGTTAGTTATAATAGCTCTTAAGTTACTTAGAGCAATTGTTTACATACATATTTCTTTAGGTATTTACTTATAGAAATCAAGTGCAGTAAGAAAAAAAAAATAAAAGAATCTGTTCAAATAGAGAATAAATTACATTAAAAAGACATAATCATTAATAAAGATATATACTATTCAAAACGAAGACTTGCAAAAATAAGGAATTTCTTAATCGAGTTTGTTGTCTTTGAACAACGGCTAAGTTACAATTGCTTGATCTAGATAGAAATACAGCATTGAGTTTATCTAGCAATATATTTTTTAAGCGTTTGCTGAGTAATTCTGTTCAGGAGTTTTTGCCAAAATTAGTTTAAGTGATGAAAAGGCACATTAAAGTTAATGTTTTAATAAATAGTTATATTATGTT
Organism: Coremacera marginata; assembly: GCA_914767935.1. Classification (NCBI taxonomy): domain Eukaryota; kingdom Metazoa; phylum Arthropoda; class Insecta; order Diptera; family Sciomyzidae; genus Coremacera; species Coremacera marginata. The sequence continues at coordinate 110,307,325 of OU612046.1, read as the reverse complement.
AAGTTAATAAATGGTTTATGGCATGGACCGAAAATAACATGCTGTTTTAAAAATTTAAAGGAATTTTAGGAGTCTTAAATTGCAAATGGAGATCGATTTCAATTATACCAAAGTGGTCCTTGTTCCATTCACTCATGAAATATATAAAATTTTTTTTATTTTTCATTTTTTATTATAGAAATCAGTTTTATTTTTTTCCTCACTAAATAACTTGGATAAATCAGTTGAACTAAATGAATATACTTCCCTTGAACGTACATATTTACGTGCGCTTATATTATGATGATGAGTAACCAAGAGGGGGGTTCTTCTGAATCTAGAATATACCCTCTATAGTCCGGTCAATTTAGACATTCAAGGATACATAATTGCTCAAAACATAATTACAAATAAAGTCTTAAAGTTCCCTATCATTCCTCTGCATGAAAAAAATTTTACTCATGGTTAAAGTTAAAAAAAATTAGTTTTTCGCGATTTTCAGCAAAACGGTTAGTTTTATCATAAAATTACCCCAGACAGAGTTCATAAAATTATCTATAAAATATGTATCAATACTTTTTTCCCTAAGAGTCACCGTTTCTGAGATATAACGGTTCAAAAAGTTGTAATCGTCATAATATGCACACGTTTCTACGCTACCTATGAGGTAGTGTACTTAGCGCGTTTTTTTAACGTGGTTTCCCCAGTAGGCCTATTCCACGGGTCTGTTGTGATTCTGTTTAATTTGAAACTATTGCAAAATAATCGATATTAGCAAAGGTTGGAAATGATAAAAGCGGTGTAATTTAAAAAAAAATTGTGAAATTTATTCGTCTGATTCGTAACCTTCAAATTCTTCTTCTTGATCTTGTTCTTCTTCTTCTTCTTCTTCTTCTTCTTCTTGTTCTTCTCTTGTTCTTCTTCTTCTTCTTTTCTCCATCTTCATTCAGGTTGTAAGTAAATTGCGTCAATAGCGATTTATCGTATGTCACTTTGCTCAAATCAAATGAATTCTCTACTGTTGATGATTCAACATTAGAGCACGACCGGCCTTGACAATTTGTACATGCCAGAGAACAAAACAGTCCAACTTTTTTCCAACCACATTTAGCACTGCATCCTTTTTTGCAGTTGCAAAAAATTGTGTTCTGCAATTTTTCCAGCGCAGGTGGGAGTTAAGTTTGAACTAGTTCTAATGTATTGTTTACCAACTTCCAACTCCAGTTTGTTGGGTCAAGCTGATAACCAAGCCACACTTGAACTTGATAATATACCCGAAAAAGATGTTGATGAGCAGCAACTGAGGTTGGAGGAAGACAAGCTAATTGAAGTTGTTTTTTATTTCGAGTCTTTTTAACGAAACAAACATATCGATACTTATCTAAGCAGTTCGTTTTTTCAGGAGCTCTGTACATAGAAAGAAGAAAGCGAATTCCGTTGGTGATAACTTCAGCACATTGAACGAAATCTTTTTTTTTTTAAACATTTTAAAAACTGTTTTACCCCTCCTGTAAAATGCAGATGTATCACAGCCAGTTGTTGCGTGTAAAAATAGTACATGATTTTGATACTTTGCAAAAGTAGATAAACTTTTAGATGAATACATTACCGATTGATGTTGAGCTTTTCCTGGTTTTAAGAAGAAAATAGTTTTTTCAGTTAGAGCAGTGAGTAATACGAGTAAGTCAACACCTTCACCGACAACAATAGTTGTATTTGTCACATTATATTGCTCGATTGTTGTTTCAATAATCAATACATCAGCATCATTATTAGCTTGTTTTACCAATATATTTTCTTTCAACATTAAAATGAACCGAGACTTGTTATGAGTACTTGCAAGAAATTTCTGTTGACTGGAAGGAACTGTCATGAGTTCATCAAATAAAATATCAGAAGATGAAGATGTTGCTAAAGTTCGACGACGTTGTTCTGCAGCTTTAATATTTCTCGTGCAATCATTATAGCCGTCAAATACGGCAGTAACTCTGGGACCAAAATGTCGAAGTACATACTGAGCGTATTTATCTAAGATATCATTGAATTTTTCTTCGCTATCCCACACAACGCGGTGTAGTAAGTATCCACCGTCAATAATGTATGTCGCATTAGTATTGTTAATATCAATATTTACCTTTTCAAAACAATCGTAAATGGCAGACTTCTGTGTTTTACGCATCCCGATGTCATCAAACAACGATAAGGGGTAGGGAGAAAATTCATATTCAAAATATTTCTCTATTTCATCTTGAAGAACAGGACAAGCACAGCAACCTTGGTTTAGCAATAAAATAAAAAGACTAATAGAACAACGTGATTCAGCCTTTAAACGGTAGAGAAGATTTAAAATATGTTACATGCTCGAGATTTATAAGGACCTAAGAAGGCAGGTTGTTAAGGAAGTAAGAGCTGCTAAAACCAGTTACTACGAAAATAAGTTCAGCAGCGCTGTTAATAGCAAACAGACCTGGAAGGAAATCCATAAAATTGGTATTGGTAAAAATTTTAAATGTGGTGCTGTTAATATTGACCTTAATGATTTAAACGAAAAATTTGTTAATCTCCCTTTCGAACCTGTGATTGCTAATTCGTACCTTAAGTCAAGTCCTTTTCTGTCGTCTGATTGTATGTTTTGCTTTTGTCGTGTTGATGTATTAGATGTGTTAGAAAGCTGTCTTAGTATCAGGTCTAATGCTTACGGAATTGATGGAATTCATCCTATTTTCTGTAAAGTTCTGCTTCCTAAAATACTGCCATACATAACCCATATTTTTAATACAGCACTAATGACATCATCTTTTCCTAAATGCTGGAAGGTAGCTAAAATAATCCCGACTCCAAAATCTGACAAAGAATATCGTCCGATTGCGATTCTGCCTTATTTTTCAAAAGTATTCGAGTCTCTCATTGCCAAACAAATAAACAAATATTTATCTGATAACCACATTATTACAGATCGACAGTCTGGATTTAGGCAGAAACGTAGTTGCATAACTGCACTAATTGACGTTTCCGAGGACATTCGTGTATCACTTGATGCAAATCAAATCACATTATTGACTCTCCTTGACCATTCTAAAGCCTTTGACTCCGTTGACCACAAAATATTGTGCACTAAATTAATGAGAATGTACTATTTTTCCTCCACTGCAGTGAATCTGTTAGAATCGTACCTTACGGAAAGACTTCAAGCAGTTTTTCAATCTGATGGGAGCTCCGATAAATTTTCAGACTTTCTTCCAGTGACAAGAGGCGTGCCTCAAGGTTCAATATTGGGACCGCTTCTATTTATAATTTATTTAAATGACTTACCGACTGTTCTTCGTGACTGTAAAGTTCATATGTACGCCGATGACGTCCAGATTTATACAAGTTGTAGTCGAAATCTAATTGAAAACTGTATAACTAAACTAAACTGTTGCCTAAATGACATTTACGACTGGACCCAAAAAAATGGTTTGTGTCTTAATCCGTCAAAATCAAAATGTCTCGCGATATATAAGAAGCAACTAGATTTCAGAAATCTCCCAAGAGTTGTAATGAACAAAACAGACATTGAATATGTGCACTCCGCAAAAAACCTGGGAATTGTATTCGATGGAACATTATCGTGGAATCTGCATATAACATCCAGAGTTGGCAAACTTTATGGAATGCTGCGATCCTTATGGGCTACGCAACATTTCACACCTCTTAGAATAAGAATGACTCTTGCAAAAGCTTATCTTATTCCGACTCTACTATACGGTAGTGAAATTTTTGCGAATTGTGACTTGGCCAGTAAGCAAAAACTCAGAGTTTTGTTCAATAATATCGCGAGATATATTTTTAGTTTGAAGAGGTCAGATCATGTATCTTCCTTTGCTATTAAAATTTTCAACATGACTTTTGACCAATATCTTGAATTCAAAACCTTAATTCTGCTACACAAAATAATATACTCACACGAACCGTCCTATTTATATAACAGATTAAGATTTACTTGTTCTCAACGGTCTAATCAAATTGTGCAGTTAAGGCATTCGTCTCTTATGTCGGATCGTCAATTCTTTGTGTACGCCATCAGGCTTTGGAACTCGCTTCCTGCTCGTTTGTTATGTAATGTTAATGTTAATGTCTTCAAGAAGGATCTCACTAATTATTATAAAGTGTAATTTATGTACTTGTATTGCCAAAAAAATTACTTTGCCCTCAAATTTCATATGGTTGTGTATTGTAAACTCAATTATACTTAATTAAATTCAAACCTTGATAAGTAAATTTAGTATATTTTTGTTATTTTGTTTTGTTTTAAGAAATTTTGTAAACTTTTATATGAGTCTAATTTGTCTTTTGAAACTATTTTGTAATAATTTTTTACATGCTAATTCTTAACTTCTTTTTAATTAATCTTAATTTTAATTTTTTATTAATTTTTAAATATCTTCTAACTAATATTATTCATGCTTGTTATATTTTCTAAAATGTCGTTAGGACAGTCTTATAAGATTATATATTCTCAATGTCCTAAGAAAAACGCAAATAAATAAATAAATAAATAAATAAAAATAATACTCATGCATTGGAACAATAAAACGGGGTCAACTGGTACTTTTTCGTCGTGAACTTTTGTGGTGCTACTCATAGCTAAAAGAGGAACAACTTTGTCAGTGCGTTTTTATTTAATATTATTGAATGTCAGTCTTGTTATTTTTGCCATAGAGGCAAGTCTAACTTCACGAGCTTTATGACAATTAATTTTATCATCACCAACGACACCACTCGCAATTGATACAATTTTGTTAACCTCTGGAAAAGGATAATGCGTTGAGAACCACTCTAAAAGTTTTCGTATATCTTTAGCATCTTTTTTAACTCGTGAATCACTTGCATCAACATGCTGTTCGGTCGTATCCATACTAACATTAGCGGGATCTTCTAATTTTTCACAAACTATATTCATAGCGTGCATAATATAAACCCTTTTACTTATGACACTCTCTTTCTTACTTCTCCCTCGAGCAATACCTCCATCTGTTTTCATAGCTTTCATCTTAGACTGCTCGATTACCATGTTTGTTGAAGTTCCACAACTTAATTTATCTGAACGTCTAAAAAAAAAATTTCTGTGAAAAATCCTGCTGAAAATTTTTCGTAAACTTCAGGATCTATGAAATTCTGTAGTTGTTGCATATCCTGCAAGTAAAGGTGTGCAGACTTAGCATAAGGGAAATGTCCAGATGCGTGAAAAAAGGGAAGCATTTCTTTACGCAGTTTAAATGAGCTTTCCAATCCCCCATACGCTCAGCTCTTAGGAACTCTTATGAAAATCCAAAGTTTTGCAGTTGGTCCTCGTTCCTCATATTCTTTTAGTTTTTGATTTAATTTATTGAGTAAAGCTCCAGATACTTCATCATCATTTTCAATATCATTGTATGAAAGTGTCTTAACTAATATATGCCCGATATTTATGATTAGATCTGCATTCATGATGTCATTAATTTCAACTTCTTTTAATATTATAATTGCTAAAATAAGCTGAACTAATATATGAGCTCGAACAGCTCTTGCGTAAGCATGACAGTTCAGCATTTTTTTCTAACGATTTTGATGCATACATCTCTGTAAGTACTTCTTTCATGTCACTTCCTTGCATAATATGACCAATTGCTCCGAGAAATGACATTAGTAAATAATGATGATGATTTTTGACACTTCAGAGCCGTCAGGGGCGGCTGATACAATTTCTCGAGCTTTTGTATACAAGGGTTGGTCGAAAGTCACGATGCATACAGAGTCATACCTTTTCGCATTCTCTAATGCACAAAGTAAAGTCGTATAGATAGTATTAAAGTTACTGGCTGGTTGATGAATAAATGGTAAAAATGAAATTTCAGATTTAGAATAATTCATATGATTATTAGTTAAACGTTCAATGAAACCATTCCAAACGGGTAAAGACGAATTTTTCGCATTTTTCCATTTCCCATAAAACCATACTACATCAGCTCTTTTGAGGAGAGATACCTTTTCAGTTCCATAACCCAAATTTTTAACATTTATTTTACTGAAACCTACTACACAATCATTTTGATAGATCTGTATCGTCACATGAGCTTTTGCCTTGAAATCTTTTGCTGAAAGAGCTTCTTTTATTCGTGGCATAGGTTCTTCAAGTAAAACGGAATTTTTTGGTGTAACAATTTGAATAATACCCATTACGTAGAGTGTATTATTACCGTAAAGCGTATTTACATTAATATCAGCATTATCTGCAACGTATTAAATAAGTGTGCCACTTTCTGGTGGTAGGACATGAGGAGGCCGATGAAAAACTGCTGTTGCCTCGTACATTATTGTATCATTATGAAATGCGCACAAGCCAAAAGACGAGAAAATTTGTATAAGACGTTTAAAACCGCCGATGAAAAAAATTATTTTGCTGAAAAATATGTAAGCAAGGCACACATTTTTGTGCTGTTGAAGCCAGCAATTCAAACACTGCTTTCCACGTAAAAGAAAAATTGTTTATAACTTCATCTCAATAAATTTTACAAGAGACTGAAATATTTCAAGTTTTTTTAATGTCGTCGTGTTAATATACAATTATTTCAAAAATAGTGGCATATTTCGATTCTTTGAAAGAGGTGGAGCATTTCCTTATGCATGTTAAAATCTTAAAATGTTTCTTTTGATGAATAATTTTTTTTAAGTTATGACGAAATATTCCTACAAAATATTTGCTACTTTAACTATAATAGGCAAGAAATATAAAGCTTATTCACATCTATCTATCTATATCAGTGATGCACAGCGTTGGCAGAGCTTCCAATACGATCGCAACATTTTTTGTCTTAGTATGTGTGTACAAGCAAAACATTCAACAAAACCATTTGCGCATGAGACGCTTACTGCTTGAAGTACAAACAGAAACTGATTCTCTACTATCGTTGCAGAACTTCGTTAGCCTCGCATACACGACTTGTACGCGAAAGCCGAGTGGCTCCGTGTATCACTGGCCTGTGTGCATCACTGATATATGTACATATATTAATAAAAATCATTTTCTGTTTGTCTGTTTGTTTGTTTGTTTGTTTGTTTGACTTTTATACAAATCTAAACGGCTGAACGGATTTTGCTCAAACTTAAAACGTGTATTAGTTGCGTCCTAGGTTAGTTTTGTGCATACTTAGTTTTTACCACGCCCTCTCTTACCGCCCACGAATCAATAAAAATGCAATATTTCCGATTGTTTCGATTGTTTGAGACTAAAATATGGTTATTTACTTTGTATGGTTACTTTTGGAAGTCGTACCAAAAATGGCTTTCCACGCCCTCTTTTTTAAAAATGAATGAAAATGCTATATTTCAGACGTTTTTGGTCGTATAAGACTAAAGTTTGGTAATTAAGTTTGTATGCTTACCGTCAGCAATTGTGCTAAAAATGGGAGTAGTGACACTATAATTACCCCACTTTTAGGAAATCATTAAAACTGCAAAACTTCTGGGCCGACTTCTGGGTTTTCGAGTACGAGATGGTTAACGGGAAAAAATGTTTTCCACACCCCCTTTCACCGCCCTCAAATAAAAAAGTATGGTTGTTGGAACGTCCGTGGCGAAGCCGCAGACAACTGCGCCCTGCTAGTCGTTTATATAAAGTAAAAACAATAGAGGTAAGGAAGCCTAAGGTGGTTTCCTTGCGGCACACCAGAAGTAGCAGGAAACTCGTTTGATTTTACGAGGTTAAAGATAACACTTTGTGTTCTCTTAATTAATATGATTCCATCCATTTCATTAATTGAGATGGAAATCCAAGAAGGGATACTTTTAAAGTTAGGAGTGTATGAGTTACAACATCGAAGGCTTTACTAAAGTCCGTATAAATAACATCAGCTTGTAGACCTTTTCCGAAATTCTGAATAGTCTTTGATGCCAATTCCACAAGGTTAGTAACAGTAGATTTTCCAGATAAGAATCCATGTTGGAATGGAGACATTAAAGATTTGACGCTTTGTGATAATTGTGACTTCGGGGGCATATAACCATGTTGTGGTCTGGCACGGTGGCTGGCCCAGGCTGCTTGATGGGTTGTGGGAGGGTCCTTGCTACAGGTACACACCGAAGCTCAAAAACAAAAAAAATAAGTTTTAAAACTCGTGCCATATTTTAATAGATAGAGGAAACTAAGAAAGAGAAGATCAGAAGAAGAAGCGAGAATTGAAGTAAATTAAAAGAAGAAGATAACTACTGGATTTATCCTACACTCATGCTGATGCACATTTATATTAACCCTAAGTCAACGTCCGTGAGTCTGAGCCCAACCACCCCTTTCCATGACTCTACTGGGTCATGGCCTTGAACCTCGTATGGCTCTACACATACTCACGAGGTTCCCTATTACTGACTCCGTCTAGTCTAGTTTAAGTCAGTTCGTCGTCCATTCCGTCGATCAACTGCAGCTTACTTGTGTGCTGGCCCTTCCATTGGTTAAGCACCACACACAAACTTTAATGATTTAGCAATCCATCTTTGCTTTACTGGATTCTATTACCAAAAATAAAAGAAATCTTGAATCTCAACTCATCAAAAGAATAAATTACAAAATATGAGTTCAAAATTGCTTGTTATTTATTCACAAATTTCTTAAACCTAAACAAAAGAAGCTTATCTAAAAAAAAACAATAAACATAAGAATATATATAACTTAAGTATAATATAAAATTTCAGAGTTTAAAATTCAGTGATAATTAATAAAAAATAAAACAACAGTGCTTATTATTGTTAAGCCTTTTTTCAGTGAAATTATTGGTAGTTAGTGGTAAGTATACAAGTATCTTTGTTCCATAAAGGTAAGTATTATATATGTACAACTAGTAGACAAAAGGTATTAGACATAAAAAAGTAAGTAAATTGATAAAAATTATAAAAAAGAAAAGTGGTTAATTATTTAAAAACAATGAAAAGGAAGTGAACCAAAAGCTGCATTAAATATTTTTAAAAACCACAAAACAAAAATAACAAAAACTCTTTTGTATGAACTTACCAATACCGAGTGTAGATTGTATAGATGTTGGCGCCAGCATCCAAAAGCACAACCTGTAAAATTTTGCAAAATAAAAAACTACTTATTTTTGAATGTATTTAATGGAGTTTCACACGATTTAAATATTTTTTAATATTCTTTTTATATTGTTTCCATTGTTTTAAATTAAGAAAATATATTTCAAAATTTTTTTATTCTTTGATTCCTACTTTATTTAATTTTTGTTTTTATATCTAATTTACAAAGTAAATTTTTTATATTTTTATTATTTTTTTATATTATTTTCAGGGTAAATTAACAAAGCAAATCTCAGTTTAATTGAAAAAAATTTTCTCTTTTCAGGTTTAATTTTCAAAACAAATTTTACTTTAATTCAACTTTTTTTTTCTTTTCAGGTTTAGTTTTCAAAACAAATTTTACTTTAATTTAATTTTTATTTTCAAGTTTAATTTTCGATTAATTTTTGGAACAATTTTTTATTCTTTTTATCTCTTTCTTCAAATTTAGTTTATAAAACAAGTCTTTGATTAATTTCTATTTCTGTTCATATCTAGCTTTAATTTTTAAACCCAATCTACTTATATGTTTTTTTCTTTTCAGATATAAATTTCACAGCAACTTTTATTTATATAAATTTCTATATTTTTTGTATTCAGTTTTCTTTTTTTATAGTGTTTCTTTTTCGATTTTTTTTTATATATCTTTTCAGGGTTTTTAATTTCTATTCTTTTTCTTTTCAGATTTATTTAATAACGCATATTTTAATTTATTTGTATTTTTCTTCCAGATTTAATTTCAGGTGCAATTTTTAGAGTGACTTTTTTTTTATTCAATTTCAGATGTAGATTCAGTTTTAATATTCAAATAATGTTTTGATTTAAATATATTTTTCTTTCTTTTTCAGATTTAATATCAGAATTAATTTTTAAATAAAGTTTTGATTTAATTCTAGTTTTCTTTCTTTTTAGATTTAATATCAGATTTAATTTGTAAAGAAAATTTTGACTTAATATAATTGTAAATTATAATTATAATTTAATTTTAAAGCAAATTCCGATTTAACACTAATTTATTTCTCTTTATTTTCAGATTTACTTTTTTTAGAGTTATTTTTAATTATTTTTCATCTTTCTTTTCAGCTTTAATTAAAATGGAATATTTTTATTTAATTTAAGTTTTCTTTTCATTTTTTTTATATATATCTTGTCAGATTTAGAAGTTTCATATTTTCTTTCTTTTTTCTTTAAATTTCATAAACTTTAGATTTCATTATTCCTCTTCGTTTTCTTCCGAGTATCGTATTTCTTATTAAAGTTTGAAGGCTAATGGAAAATGCGAAATACTCAAATATCAAGAAAAATCAATGTTTTTACAATTCTCCACAAAGTTTTCATACACAATGGCGAGAAATGGGAACATGGAACGTACCTTGATCTTGGTTAAGCTTGGTAGCATCCAACATGAACTAGTTGGAAAAGAAGAGGTTCAAGCACTTTGCTATGATGCTGATTTGATCGGACCTGGATTCTTGCTGGTGAAAAATGGGTGTATGAATAAATCTTTGTATCAGCTGCTGGCAGAATTTACATTTGTTTTGTTTTGTGATTAGCAGAAGTATTTATTTTCATTACGCAATTTTAATAAAAATAAAAAACCAAGCACCATAGCTGTCGTTAACACACTCGTGAACAATCGGCGAAGGCGAAAATTGAGCTCGACGTGACCTCAAATTTAAATTTATCACAAAACCTAAACGTAAGAGCCTACAAAACATAATCGGACTGGAACAGGGCAAAAAACAATTTTAGCTATTTATTCTATACATAATATTAATCTTCAGATCAGATTAATCTTCTGTTTTCTAAATAAACAGAGAGAAATTAGAAAAAATTTTAACATCCAATTTTATTGTAAGCTTTCAAAATTTGAGAATTGCCAAGTAAAGGCGATGCATATTTATGTGATGAACATATGCATTCCTGCTATTGCATTCTTATTATACATGTTTTTATTATGTTGAAACTGAAAATTACAAACTATATTATAATTTTTAATAGAAAATCTTATTTTGGTTTATAAATATAGCAAAATATACTAGAATTCTCAAAGTATTGAAAAGTTATGAAGGTAGGTCTTTTTTTGCTTTATTTGTTATTTTTGTTTTAAAAATGGTTTTTTATGGGCTTAAAACTTACATTTTGTATTTGTGTTCATCACTTTTAATTTTTGTAGTGAAACTTTTAAAGAAATTCTCATTTACTAAAAGGGCACACAAAAAAATACCTAAAATGACATTGAATCAGCTATCGTGAAATTTTTGTCGTCGAGATGATTTTTCTTGACAGCTGATGGCGTTCGATAAAGCAAAGAAGAAATATTTAAGCGATATCGTAAAAACGAACCTACAGTTAGAGAGTTACGTTATGTTAAAGCATCGTCAAGACGATATCGTTCAACGATTCTCGTCATACATGATGAGGTCCCTGAGCGTTCATCTTGGACAAACGGATTTAAAACAGGCCGCAAAACAAAAAGGAACTCGACGGAACAAGCAGACACGTATTAGCAGCAGTGTAAGAATATTTTGAGCGCATGGGACAGCTTTGCATTAAAGTGACTCCCACTAATTCCAACCTGGTTGGCAACTGTCACCTGTTTCATTCACTCACAATAGTACTTTTTCTTCAATGGTTACCCCAGTCAACCATTTTAACACAACAAACCAGTAATATGGCTACGCAACAGGATCGAATCCGCCGATGTTTCTGGAAGCATGGAGCGTGTTTGTAAGAAATTGTTTTTGCGCCGATATTCTGGTTTGACTGACTATAATGTGTGGCTTCGACCCTCGTGCTCATGCTCTTAAAATTAACGAGCTAGTCGGGCTTATCCTAATTAATTAACGTTGCCTACATCTAAGCATATATGACTTCAAATAGCATAGAACTTAAGACTACACATAAAAATATAACCAACATTGCCCCATGCCTCAGTCTATTTAAGCTCAATCTAATAAAAATATCACAGTTTCTGTTCTAACTTATATATAAAGAAAAATATCACAGATAGTTAAATACATAAATAAACTGATTCAAGGAATAAAAAACTTAATTGTCACAGATCATTATACGTCAAGTAGAAGTAATAAAAATAAACAGCCCATACCCAGCAAAATATCACAGTTACCCTAGGTCAAATAAATAAATAAAAATAAATAGAAAATAACAATAAATAATTAAGAACTTAATATTACAGATGATTTAATGTCAAGTAGATAATTTAATAATAAATAAATAAGTAAATAAATAAATGATTAAATAGAAAACCGGACAATAATAAAAAAATAAATAAACAACTCAAAGAGAACATACCACAGATTATAAAAAAAAAAAATAAATAAAAACCTAAATTATCACAGATTTCTACGCTACAAACAAGTCTTTAGCATGATAGAAACCTAAGCTCACCGTTTTAAGAACAGCGCACTTTGTATGAGTGGGTGCAGTTTCGCGTTATAACCGGCTACCAAATTGCTTTGTTTGAAATTCTTGCTATAGAGCATTCGCCCAACCTGAAATTTCACATTGGCTCTTTTGGTGTGCCAGTCGCAATTCATTGAAGATTTTGTCTCGCAATAACTATTGCTTATCCGGTATGGATAGTACCTGAATATCAACATCTTTTACTGATGCCAAGCGTCTCGCTATTTCATAAGAACTGCCGTGTTGGCTCATATGGCTAGCAAATACAGCGTAATATGGCTCGACACCTATTGAACTATGCACGACACTCCTAAGTGCGAATGCGGCGTCGCTCACATACGCACTTTCCATTCCAGTTCTTTTGATTCTCTCCCACAAACGAACGAATCATCTGAAGTACAGATCTATTAAACCGTTCGGAAGCGTTCGCCTGTAGAATCCAGTCTTAATATGCTGTACGCCATATTTATTTAGAAAAGACTTAAACAATAGTGAGACAAACTGCTTTCTATTGTCAGAATGAACATATTTTGCCATTAAAAAACATGAAAAACATCTCTTTCTAAAATTTTACAACAGCCTCTGAAGTTGCTGCGCGCATAGGTCTTTAAAAGACAAACTTAGAAAAATGGTCTAAACAAACAAATATAAACAAGTTGCCATCCCGGGTCCGTGGATACGGTCTCATAAAATCTATGTACATGCGCTGAAAGGGTCTTTCTGTAACGTATTATTTACCCATCGGAGGTCGAATTATTTGGTTAGGAGGTTTAGTTCCCTTGCAAATATCACAGATCTTAACTTTTGATTGCACATCTGATGCCATACCCGGCCAAAAATATTTTTCCCGCAGCTTCGCCAGGGTTTTATGAATACCTCCGTGACCAGCCAATGGGGACGAATGTGCTGCTTCTAACAAATCACCACGTAGCCCAGATGGAACCCAGAGCTTCTAGCACAAACCTCGTTTATAGAGTCCCCTGTCGCGCACTCAGTCCGTTTATCTACAAAACCGTCCGATATACATAAGTCAGGTAGTCTGCCTCTATTTCCCGTCACGGTCCTCTTCAGCTCCTCGTATTCCTCTGACGAAAACTTGGAGGAGTTGACGTCCACGTCTAGTAATCTGTCTATTGCACTCATTTCTTCCTTATGCATACGAGAGAGAGCGTCCGGCACCACATTTTGTGAACCCTGTCGATGTTTAATGTTAATATTGTAAGCCTGTAGTTTTAAGCTCCATCTGGCCAATCTACCAGACAAATCTTTTTGGACCATGAGTCACTTCAGGCTTGCGTGATCCGTTATTATAGTGAAAGGAAAACCTTCTACATAAGGCCGGAATCTCTTCACACTTAATATTGCCTTTTTTCAGTCACTTGATTGTCACCACTCTTCCTCAAATTCTCCATCCACTACTCGCTCAACTACGGATTTCTAAATTAGCCCTACGGTCCATAACCACCTGGACGAACGGGAGTCCATAACCAGGGTACCCGGGTACCCTAGTGAAGTTTATTCGTTTATATTCAAATAAAATAATATATATATGCACAGATTATTAGAAACGCTTAGTTTTTACATCTCAACTGTACAAATTTCATGTTTGTAAGATAAAATTGGTTTCTATGGGCATTTTCTACCTAAAAGGCACAAAAAGTAAACAGAAACTGGTTTTATGTTTCTGTTTGTGTTTTTAGGTAGCAAATGTTGTGTTTGTATTTTTTGTGTTTTTTTTTTTGTGTTTTTAGGTAGGAAATGTTCAGCTACGGTTGAAAAAGAATACATTTCAATGATTTCGTCAGTATAAGTTGAACAGTGAAGTTGAAGAAAAATGAACCGCAAAATAGAATATTTAACTGAAAGACAATATAAGCGTTTGAGTGAAGAAGCCAGAACCAGATATATTGAGTCTATACTTGATAATATGACTGTGGATGACGACGCTTTAGAGCCAATTGAGGAAGAAGGAGAGGTATTTACGGGAGAAGTGCAAGACTCAGAAAGTGAAGACAATGATAACGAAAACAACGAAATTCCAGCCGCTATTGACACGCCAATGCAAATTGAGCAAGATGTATTTAAGATGAAAGTGACAGCAAAACTGAAATGGTTGAAGGAAATGCACCATCATCAAGTACAAGAGAAAGTAGAAAGTAGAGCACAAGAGAGTTATTTTACAATAGAAATGGTCGATATAATCGTGCGTCATACGAACAAAAAAGCCAATTCAACTTATGATGCCTACAATGCAGCAAGCCCAACAAAGCGTCAATTGAAGTGGAAGGATACGACAGTGGCAGAAATATACGCATTCATTGGAATGCTGATAATGGCAGGCGCAAATCATTCCAATGATGAAAATGCAAGGGACTTATGGACGCAATTGTCTCATGCTTCTATTCCGTGCAACAATGGGATTAAACCGCTTCTGGGATGTAGCGTAGATATACGTTTTGATGACGCGAGAACAAGAAACGAGAGGCAGCGCACAGACAAAGCTGCTCCAATACGAGATATTTGGATAATGTTGAACGCCAATCTCGCAAAATATTATGTGCCTACAGAAAATTTAACAATCGACGAACAATTGTATCCGTACCGCGATAGAACAAAATTTACCCAGTATATTCCATCGAAGCCTGCGAAATACGGGATCAAGGTATGGTGGATATGCGACGCTAAAAATTCATATCCTCTTCATGGCCAAATATATACTGGCAAACAAGACTGGTCGCGAAATCAGTGTAGGCGAAAGAGTAGTCAGAGATTTGGTTGCGCCATACCACAATAGCGGATGTAATATCACCATGGATAATTTTTTTACGACGCTGCCACTGGCAAAGCAGCTGATATCCGTCAAACTTAGCATTGTTGGAACACTGCTGCGAAACAAAGCCTATACACCAACAGAAATGAAAGACGATAAGAGTTGGACCGTTGGGACAAGCAAATTTGGTTTCCACGAGAAGGTGACTATGGTTTCATACAAACAGAGGAAAACAAATTCCGTAATATTGTTGTCGACTGTGCATGATGATGCAACTGTAGAAGAAAACGGCAAACCAGAAATCATCAATTTTTATAACAAAACGAAAGGGTGCGTGGGTGTTATGGACCTGACGCTTCGGGAGTATACCACACAGAGACACACAAAAAGGTGGCCTTTGTCGTTTTTCTACAATATGATCGATGTTAGTGCTTTCGCTGCATACACTATATTTTATGATAATAACAGAACTGTTCCATATCAAACAACACGGAGAAAACGCTTTTTGCGTAAACTTGCTGGAGATTTGTGTGCGCCAATAATAGAAGAAAGAGTAGCCAATCACCAAGTAACGCGCCACTTTTCCACCAAAACAGCAATTGAGAGCTTTTTAGGAAGACCAGTGGAGACAGTAACCTATACCGAGCAACCATCTACTTCTACGGCCGCTTCTACTGATGGCAGGAAGCCCATAACAGGATGCTGCTATTTGTGCGCTTCTTTGCCAGACAACAGGAGAAGAAAGAGGAGAAAAGTCTGCAACGTTTGCAAGAAACCAGTTTGCGATCAACATACTCAAACAATATCAAAATATTTTCCATGTTTCAACAATGACTCAACATAAGACATCAAATATTACAAATAAGTTAAAATGAATAAAATATAAATAATTTAACTAAAAAACAATTACAGTTCATTTTTTACACATCAATAAACATTTTGAAACAAAATAGAAATAAAACAAACATTTTTTCTTTGAAATATAAGGTAATTTGCACCAAGGTACCCCGGTACCCTGGTCATGGACCCCTGTATGCAAAAACATTAAACTCATTTTTTAGTTAATATATTTAACCAAATTTGATAAACTTTTTTCTAGTCTCTAAGTTTAGCCGATATCTCTGATGATCCGATCCGGAGTTTCATGTTGATATCTTCAATAATAAAGGAACAGCAGCACTTTAAAGTTAAAAAAAGTACCCGGGTACCCGGTTATGGACCGTAGGGTTAGACATCCTTAGCAAAAAAAATAAAACTTTTTTTTTTCTCTAAGAACTATTCCTAACAAATTTAAAAAAGTTGCATATATAAATAATATAAAAACTTCAAGAATAAAAAGTAAGCAAAATAAAAAACGTCTTATGTGAAAATATGTGTGCTCATTTATAAAAGAACTCAAAAAACTTGGGTGTAGTAAAAATTTCAGTGGACCCCCTTTTATTTTTAATGAAATTTAACAGAAAAAACCAACAAAAAAATATTAAGGAAATTTAGAAACTTCAACTAATTCGATTTCAATAAAACATGAAGTAAGTGGATGCAATACTTAAAAAAATAATTCAATTAATTCAATTAATATAAAAAAAAGTAAAATCATGCAATACAAAAAACAAAAAATGCCTCGAAGCCAGAATTCCGAAACTCATAAGAAAATATTTATAATTTAAAAAAAAGTATTAACATGAAAGATAGATAACAAAATTTTTAAATTATATTAACATCAAATTATTAATGAGAGCCTATATAAAAAATTCTAGTTATAAAATTCATAAAAATTAAACCAAAAGTATGATAAAAAATTATATATATAAAATTTTGTAATAACAGAAAGAATGGTCTTATATAATAAAAATTACAAAGAGCAAAAGAAAATAAAAAAACTATTTATGAGGTTTTGGTTGGTGTGTTTTAGTGCTTACCCAGGCCACCACCTGTTTACATTACAACTTGTTGTCGTTGTT
This sequence comes from Coremacera marginata, assembly GCA_914767935.1. Taxonomy (NCBI): domain Eukaryota; kingdom Metazoa; phylum Arthropoda; class Insecta; order Diptera; family Sciomyzidae; genus Coremacera; species Coremacera marginata. The sequence goes on along the minus strand of OU612046.1, from coordinate 110,290,111 downwards.
AGTCGGTCTATGTCCACTGTACTATAAGCCCCCAAACCCCCTTATGTCATGTTTGCAGAAAGCATTGAACTCAGCACAACACAAAGCTAAGACACGATAGCATTTAACGTGGCTGCCTCGTCCAATAAGTCATGCACCCAACCCCCAGGAATATTAAAGGCAAGCCTCGACATGACTCTTATAAAGTCCTACTTGGACGCTTAAACCTTTAATCTCCATCCGTCCAATCTCAATCACTCTTGTACAAAAAGAGTTCCACTCGATAACCGCATACCGATGGTCAATGACTTGCAGTCATATTGTTTGATAATACTGTTACAACCAAAAAAGTCACCTGGGATTGTACCATAATTGACTTGAGGCTGCAACCGAACTGTCAATCCCAATCACTCACAAGCGTAGAAAAAAATAGATGTAAGAGAAAAAACAAAAAATAGGAGATAGAAGGAAATGCAATAACGTTGGGCGCCAATGTTATGAGCTGACTTCGGAGGCGTATAACCATGTTGCGGTCTGGCACGGTGGCAGGCCCAGTGTGGTGTACGTGAAATTATGTTTAAAGTCTTCCCTAGGCCGTTCTATATGGCAGTATCTATCAATGGCTTTACGCCGTACTTGAATTGATAAAATGAAAAGAAAGGAAGAATTTTGTGTTTCCAAACTAAGTGCTAAAAACTTCATTATTTTTATTTAAAATTTTGTCTCATATATACTAAAAATACCAGTATTTCTATTTCATATTGCTTCTAAAACTCCTCCCTATATTCACACATACCATAGAATTTCTTTACGTTAATAAGTTATTTTTCTTTCTATCATTCTTACATTCTTACAACTTTAAATAATCACTATTGCTGCGCTTGCAAATATCAATGCCGCAACATTGTTTGTGCCAGTCACGATGTAATATAAATTGCTTGACCCGGTGTAGTAATGAATGAAAGAAAATAAACAAAACGAAATTTAGTTAATTAGGTCTTACACTTGCAATTGTTACGTTATTCAATTATACCGTGGGCTGGATGTGCTATGACACTACACCCTTACCCTTAAGCAAAAATTATTACTTGAAAGAATTTTTAAAGATTGGAGAAGTTTAGGAGCAGTTTACACTAAATTGTTTACAAATAACTTATTATTACTTAATAAAAATAGAGAAGGTATTTAGATATAATTTTCACTGCTTATATTTATCTTATTTAGAAGCTTTATTAATATTTCTCTATTTTCTAATCTATTATCTATACTATTAATAAATCTGTAGCCACTTTTTATGTTCACTCATCACGTTTAAACGACAACTCAGATTTTTATAAAATTTTGTACACATATTTATAGGTCAGCAGAGAGTGCAATAGGATACTTTATTTTAACCCATTAACAACCAATGTTACAATATGGAAACATATGCGTCTCGAATTTTCATTAAATACTGCATAATATTTCAAAAGTTTTAGTGCCAGTTTTTTAAAAAAAGTAAAATTAGCATGCAATAATAACTTATTTCTGCTCAATGGCATACATAGTTTTCACCAAAATGTTGCTTCAAGTCTAAAAATGTCTGTTTTTTATGGTTTTCTTTCGGCCCTAATGGATTAAATTGCACTTCGGTTAAACGAGAACAAAATCAATAAACGCTTTTAAATTTCCTTCAATTTGATACCAAAATCATGTATGTAGTTTGAAAACTGTGAAAAATTTTAGTACCAGATCTTTTTAGTATTAATTATAAGCTGAGAATGAGAGAAAAACGACTTGAAATTCACACTTTTAGATTTGAAGGCAAATATTTCAGTCAGTTTGCAATGGATTTCAATAATTTTTTTTGTTGTTTGTTAAAATATCCTTCAAACATAAGTTGAAATTTTTACTAAACCAAAGTATTAATATTTTTAAAAATTTTTTAAAAAAATGTTCAAAAATTTTTAGTTTAAGCCAAAAAATTGGATAAAAGTTGTTTTTGTTGTAAAAAAAATTAAATCCAAAATTTAGGTTTTCGATTTCCTATCAGATGATATAACAATCTTAAGGTTAATAATTTTTAGTATTACTTAAGGCGGTCTTCTCATTCAAAACCCGTTTTTTGGAACCTTTTTAAAAAAATTCTTATTTGAAAACGCAAAGAATAATTGAAAACTTTTTTTATTTATTCTATTACAAAAGGTTCAAAGTAAATAAAAAAATTTTTTTTGCCTCGATACGTGGGCTGTTCAAAAAGTAATGAGACTTCAAAGTTGGTGGTGAAAAAAAAAGGTGTCGTCACGGCGGCCACGATTCCGGGTCTCCGGAGCGTCTGAAATGAAAAAAAAACGGGGTTATAATCAGTATAGATGTTATTCTCGGGTGAACCTCAAGCTTAATTTTGTGCTATTTTTTGACAAAATGGCGGCCATTCAAAAAAAAAATTTCAATTTCGGGTTTTTTTTTTGTAGTTTAGTGTAAAAAAAAAATAGTAAAAAATTTTTTAAAATTATGGTCGAGGTTCACTCGAGAATGGTGACAATTCTGCGTCGATTCCACTTTGTTTCATGAAAATCGGTTTAGTTGAACTGGAGATATCATGGCCGCCAGTTCGAAAAACGTGGGTTCGAGATAAACGCGTTTAAAGTTTGAAGTAATTTTTTTATAGCTCATTTTGACGAAGACCTTGCTTCACAAAAAAGGCTGTATCTTCTAAAGAATTTCGAATTTCTAAAAATCCTTTTAGGGGCATATTCACAACTACCCAAGCTATAAATAAATGCAAAAAAAAAAAGTAAAAAAAAAAAGTTGCTCAATGAGAAGACCGCCTTAAACAATAAAAAATCGTTTTGGTAGCGAAAAATCAAGCCCACTATCAATTTTTGAATGAAAACTTTTTGAAAACCCGGCGAAGCGGCGGGTTTAAGCTAGTTATATATATTAACTGCATATGCAAGTTGTTTTTTCAAGAATTAATTATTTTTAATTTATTATTAGTGAATAATACTATTAAATTTAAACTGTTAACTACATTTTATGTATTTCTTTAAAATATTGTTGTGCAATAATTTACTTTTACCGTTAAACTCTACTAGAGAATTTACACCTAGTCTATCAATTATCTTATATGGTCCATGATATGGGCTCTGTAAATTCTCTTTATTTTCTAAATCTATGAAAACTAAACCACCTATTTCTAATGAGGCTTCATTCCTATTTCTATCATATTCTATCTTTCTCTTATGTTTAACTGTTTTAATCACATCTCTTGCTATATTGATAGATGTTTTTAACCTTAGTTATAATTCATTAGTGTAATCTTCTAAATTATATATTTTGTCATGTTTATTTAAAATACCACTCGGGAGTGATGGTAGTTTACCAATGAGGCGGGGTGTTATACGCAAATGTGTAGTAAGAGACCCATTTATCCCATTCTTGGTCGTCTGCACAGGATAATAAATATTCGTTCAGAACCCTATGATTTCTTTCTAGAGCTCCAATAGTCTGATGGTGGTAAGGGGTCGAAAAAATTTGTCGCGTTTCTAGCAATTTACATATGTTTGACATCAACTCATTTTTAAATTCTGTACCGTTATCAGATTTTAGGACCTTGAAATATCCATATTTAAGTATGAACTGTTCAACTAGCGTGGTCGCAATTGTCTTATTTATTTATTTATTTATTTATTTAAGCTTAATACAAGCGATTTAAATACTTAAACTAAAAACTTAAATTTAAACAGTGAATGTGTATCTTCATTAGTAATGGATTTAATATAAGTACATTATCTTAGTTGTAAGAAGACATTAAAGAGGGGGAAGAAGTGGCGTTGGAGTTAAGAAGGGTATTTCGGAGTCGAGGTCTACTAAGATGAAAATCGAATTCGCTGATCAAATTATTGGTTATGCGAAGCATCCTGGTTATTGGTTCACTGCATCCATAATCGGTGCGATGAAAGTTAAGGTGGAAGAGAGGTATAGACCTAAGGTTGCGTGGGCTTGTGTTAAGTGATATTAAGTGGAGCAGTGCAGGGCAGTTGATGGTTCCGCATACTAGTTGATGAATGAAGAGTACATCGGCAACCTCCCTTCGTTTTTCAAGAGTATGCGTGTTAATCAACTTCAGACGGTCGGCATAAGGAGGTAAGTTGAAACTGTCAGAACCGGGAAGACCACGTAGAGCGAAACGAATAAATCTACGTTGAACGGCTTCGATTCTCATTGAATGGGTGTTGTAAATGGGAGACCAAACTGGGCTGGCATATTCGAGAATGGGTCTAACAAAGGTAAGATAGAGAGATTTTGTGACGTAGGGATTGGAGAACTCTCTGGACCAGTGTTTCACAAAACCAAGTGCTCTACTAATAATATTATCTATGGGAGACCTAAAGTTAAGTTCCTTGTCACAAATAACACCTAAGTCACGTAGGGAGCTTACAGAGGGAACTGGCTTACCGAGTATGTAATAGGTTCTCGGGGGGAGTTGGAGTCGCTTACGAGAATATGTAATAGCTTGGCATTTACTGACGTTGAGTTCCAGCAAATTTTTTTGACACCAAGTGGAAAAGCTGACAAGATCGTTTTGAAGGTTTCGGGAATCGGTGCTGGTTTGTATGCGCCGATATATTTTCATATCATCAGCGTACACAGAAAGATTGGATTCTTTGATGATGCCGTCAACATCAGAAATTGTTAAGACGAATAGCAAAGGACCAAGGTGACTACCTTGTGGGACACCAGAGGTAGCTGTAAAAGATTCTGAGTTGGAAAATCTAAAGATGACATTATAATGGCGTTGTTCGAGATACGATTTGATCCAGGATATAAACAGGGATGGAAAACCAAAGGCTTTAAGCTTAAGAAGGATGATAGTGTGTGAGATTTTGTCAAACGCTTTACTGAAGTCGGTAGAAACAGCATCAACTTCGAAACCGCTTTCCAACGAGCATAGAGTGTTTGAAACAAATTCTGTGAGGTTAGTGGTAGTTGATCTACCCTTGAGGAAGCGGTGTTGATTAACAGGAAAGATAGATTGGCAATGGAAGAAGAGAATGTCATAAATAATGCTTTCAAAAATTTTAGGAGCACATGACAGTTTTGCAATAGGTTTGTAATTAGAAATTTCATTTTTAGGTCCTTTTTTTGTGCAGAGGTATTATGTAATTATGTACGAATTCTTCCATAACTTAGGGAAAACTGACTGAGAAATAGAAAGTTGAAAGAGAGTCAAAAGGGGATGAGCCAGTAAGTTCGCGAATTTTTTTATGACAATAGCAGGTAAGCCATCGGGACCAGGAGAATAATCATCTTTTAGATTACTGATCTTTTCTAAGACATCACCTAGTGTAATATCAACAGAAGTCAGCGAGGTTTGAGCACAGTTCCTTAACGAAGAAAAGTATTCATAATCAAGTTCATCGTTGTGACTCGTGAATGACTGACTGAAGAAATTTGCAAATAGGTTTGCAATTACTTCCGGGTTATCTGAGGAGGTGTTTGAAAAAGTAAGGGTAGATGGGTAGTTATCAGATTTTCTTTTTATATTCATGAACTTGTAGAAGCTTTTAGGGTCCGACAGCAATTTAGTTTGAATATGAGCAAGATAAGACTCATATAGGTTTTCATAGAGTGCAGAAAAAAGGTTATAGGCGTGTAGATAATTAGCGAGGTCAATAGAAGAGCGAGAGATTAAATAAGTGCGCCAAAGTTTGTTCCTCTTATTACGGAGTGAGCGTAGTTCTTTATTGTACCAGGGAGGAGATGACGAAAAATTGTTCTGCTTAGTAAAGGGGGCAGATTGTGCGAAGCAGAAGAAAATTTTGTCATAGAAGAGAGCAACAGCATTATCAACACTTTCGTGAGCATAATCGGAGAGATGTTGGAAATCGATTCCGCTGAGTAACGTTTCTAGTTTTACAAAATCAGTTTTCCGATAGTTGAAACTGTACGCGTGATCGAAGTGTGTATTTATGATGTTATGGTTGTAAGATAGGGTAAGAGATAGAGGTGGATGGTACTAATCAAGTGTTGAGAGTAAATGGTCACTCGCTGAGACTATGCAATAATCTAAGTCGGAAGAAAAGATAAGGTCTAGTTGTCTACCTATATTGTTAGTTACTCCGCTTAACTGGTAAAGGCCGGAGTCAGAAAGACAGCTAGTAAAGAGAATTTCTTTTTCAGATGTAGCATTTGAAGGAAAATAGTGGCACTCGTCATCTGACAGGACCCATTGAAGGTTAGGAAGATTAAAGTCCCCCAGAAATATAATGGTATCAGATGGATCAGTTAGATCTAGAAGTGAATCGATTGCGTCCACTGCAAGCTGGTAACCATTCACGGGTTGAGAAGGTCGAATATAACAGCAGATAACGAATATACTCCGTTTAGCGACACAAACTTTGGCACAAATAAATTCAAAGTTAGCTGTGTGGGAATTTTTTACAAAGACTGGATTGTAGCGATTGTGAATTGCTAGAAGGACACCACGACCTGAGGAGAGATCATCTTTGTCGAGTTCATCATCTCTGAACACCACGAAATCAGACGCAAATACTTCAGTATCCTTGAAATCCTGGGTAAGATTAGTCTCAGTAAGGGCAAAAATATCGTAGGGAAGCTTAAGAGAGTTAATGAACACTGTAGAGATTTTAGTGCGTAATCCTCTTACATTTTGGTAGTAAAGAGAGATAAATATTGGGCTGAGAAAAGGGGTTTGATTATGGGCAAGAGGCTGGTTAGGAATAATATTGTTGCTGCTCTTTACGGGTTTTTTGAAGGTAAGAGATGTGTTTTGACCTTACATGAGCTCCATAGGTGTCAAGATCTTCATTGACTTGTTGGCTTGTCAAGCCAAGCTGCTCGTGGAAGCTGGTGAACAAATTGCGTAATTCATTGTCATCGGTAGGTAAGCCTTCCTGCTGAATCAAGACCTTGAGGTTTGTCTTGGTTTTGCCTTCTATACAAGTAGAGACAGGTGCTTTATACATGTAAGCTAGATAGAGACGCACATTATTGTAGACACTGTTCTCTTTAAGGCGAGATAGGGCATATCTACTCTCCGTGTCAACACAAGAGTTCGAAGTTAATTTGACCTTTGGTGGTTGAAGAGGGTCGATGAAAGAAGTGGGACTGCCAGGTTGGCTAGGGGCACCACTTCTGATTGAAACAGAAGGAGATGGGTTTAAAGTATGTGAATGCACGAAGTTAGGATAGAGTGTCTGGAGTATATTACTCTCATTTTGATTTGCTAATGTGTCCGAATTAGGATTAAGATTGAAAGAGACTCGTTTTGGGAGAGAGGGCTGAAGTGCGGGATTAGCTTGATTCGGATTAGAAGATGTTGTTTTTATGTTGCGAATGAACTGCGGAGTGAAAATTGGAAAAATATCAGTCTTAAGTTTCCAATTCGGATCAGAGCTAGAATGTGAATTGGGTAATTTTTTGTCGGAGGGTGCGTAGTTTAAGTCATGTGAAGTAGAATTTTCTCTATGTAGAGTTTTATAAGAATGCGACTTGGAATAAAAATGAGAGTTAGAATTAGAGTTATTAGATAAAGAGCTAGAATTATTGGAAGAACTGTTACTAAAAGTAACCTTATTTTCAGCAGTATGTAAATTATTATGAGAATTAGGTTTAGAGTTAGAACTAGAAATATAAGAAATAGAACTAGAGTTATTGTAGGAGTGAGACTTAGAGTTGGTACTTTTAGGCATCCTTCTAGGTTTATCAATCCATTTTGGAACTTCAGCTTTTCCATTATCTAAACTGTATGTGTGAGAAAATAGCCAGGTGTATTTTGAAGGGATGTATATTTTGAAATTTCTGCATTTTTTCCTGCGGCTTGTGGAAGTTTTCTCGCAGTCAACATTTGAAATCGCGATGCCGTAGTTCTTCTGGAATAGCTTACAGACCCAGGAAACACTTGTTCTTAACGGCAGACCCTTAACAAATAGTGCTGTTTTTTCGGTATCGTTCCCACTAGCTAGCTTTTTTATTCTTTTTTCCCATTCAGCTAGTGTCTATGTTGTTCCAAAGTGGTGAACCAATTTACGAGGTGCAGCAACTGGGCTAGGATCAGTTTGGTTTGAAACTGTTTTACAGGGAGATGTAAGCGGTGAAGGAGAAGACCGGGCTGGTGAAGTTAAAAGCGTTGCTTCCGGAATTTCCTCCAGGACAGAAGATGAGTGACGATGGGGAGAGTCTGAAGTTTTGTTGAAACGTTCCGGGATATTGTCGATTTTTTTAGAATTTGATACAACAATTTCTCCTATTTCGGAAAGGATGGAACGTGTAATAAGTAGCTCGTCGCCTATATCGTTAATTTTTTGGAACAAAAATTCAAGAAGAGGATCCGGCTGATGAAGTGCTGAACCAGTGGTTTTGGACGAAGACTGCATAAACGAATCAATGTCGTACCTTAAATGAGCAATGCTGTCTTTAATAGACTCAGTGAGATCTTTATTTTTTAATGATTCTATGTCAGATCTCAGGCTACTCTTTAAATCGCTCGTCACATTGGCTTGATTTTCGCACACTCTCTCTTGAAGCGATATCAATTTATCAGATATAGACTCAAATTGCAGTTTGCATTCAGATTTAAAATTATCGAATGCGATATTGTTTTCGTCTGCAATTTTGATTACGTCATCAAACTTGGTCAGTTGTTTAGATACTTTCTTGAAAAACAACTTGTTATCCGAGAGTGTGGAGTTCTTTGCTTCTTTTGTTGTGATAGGATGTGCTACAAATAATTTGGTAAGGTCACATTGGATAGTTAAAATGTATCGATTACCGTTAGACATTTTTAATGGATCTACTGTGTCTATAGACACAGTTTCAAAACTTGTTGTTGGTGTATTCGTTATTGTTAAACTTCTTTTATATGTCGATTTATTTTATTCTTCTGACATTTTTCGCTATTGTTTATGTATTCTTTAACAATTTTTCTCATGTTCTTCCAGATGTAGCGTTGTTTGAACTTCAAAATCGTTTTTCTGATTCCTATGTGTCCTCCTGTTCGAGTATTATGATATTCATCTATTAATTTGTACTGTTGCATAACACTATCTATATGTCGTGGAGCTTTGTGTATTAGTATCTTAATTGGCGAGGATTTATTCATTATTAAGGGGTTACATGACATTGGCAGATTTTTTAAATTTTTTTTTTTAATAATTTTGTATTTTAGTTAATATTCTTAAGGTTCTATGGAAAAATTCATACCGGTTCAAAAGTTACAGCCGGATTAGTGAGAGCGCATTTTTAATTTTTGCGCTACCTACGTACGGCAGCTGGTATATACTTGTTTTACTTGCTACCTGACTTTTGGTGGTTATTATTTCGTACCTACTTGAAGGGTGAAGCCCGAATTGCTAAACGATTGCAAAAAACTATAAGAAACAGCACAACACAAGATAACGAAGGCATACAGTACGAAGCAATCATGGCTGATTGAAGGTTACCTTTTTTTTCTTTGTTCACAGACTTTGAACGCGTTTATCTCGAAACCATGTTTTTCGTTCTGGTTGCGGCACTAGCGAGTTCATTTTTGACGAAATTTTTCTTTTTTTTTGGTATTTTTTTAAACTTGATTTGCTATCGTATGACACGAGCTTTTTTTCGATTTTTTATGAATTTTTAGTCAATATTTTTTTCAAAAAACACACTTTCAAATTTGGAACATCACTACAAATTAAAAAAAATTTAAAAAAAAAGCTCGTGTCATACGATAACCAATTTTATTAAGATTTTAAAAAATCATTTTTTTCCCAGATCGGACAATTTTTACAACTCCCAGCGCTGCAACCACGAGGCCCCGTTTTTTTCTCTGCCGCCAGTTTGGAGCTCTATAAAGACATGTTGGAGTGAAAAATATATATTTTTGAATTTTTTTTCTTGTAATTTGTTCAATTACAAACAATTTTGGAAAAATGTTTGTTTTTGACTGAGTTATGAATTTTTAAAAAAAGGTATGTTTCCTCTGCCGCGATTGTCATGTCCCCCTTTAATTCATTGTATTCTTTCTTGAATGAATTCATATCGTTATTTTTAAATATATAATCTTGATCACAAAGGGTTATTTCCTTTATCTATGATTTATTCGAAAAACAATGTAGTTTCTCCAACATCGTACATAGGTGCGAAGGTTCATCACTACGTGTTATGTGCACAATATCATTGCTCAATTTTATGGCGAGTTAACAATTCTTTTTTAATATAAATTTTAATTTGTGTAAAATCTTAACGTCACTGAAAGATGTACATTCCCAAATGTGGAGGTGATCAGTCCCTTATATTTTATCCTCTTTTATATTCTGTTTTGTTTTGCTCCTTGTTATTGCTAATATTTCATTCTCTCTGCTTGTAGGAATCATATTTTTTAAAATTTCGCTATAATATTTTATTCTGGACAACGCATCAGCGTTTGTGTTTATTTTACCTTGCTTGTACACAATTTCGAAATCATAGTCTGACAGGTCTACTCGAATTCTTGTCATTTTCGATGATTGGTTTCTGTGGGAAAAAAACGATACTAAAGGTCTATGGTCAGTGACTACTATAAATTTTCTTCCAAACAGGTATGGTCTAAAAAAATTGATTCCCCAGTGGATGGCTAAAAGTTCTTTTTCGAATAAATGGCTTATCGAAATTAGGGTATTGTAGTACTGGTGGATGAATAAGTTTTTGTTTTAACTTGTTAAATGCTTTTTCGCATTCTTCTGACCAGATGAAAGGTGTGCCCTTCTTCAAAAGTGAATTCAAACATTTGACTATACTTGCATAATTCGGGACAAAACGTCTGTAATAGTTGCAAAAGGTCACGAATCTTCGTACGTCGTTTGCATTCTTTGGTGTTGGGTATTTTAAGCCTGCTTCACATTTAGCTGGATCACTTCTGACTTGAGGAAATTGCATTTATTTGCATTGAGTTTTAAATTATATCGTTGTAAACGATCAAAAACCTTTAATAAGTTTTGTTTGTGGTGGTTTAGTGAGCATCCGAAAACAATTATATCGTCGACGTATAGAAAAGCTTCGGAGCTTAGAACGCTTAGCGTAATCGTTAGCATTGTTTGAAAACTGTTCGATAAGATTTTGAGACCAAAAGGTAAACGCTTGAATTGATAATGACCGTCTTGCGTTGAAAACACGGTTAATGGTCTAGAGTCTTGATCTAGCGGAATTTGGTGGAAAGAGCTGGTTATATCCAAAGTGAAAAAATAGCTGGCCCTCTCTAGCATATCCAGAACAACCTCTATCCTCGTCAATGGGAATTTGTCATTGACTATTTTTTCGTTGAGCTTTCTGTAATCAACCACCAAACGCCATGTTTTTTTTCATTATTGCTTTTTTTAGTATCAGTAACAAAGGTGCGTTATAGGGGCGTACAGAAGGTTCGATGATGTTACTATTTAATAATCCTTTGACTTGAGACTTTATTTCATCATAGTGAGCATGCGGCAGCCTATAGTTCTTTATGTATACTGTATCTTTCAGAGATATCTGTTGCGTATAAAAGTTGTTTGTTGAGACTTCTTCTCCTTCTAAATGGAAAATATATTGATATTTTCTGAATATTTCTTTAAGTTCTGCTTCAGACTGCTTACTCCAGTTCAATGCAGTCATTAGCTTCTCAAATCTTTCGTCATTGTTTCTTTTCGTTCCATTGAGTGTTGTTTTCAATATCATGTAGTCGCTTAATTTCTCTGTTTTTTTGCTTAAATCTTTAATAATAGTCTTTTCGGCATTTACATTCAATTTTTTTGATGTGGCAAATGCCTTTTGATGGAGCTTGCTAAAAACACTCCCTTGGTTAGTTCTTGGTTCAATATAACACTGTCTTCTTTCAAATTTAACTTAATGGGCAAAATCACTAAATGGGTAAATTTCTTTCTCGTGTGATTTCGTAAATAAAGGCACGATATACGCGTCGTTTTTAAAATTGATTGCTACTGTGAAAGTTTCATAGTCGATCTTGCACATGTAGTTCATCAAGAAATCTCTACCAATTAACCATCTGTTGTTGTTGGGAAATCTTCACCTACAATGTGGAAATCGTTCATCGCTCTGTCCTTTCCAAGACGTAATGATAACTTCGTTGTTCCTAATGTGTATAGTTTTTCTTCTGTTGTGCCGGTTAATCTGCATCTGTTTTCGCAGTCTATATCGAGGTTATTATTTATATTCTAACATATGGAGATATCTGCTCCTGTGTCTATTAAAAATGTTAGTTTATTTTTTTGTTTGGTCACACGATAGTATGTCATAATTTGTCAATTTTTGAGATAAAACATATATTTTCCTAACTATTGTTGGCCTTCCGGAAGTTCTTGTTCTTCCGGGCCGCTCTCGTTTCCCTGTTCTTGTATGACTCGTACTCGTCGGTTATTGTTCCAATGGATGTAATTACCGTTGTTCCTGTAGTCATTGTTATTTCTTCTGTTGTTGTTATTAGAGGGGCTTGCATTATTGTTATTACTTCGGGAATGGTTACTTCTGTAGTTGTTGTTATTACCTCTGTAACCGTTGTTGTTATTATTGTAGTGGTAACCATTATTTAATCCTTTAGAATTAATGTTCCTATTTCTATTATCATCGTCTCTGTGTCGTGAGCCCTGATTCCATGGTTGATTGACTCGCTGATTACTTTCTCCTCGTCTATTCCAATTTCTATATATATATAGAATACGTTATATTATATATATATTATATATATACTTTATATACAAAACGTTTCTAGGATGAGCACTATTTGTGTTTTCAATATCTAAAGCAAGGTTTATTGCTTCACTTAATTTTGTTGGTTGGGCTGCGAAAATCGTTGCGTTCAGATCTTCACTGAAGCCATTTTTGAATACAGTGAGTGCATACCTTTCATTCATTTGTGTTACCACAGCTTTTTGTTCCTTTGAAGCAGTCGCACCTAATTCATTTATCTGCAGTCTGTTTAATTCTGTTGTTAAGTTCATTATTTTGCCTTTATAACTAGAAACTGATAAATTTTTCTGTACAAAATTTGATAGTCGAGTGTGAATTTGCGCTGTAGTTAAATTGCTTTCATATGAATTGGCTGAATTGTTTTTCAAACTATTGAAATCGCTTATATCCTCTACGAAACCTAAAGTGGTTCTTACTGTTGAACCTAATTTCACGCTTTTAACGAATTCTATTAATAGTTTTTTAGATTCGTCATTGTATGTATTGCTTAGCAGTTCCGTAATTTTCAAAAATGGTTCAAGTTCGTTGTAATGTCCGTTAAATATTAGTATGGCCTTAAGGGCTGTTTCTAGATTGAACGCTGACATGTTGTTCAAGATGTTGATTTCATTTATTGCTTTACTTTCACTCTTTTATGACTTTGACTCTGAATGTTCACTTCTTTTTTTTGGTTTCAACAAATTATTTACTGCAATCGCTAATTGGTCAAATGCTTCTAACTCACACTTCCTAGTAAAATTCTTTATTAATGTCTCTCTAAGTGTTGCTAATTGTTTTTTTTTTTTTGTGTCTTCTATATAGTATTTTAATGATAATGTCCTATTTGGTGCTTTACTTAATTTTGCTAATATTTTCTGAGTGATATCTAGTTCCATTTATTATGAGGATTTATTATTAAAATCCTCTATTTTTATTATTATATAATCATTCTTTACAAAGATTTGCTACATATATTGATTTATACATATATTTGATTTACAGATTTGAAATTTATTTTTTCCAATTTTTGTTTTGCACTTTTCGCACCTGAAACATTCGTAGTGAAAAGTATCGTTTTTGTATGCTAAATATTTTATTTCACCTATGTCTATAATTTTTCCTTTGCAAGTGGCGCAATATTTTTCAAACAGGATGCCAAAGATCATTGGTAAAACCAAGTTGTAGCAGATTCTGACATATTAATATTTTATCAAATTCATGCAATTCATTTATTCATTTCTTTACACATTCATTATAAGTATTAATTCTTTTTTTTGGAAAAAAAAATTTTTTGTATATTTTACATTTAATTTATTTTAGACCGAGTTGTTTATATTACGCAACATCTGTTTGCGTACATAATTTTTATAGTATCTATTTACTATATACAATATTGTTATAATCATAAAAATAACACTTTTAACTCCTACTATGTTTAAAAATCCGCTTTCACTGTTGCTGCTACTGTTGTAATGACTTCTTTGGTGCGAACCAACCCATTTTATTTTCCTCTGCGCGGGCCGTAATTTTGTTTCTACTCTTCAATCTGTTTCAGCAAACGCTGCTTTTGGGCCAGGTCACGTACTAATGGTAGAATACTGTAAATTTCTGCTACCCGTTGTCTCGCTATGACGCGTTTACCTCCTCTAGTCCTTTATTTATCTTTTCTTGCACCGGGGTAGTACTTACTTAGTATATAATTGCCGGTACATATATTTAGTTGAGGTATAAGAAGCTAAATAGGAAATATTATGAGTTTTTTGATATTTTTTATATCTTTATTTTTACCATGCCGGACCAGATATCAAAGAGGCTTTTCTCTGTGGAACTGAAGTTAAAAAGCAATTATTGAGAGTTTTGTGAAAGGCAAACACAGCAAAATCACGTGTTTGTATTGCAAACAAATTTATAAACAAATTTGTATATATGTGCAATATTCTTGTAGTATTGGTATTAAGAACAGATGATCAGTAGATACTTACTTAGGTGGCCGTAACAACCCGTGTCCGGATTTCGACCGACCTCATCAGCTCTCGCCAGGCGCCTCTGCTTTGCGCGAGCCTTCTCCAATCGGATACACCAGGGGCGGTTAGGGCTTCCTCAGCCTGGTCCATCCATCGAAAGGCATGGTCTCCCTCTTCGTCGTTGACCAGCGACCCTCGCCTCGAGCACCTTTTTTGCTGGACCTTCGTCGTCCATACGATGGACATGACCCAGCCAGCGTAGTCGATGCACAGCTATACGCCGCACTACATCAATGTCTTCGTAGAGCTCATACAGCTCGTGGTTCATTCGGATGCGATAGTCATCGCCGACACGAACAGGACCGAAGATTTTGCGAAGAACTTTTCTCTCGAACACCCCCAGAGCGGCTGCGTCAGTTTGCGAAACTACCCATGCCTCAGCGCCATAAAGCAGCACAGGTAGAACGAGCGTCTTGTAGAGTGTTAGTTTTGTCGATCGAGAGAGGGCTCTGGAACTTAGTTGCTTACTGACTCCGTAGTAGCACCTATTAGCAATTATTGTTCTTCGCTTTATCTCCAGGCTGTTTTCGTTGTTAGTATTAATGGCGGTGCCAAGGTATACAAACTCCTTGACTACTTCAAAGTTATAGCTGCCGGATGAAACGTGGGAGTCTAAACGCCGCACCCCCTTGTTTGTAGGCAGCATTTGTTTTACCCTCATTTATCGTCAAACCCACTTTGGCTGATTCCTTTTCGATAGCGGCGAAAGCAGCGGTAACATCTCTCTTGGTTTTGCCAACAATATCAATATCATCAGCGTACGCAAGGAGCTGGACACCTTTATAGAAAATGGTGCCATTACGATGCACACCGGCCTTTCGTACGATCCCCTCCATGATGATGTTGAAGAGATCGCAAGACAGTGGATCGCCTTGCCTGAAACCTCTTTCGGTATTGAAGGTTTCGGAGAGGTCATTTCCTACCTTGACGGAGCTGCGTGTGTTGCTCAACGTCATTCTGCAAAGTCTAATCAATTTTATACCGAACTCAGACCTTGTTGCGTATAGGCAATCCCTTCTCGGGCTATCGAACGCAGCTTTAAAATCCACAAAGAGATGGTGTGTGTCAACTTGATTTTCGTGGTTTTTCTCCAGGATTTGTTGTAGCGTAAAAATCTGGTCTATGGTGGACTTACCAGGTCGAAAGCCACACTGATAAGGTCCAATCAGTGTTTTTGCAATCGGCTTTAATCTTTCACACAGTACGCTTGAAAGAACCTTATATGCGATGGAAATAAGACTGATACCTCTATAACTAGCGCAGATTGTAGGATCTCCTTTCTTAAGTATAGGGCACATTACACTGAGGTTCCAATCGTCGGGCATGCTTTCTGCTAGCCATATTTTGCTGATGAGCTGATGCATGCGCCTTATCAATTCATCGCCGCCGGTTTAAAACAATTCAGCTGACAGGCCGTCAGCACCCGCTGCTTTATTGTTTTTGAGTCGTTGGATAGCAACTCGAACCTCTTCATGGCTAGGTGGTGATACTTCCACTCCGTCATCGTCGATTGGTGGCACTGCACTGCGCTCTCCATGGGCGGCATTGGTGGAATTGTCGCCAGTAAGTAAATTGGAGAAGTGCTGTCTCCACAATCTAAGCACACATTGTGTATCCGTATTCAGATCTCCATTTTCGTTTTTGCAAGTGGACGCTCCGGGCTTGAAACCTTGGGTTAGACGCTTAACCTGTTGATAGAATTTTCGTGCATCCTTCTTGCCCTGGTATACCTCTAGTTCCTCACGCTCACGCTTTTCCTGCTCTCTTTTCTTGCGTCTGAAAAGGCGCCTCTCTTCCTTCTCTTTTTCGCTGTTGTTTTCTCGCACGTCTCGCGTTGCAGCTGACTGCAGCGTTTTTCTGTATGCGGCGTTTTTTACTGCTGTCGCGATGCGACACTCCTGATCGTACCATTAGTTCCGAGGTTGCGGTCGTCGGAAACCAATGACCAGTGGATACTTGACAAATTATTTCTTAAAAATACATAATTTGTTCTTTTAAAGTTGATCTCAGTGGTGGGAGGTTTATGAATACAGTTTGATTTGGATTGTTTTGGAAAATGTAATGCGATTTATAGAGTCGGATGGTATGAATCCTCAGGATACACAAGCGGATCGGACCTAGAAACTGAAACAATATTACTATCATCAAAAAAATATAAGGTCTAACAAACGGTTATTCCTATTTTAGTGAGAGTTTTTTTGAAAAAGTCCTTGACTCGAAAGCTCATTTAAAAACGAGTTATCCGGTGAACATTCTGAGGATGGCAAGAGTATTGCAGAATTTTCAGTACAGTAAATCCAGGAAGCATTAGGAAGGTCGAAGTCACCAGTTATTAATATGTGGTCGGAAGGCAGGAGTTGGGAGCAAATTTTATTAATCGACGCTAAA
Organism: Coremacera marginata; assembly: GCA_914767935.1. NCBI lineage: Eukaryota > Metazoa > Arthropoda > Insecta > Diptera > Sciomyzidae > Coremacera > Coremacera marginata. The sequence goes on along the minus strand of OU612046.1, from coordinate 110,273,039 downwards.
TGTTTGCCTTGCACTTCAATATTGGAAGCTGGAAGAATATATGAACACGTGACATAAATATTCAATGTACCAAACTTCACAAGAAAATAGCAAAATTCAATATCTACAGACTCAGATAAAACTATTTTTTGTGAGAAGTGCGAAGATTTAACGGAAATAAAAACACCGCTGCCATTGCAAAAATTACCTGCAATAGAGTTTCTATCTTTGCGGAATATATTAAAATTGTTAGACGAAATTTCATTACTTCGAGTATTTGGTCTAATCCAAGTTTCACTGAAGGCAATAATATCAAAGTGTAGATTATGGCTTAAAATGTATAAGCCAATTAATTAAGTACTAGTGATAACGCTCCGAAAATCCGGTGTACTTACCTACTTTGCTTTGGAATTACACTTTCTCATTCACATTACAGCGAGTTTGTGTCATAAGTCTTTTTTCCATTTTTTCATTTTTAAACGCTCATATCTTCTAAACGCTATCTTTTTTCAAAAATCTAATAATTTTCTGCTTACTTACACCTCAAGACCTTTCTAATGATATATTAAGTGTTGCTGTAGCATTTGTAACTTTGCTGGAATAAGCGGACCCTTACAGGAATAATTAATTTAAGTATTCAAGCCTCGAACCAAAGATCATATAATATAAAGATGCGCCACCGCCATACAAGCGAGTGGCACAGTAAAATTAGAATGTGGATTTATGATAAATCAACCTAAGAGCTGTGAGAGAGTCAGCGAGCGAACGACTTAAAGCTTTTGACAGCGAGAGATAAGTAAGCGACAATGTGAACATAATATTGAAAAGCAATAGAGAGCATTTGCAAAGTTTTGATGCAAGAAACATCTCATAAAACTATTAAGCTGCTATGAAAACGTAGCTGACTTGACTTATTTTTTGTGCCAAGCTACCCTACAAACATTATATTATTTTTTCCTTTTTGTTATATAATTTAAAGAAATAATCTTTTACATAAAGTATGTAAAATGACAAAACCCCGGTATTACTTTCGTGTTGGCTTTGAGACTTTTTCGCGTTTTGCCTCGTCATATTTCTAGAGTATATTATTATAAGATCGATTCCTTCAACTTGAGCGTAGCCGCAAATAACTTTTTAAATGACATTTTTGAACTTGTTCTTTTTTTTGCGGAACAACATTTGCACTACTCTCAGTGGTGGATCTAGAAACTGCCCGTGGGTAGCTAAGTTACCAAAATGAAATTATGTTCCGGATGTAAGTATTTTTTGCGTGAAGGCAGCGAATTTTTAAGAAAAATATATTTTCTATCGTATATATTGGAAAAAACAGCATACCAAGTAATTCGATAGAAAAAAAATTTTTTATGGAAAAAGGTGTTTGCATCAGTAATAAGATATACAAAGATCATCAGCATAGTATTTTTTGAAAGTTCCCTATAAGATTATGCACATGGGCATAGCGAGCGTAGGGCATAGGGCACTTTGCCCTCTGAACATTAGAAAAATAAAAATTTCAGAATTAAATTAATAAATTTAAAACATTTTTTATTATAATTAACACGTTGATGGAAACTTGCGTCTATAGCCGTCAAAGGCACTGTTTACACGTTATTTAAATTGAAGGATCATTCAAAATTTGTTGTTGTTTTCCCACCAAAAAAAAAGATGAACTCTCTATGAGAGCGGAAATGAACTTTTAACACTTCATCGCATCAATCAAAATTTTGATGGAGCTCAAGACCTGCCTCAATCAATCACAGGGTTGCATAATCCACTATTCTGGTACTTACAACAACAATTTTAGTCGGCATCGGCCATTCGATCAAAAAATCACGTTTGAGCAGCTATTTAATCAAATATCTCGAAGAGAGTAAAAAAAAACCAAAAATGCGATATTCTTCATTCAATTTGAATGACGTATAAACTCTTCCAAACCGAAGTTCATTATGTATATTTTTTTTAGTTATTTTTTCAATCAGATATAAAAATTTTGTTATGGTTTTTTTTCGATCAGAAATAAAAATGATTTTGTGATCGTTAAACATAAAAGTTATTTTTTGATCGATGATTTCTCGATCAGAAATAAAATATAATCATCATTGATCCATATTTTTCCGATCAGAAATAAAAATTATTATTTAGTCGTCATATATTCGATCAGAAGTGGGGTTATTTTTTAATGTTATTTATAACTTTATTTATTTTAAAGTTATTTTTTGATCGATAGTTTTTAGATCAGAAATAAAAACCAATCATTGATCCATATTTTTTCGAGCAGATTAAAAAAATTATTTTTTGGTTGAAATAATATTGATTAAAATTTAATTCAAATCAATATTTACATTTAAGACTGTTACCTTTAAAAAGTTATTGACCCTTCAAACCAATGCCTACTATCGTAAAAGCAAGTCGTTTTGAGCAAGGATTTGAACAACGATTTTGGCAAGGGTAAGGATAAGATTTTAGACATGAATTTAGAAAAGTATTTGAACAAGGATTTTGTCAAGGCCTAGGACAAGTATTTGGATAAGGATTTGGGCAAGAATTTGGACAAGAATTTGAATAAGGTCTTGGACAAGGACTTAAATAAATAAAAGGTAGTTGAAAATAGTAGCATTAACAATCAGTAGATATGGAAGCAGAAATAGTAACAGAAAATAATAAGGCTATTCACAGTTTAAACTTTTATTAACAAAGCGTATTTATAGCAATTGATTTTTTTTGAAACTGTGAGCACCTCAATATGGGCTTGCCGTATTCAATACCGTAAAAATACGAGACACAAAAACACGTCCAAGGGCTACTTTTATTTACGCGAGTTTGCGTATTTGAGTTTGCATGTAAAACAACAACAAAGACAAATACGCTTACGTAAGTTGGCGTAAAAATAACAAATCGTTAACAAAACAGGCCTTCGTACTTAAATTGTGAATTAGAAAATAGTAGAAAATAGTGGAGGAAAATAGTCGGACGAAATAAAAGACCCTAAATAGAATACAGTCATTTTAAACAATAGTAGGATATATTAGTAGAAGTAGAAATAGCGGTAGGAAAAAATGGCATTTAAAAGAAATTTCAGCTAAAAAGACTTTTAAATAACGGCCACCGTCATGCATATTTGAGTGGTCCCTAGTTGTATGGAGCAAACATTTTTTTTCTGATCTTTAATTACGCACCAGGGGCTTGTTCCTTAACATGACAGAGGTAAGCTGTGAAATTTTCAGGAAAAAATATTGGTATTTAAACGTGCCTCAAGCGACCTCTGTATTGAAAATCTAATTTATGTGGAAAAATAGTGTTGTTTTCTAAAAAAAATCTCAATAACATTTTTATAAGCTCAAACTTTCAAAAAACGACGCATTTCGTCTTCCATTTAATTTTTCTTTAAAATGAAACATCAAACTTGAAAATCGGAGTTGAATTACCAGACTTATGATATTTTACTTTTGGAAAAAATCTAATTGTTTTTTTGTTGTATTAAAAAAATCGCAAAGTTCCAAAATTTAAAAAAATCATTGAAATTTCATGGAAAACTTTTCTAAAACTATATCTAAACACATACAGAAAATCGTGCAATAACGTTAAAAAATTTGGTCGTTACGAAATTTTTCGATAGAAGTATGATCATTAATTTTTGCATTATCTTCATTTATAAAGGCTGTTCGAGATTATAGAAGAAAATATCCAGATCATAATCGCAACCCGTTATTCCAGAATTACAACTAAAGGTAAATATTAAATGCAATATTTGTAGTTTTTAAACTTTTTGAAATTGCTCACATTTGGAAATGTATCAAAAATAAAAAATAAACAAAACATTAATTGCATTTGTATGCTTGATATAAAATTTTTCAAACCAACACAGAGAGCATTTGTAAGTATATGAAAAAGTGGATTTTTGAGGTATTTTTTTATTATTGTTTACTCTTAAGCCAGGACAACCCAATTTTTCTATATATATTTCGGCCACCCTGGAATTTCAAAATTTTTCGAAAGAAAAGCAGATATATTTTAAAATATTGAAGTCATTTTAAATCAGAAATCTATGCTTTTTGACTTTTTATGAGATTTTTCTGTGTTCCATATGCCAGAAAAGGGCACTTTAAGGGTTTCTGCAATAAGAGTCAAGTTTCATAGGGTATAACTTTTAACACAAAATAGCTCAAAACTATTTTTAGTTCATTACTTAGCATTTGTAATGTTTGCATTTTTTAAAATTTTTATTTTTGGATTTTAAGGAATTTTTTCGTAAACATATTCAAAATCGAAATTTCCAAAAAGGCGTACTTCTAAGAAAAAATTTTGTAACGACCAAATTATTAAACGAAAGCGCTCAGTTTTTTGTATCTGTAATAGGTATAGTTTTAGATAAAATATCCATGACACTTCACTGATTTTTTTTTTCAATTTAGATTTTTGCTGTTTTTTTAATAGAACAAGAAAAAATTAAATTTTTTTCCGAAAGTATAAGGTCATTACTCTGGTAATTAAAATCCGATTTTTATGTCTGATGGCTCATTTTAAAGAAAAATAAAATTAAAAAAGATGTGCGTACCATCTTTTTGAAAATTTGAAATTTGAAAATTTTTAATTGGGATTTTTTTGGGAAAACAGCACTATTTCCCAATATAGTGTCATGTTAAGGAATAAAATCCCGGTGCGTAATTCATTACTTTCGAAAAAAAATAAGAAACACTCTAATGTACATACCCATGTCTTTTATATCGATATAATTACGATCAAAAATTAATATTTTTAATCTCATTGAAAAAATATGAACCAAAGACTTTGTTATATATGATCAAGAAAATAACGATGAAAAAATAACTTCTATTTCTGATCGGAAAAATAACGATCAAAAAATAACTTTTATTGCCGATCGGAAAAATATAGGCCAATGATTTATTTATACTAGAGTACGCCAGTGGTCGACCTTTTCGCCATACCAACCCCGAGTGACGAGGGGTATTCCAGCTAGCATGTTTCTTTAAAAACTCTTCAGCGCACTCCTTCTCCCCACTCTGATTCATTAAAAAAAATCACAAAAATCGTTTGAGAAACACCATGAATGCCATACCACCCACTAGCAGCGTCGGGTTCCAGCTAACATTTTTCTTTAAAAACTATTTGGTACACTCCTTTTCCCTACTATAAAATCGGCTGAGAAACACAGGAGAAAATGGTACTGAACTGTTTTGCCTTCGCCTATTTAAATATAGATTTTCGATCAAAAAATAACTTTTATATCTAATCAAAAAAAAAAACCATCACAAAATGATTTATACTCCTTATCGAAAAATAACTTTTATTTCAGATTTAAAAAAATATTGATCAAGAAAAATTGCTATAAAATTATTGATTGATGCTTTACTTGTTATTTGCGAGCCCTGCATTTACCAAATTATATTGTCCACTAATAATGAAAACAATGCAAGCAAATAAAAATGGTGCTGGTTCAAGCAACAACAACAGGAAAAAAATACAACACGAAAACGCAGGACGCTGCTACCTATGGGAAAGCATGCAGTTGTGATATCTGCTGTAAGGTACTGGTGAGTGAAAAAGCATGAGAAGAGCGAAAGAGCATTGCAGAGAGAAAGTCATGCAAAGATAGAAAACTTTTCTCTCAAACAAGAATTTAAAGCTTTTTCTCATGGTGCTCAGAAAAGCTTACGTATTGATCTGGAAAATATTTGTTGCTTTTTAATGTTCTACGTTGTTGGGTGTCACGGACAAGAGTTTATTGACAAACGCAATGCGCTGATGATGCGCATTGAAAGTTAACATAAAACCCTGCTCGTGTTACGCTCTTAATGCATGTTTTCAATGCAATTCCGATAATGCAAGTCAACATAAACTTAGCGCGTGTTGCACTCTTTAACTACTCCCTTTCGTTCAGCGTGTAAGCCGCTCTCGAGTAGTCAAAGCTATTGTCCGTCAACATCGCTTGCCAAGCGACTGAGCGGTGCTGAATACTCCCTCAGGCTGCTCGATCGCTTAACGCATACATATATAATTTAATATCTACAAAAATAAGTCAGTCTCAAGAAAATAATCAATAAGCGCGGTGGTTAGCCGCAAAACCCATTTAATTCTATTTATTCACGCAACAACGTGGCTCTTCTTTATATTATATGATCTTTGCTCAAACGTTCTGGTATAAGACTAGGAACTGAAAGCAACAATCTATTCTTTTTGGGTTCATGTTGTGAACATGTAAAATAGATAGTAAAGTTTAAGGTTTTGATTTTTGAATAAATTCGTGCACCGAATTATTTCCCGGCCAAAAACCCTTCATAACAAGATTGAAGAGATCACCGGGCAAATTTATTTTCAAAGAAGATATTCGTGCGTTAATAAGAAAATCTTAATTTGGTTTTATTAGGAAGGTTTTAAAATATTAGGAAGGTTTAACTTAGAGTTCATGTAGTATAAGATATCACCTTTGGATGTCTAAGCTGCAAAGCGAAAAAAATATGCATTTTAGCGGCGGAATAACTACAAGTTCCTTATGAACAGGCTGTTTATTGCTGCTATTCAAAATTTTTTTTTGGTATAGCTCCAGTAGAAACCGAACTAGATAAAGAAGGTGAAGGAAAAATTTTAGAAGTAATATTATGGGAAATATTAGGAGTGTTGTGATCCTCCCTATGAGGATACCCGTCGGTTCTTCCCTGAACAATCCTACCAACTCGTCCTTATCAAAGAAAAAATACTCACGAGTTACATTTATGTCCGCGGGCATAGATGTAGATCGTGAGGTTACCTTGAGTTATTATAGGCAGGGTAGCTGCCAGAACAAAAGCAGCCGCGAGGTTGCCGGAAGTGTGCAGTGGGTATTGTAATGGCTCATCAGCCAGCAGTATACTTACTCTTAGTGAGTGCTTTCGTGATCCTGGTTCCCAATGAATAATTCCGCAAGGGTTATATTTGTATTTAGGAGTTTATTGTTTTAATCTGCAACAACGGGCTACTTCTTGTTAGCAAGCTTTTTAACAATCTCTCTTTACAGCTTAAAAGCACCGATATGTATAACAAATATCTGGCTGTCTCAATCTTTACATTCTTACTTAATTACTTAGCTGACAGTTTTTTGTCACATACTAAAATTTGACTTACTTACTAATTGGCTAATTGTAACACTTATTTAATCTACAAGGTATTTCCCCATAACTTGGCCGAGTTTCAAGTTATGTGGAAACGTTCTTGTGTTTAACATATGTAAAATGCTCAAGTTGCATTTCATTAGTCATGTTTTTATTTTGAAAAGGCGGAACTCTTGTTACACTAAATATTGTCCAAGTGCAAGCTACAGTAAATATAATACCATAAATGCATGCAATTACAACAACAAAATATTATTAATTTAAAATGCTGTCAATGCATTTTGCGCCCAATGCAGAAGGCAAAGCGGTGTCAGTTTATTTCTCACGGTGAGACAACAACAACACACCGGCGCTACGGCTTGTTATTTAAGCTGGTCGCTGGGTACTGGCTGGTAGCACGCGACGAGCTTAAACTGTTTTACGCCTTATCGCTGACGCTGCATTTTCATTCACCTGAACTTGGCATTGACTTTGAATTTATTAAGTGAATTTATTAAGATTGTTGTATGGCACCACAGGTAGTGCCTACAAATATCCATTGATTTAAGTATTGCATTGGTTTAAATAGTTGTGACTCAGTGACTTACAACATTTCTCCGCCCTTTGGAAAGGAAAAATTATTGTTAAAGACCTAACAATAATTTTTTCGTTGCTTAGCTGTTTACTGTCTATTTTTGTATTGTATTTAAAATATACATATATACATCTTTTCCTTCCCTGTTTTTTTTTCTTATCGGTGTATACTTTGAAATTAGTTAACTTTTGACTTATATATTCTTACTTAGTTGTTCTGTTTGATCTCTTTACATTTTAATTAAAATTGTATTTAAAGTGTACGTATATATATCTTTTTCTTGTTCTTACTCTAGGCAATTAGTCTTATTGGAAGGTCGATATACTATTCTCATAATAGTGGCTCTTTTTTGCTTTCTTAGTATTTTTTATTTTCTTTTTATGCGATGTCGCAACTTCTTTTTTTTTCAAAAGCTAGTTCCCTTTTTTTTTATTTTTACTCTTTATAATCGTGGCTCTTTTTGTTTACTTATTGTTTGTTTTTGTGTTTTTTTTTCTTCTTTTTTATGCGGTGTTGCATTTCCTTTTTCTTTTCATCGCTAATTAAATACATGTCTATATAAATTATACAAAAAAACAAACGAAAGGTAAGCGACCGAATGTTGAGCAGCTTCCCCGTTCTTCCGGAATTTGACTTCTAGCTGTCGGTGATGATGATTTATTCGTGTGGCTACAGGCGTCTGGACCCTTGTGTTGTTCATTGGTTGGAGCTTTGTGTAAAAATTTTCACCCGGCGCGATGGTGGTTGAACTTGTTACCATCATTCGAGCGTTTTTATGGTATAGTTTGCGCTGCGCCAAAATGTTGGTAGTTGGTAGCCAAAAATGTTGGGAATTTCTCTTGATACCCTTATCCACTTATCCCAAGATGTTATCGAGGTTGGCTATAGACTTTAACAATTTTTCGGGTTACTCTGCTTTTAGATTTCTAAGAAATCACGCTTTGAGTACCGCTCGTTGAAAATAGAATCGTGTTACTTACTTGAGCCGAATAGTTTTAGGCGTAAGTAAACTCCGTCAAATCATCCTTCATCTTAAAAGTTGTAGCTTATTCTTAAAATATATTGGATCATTATATTCCCGGCTACAACTGTATTGGCTGACTGCTTCCCTTTGCACAGTGACTGCTTTACTAATTGCCAGTATGACTTAGCTCTCATTTATTACTGTTTCGGAAGTTTTCAAAATTTATTTGGTTGCCTTGATACTTCCTGCTGTCCGCCTGACCCTTCGTGTATGTCCTGCACCACACTCTCGTTACTTCGACTATGTTTACCCCTCTCTTCATTACCTCCGTAACAGGATTGGATGCCCCACGATGATCTTCTCTGTCGCTCGCTACCTTTTGTTTTAAACGGCTATACTCCTTACATAATAAACTTTCTTAACTTTGTATTTCTTCTAATTGTTACTATACTATTCCTTAAATACTAAACTTTCCATTCTTACAAATATGCTACAAATACTCTATGATCGACCTTCTTACACATTAATTTCTTCTTACGTACTGTTACGTATATTTAATTGTTAAGAGGATTTTTTTTTCTTAATTTCATTATCATAGTAATGAGTAGGCAAAGGACAAACATTGTTCATTGACCTCTTCGACAATTTAACGCTGGTTCGTTCATCTATAATACTGCGTTTTCCAGTGAGTGAAACGCGTTTTCAAAGTTAAACGGCTTAAGAAAAGGAAGCCGTTTACTACTTTAAGAATTTAATTGATTAATAATTAAATTTCGTTTTATTAACTCTTTTGCTTAGTTTTTAAATTATTGTAATTTTTTCAGCACTCTGTGTTTTCTCTCATATTTTTCTCTGAGTGCATCATTATATTAACTTGATTTTTTTTCTCAATATTTTAATGAAAATAATTTTTCTTTCTTTCGCTCTATTATATGCGAATATTCCTTTAGATTAGATAATTAAATCATTTTTTTTTAAGGTTGTAATAAAAATAAGTTGTCTTTCTTTCGCTCTATTATATGCGAATTTCTTTTCACTTTATTCTTAAAATTCAGTTTTCTTTTCTTTTAATTGTAAAAGTATGATACTGTGCGTGTTTGTTTTGTAGGAAAAGAACAAACATTGTTCACTGTTCAATGTTCTTGCGTCTACCATATTGCGGTTTTTTTTTTTTTTTTTTTGTTACGCAAAAACGCGCTTATTTATTTATTCAAAAGTTAAACTACTCAGGAAATGGAGGTTGCATATTCGTGTTAATTTTTAATGTTCTTAATGATTACCGATATTCACTTATTTCCCTCTTTTCTAATTACTTTCCCAAAATTTTGACAAACTTTTTTTTTTTCTTTATTTCCCTTTTAATTCAATTTAATTTCATTGAACTATTTGCCAGCAATTTTAACTATCGCTATTTCTCCACTTATTAAAACTCGACTTTTTCCCATATGTAAGCATTTGTTTTTTTTTCCTTTCTGTTTTTTATTTTTTTTTTTTTATTATTGCAGATGAAACTGTTTTTGTCCACTAATGGAAATGAGGTCACTCAACTCATTGATTTTAATATTATTCCGCATAATTTGAAATCATTTCCTAGTGATTGCTTGCGTTTCGTTTTTTCCACTTTTTTTTTTTTTATTATTACTATACGGAATTGTTCTGCAGTTTAAATGAAGTGAAACTGCTAATTCTGCGGAAGTATTTCGGTGATAGTTGCATTTCGTAACTCTGCGCAGTTTATTCTTATTTTATTTTGCCTAACGAAACTGCAACTTTCGCAAAAATTTTACCATAAAACATTGCGATGTTCGTGGGGTATTTTAGTTAACCATCGTTCTTATACTAACTACAACCAACATGCTGTCCATCCTCTACCTGCTCGTGTGCACCCTCGAGTATATCTAGGCGCGTTTTACTTCCAATGACACCCCGTCTCCAAATAATGGTAAGGTTCTATCAGTGCTTTTCTCTCCCCTAATTGAAAAAATGTCTTTTTCCTTTTATTTCATTTTAGTATTTACTTTTTATTAGTTGCTATTTCTTCTATATCTTATTTATCTTCGATTCTAATTTATTTCCTTAGCTGCTATGAAACAATTTGAGTAAATTGTTATGTATCATTTTTGATTTACCCTCAATCAAAACTTCAGTTGATACTGTGCTTCTAATGCCTACCACATCGTATGGCCCTATCCATATCGGTGAAATTTTGTTTTTCCTACCCTGATTTTTCATTAGTACTTTATCCCCGACTTTAAACTCAACTGGATTTAAAGTACTATCGTATTGTTTTTTTAGATGCCTCTTTTGCACGTTCCTGATTCTGCCTAACCAGCTCATGTGCTCTTTGGATCTGGTACTTTAATACCCACATTTGCGTTTCAAATTGGTCGGCATTTCGGAATCAAACCCGTACAATGTTCGAAAAGGCGTTTGCTTTGTTGATACGTATACTGTGTTGTTATGCACATGCATCGCACTTGAACCATTGATCCCAATTCAACCCATCTTCTTTTGCGAAACTTCTCAAATATTCAGCTAATGGCCTGTGGCTCCTCTTTAGTGAATCATTTCTTGAGGATAGAATGGGGTAATATGCAATTTCTTTATACCTAACATTTTGCATACGTCCGAGAAAAGACGTGAAATAAAGTTTGACCCGTTGTCGGTTATTAACACCCTGGGCACATTGTGCCGAGTCACAATCTCGTTAAAAAATGCTTTTGCCACGGTGCTTGCCTCCGCATCTGGTATTGCAACACTTTGTTCCTTATTCTTTTCTTATTTACTTGTTTGTATAGCTTAATTTGCTTTTCTTCAACTTTATTCTACCTTTAGGTTACGTGGGCGCCTGGCAATGTAAAACCAATTTAGTCAGTTCACAATAGTAAAAACAAAAGAAAATTTCTCTTTTTTCATAATTCATTTATTTATTTCTTGATTCAAATATTTATTACATCCAATACATAATTCTTTCATAATAATCCATAAAAACATAAAAATTATTTTTATTTTCTTTCATAATACAACACGATACATTAATTCATTCAATCAGCTGCAAGTAGTCCTTGCTTACAGTTAAAAAAAATTTTTTCTTCATCTTTCTTTTTCTGTTTTGTTTCCATTCTTTCTGTGTGATTGGTCCTTGGTTGGTCCTGTTGGTTCCTGGTTCCTCTTCATCATTGGGCTTAGCTCTAAAAAGAATATCTATTTCTTTTTTTTTCTCTAGTTATATAAAAGTTATATTCTAGTTATACTCTAGTTATATACTTTTTTTTTCTGAAGTTCACCATTACTTTTTTAACTGGTTGCGAATGAACGTGGATCACAACACTACTTCGCGAAAAACATTTAAATCAAAACAATTCAACTCAAAAAATAATTTTTTTTTTTTATTTCCCAAGAAACTTTCAAAACTAAACGGAAATATAACTTTTGAAAACTGTGTCCATTGCAATCCTTAAAAAATTTTTTTTTGCCAAAATATTCTTTAAATCTATTTTTCCTTTAATCTTAAAAATTTCTTTTTTCCAAAATATTCTCCTTTCAATTTATTTTTCCTGTATCCTTAAAAAAAAATTTCCTTTTACCAAAATATCCTTGCTGTTCCCTTGAACAACAAAGGATCCTACTAACTGATTCACAATGATCCTTCTTCAAAACATCCTTGCTGTTCCACTGAACAGAAAGGATCCTACCGGCTGCGCCAAACATGTTGTGATCCTCCCTATGAGGATACCCGTAGGTTCTTCCCTGAACAATCCTACCAACTCGTCCTTATCAAAAAAAATACTCACGAGTTACATTTATGCCCGTGGGCATAGATGTACATCGTGAGGTTACCTTGAGTTTTTATAGGCAGGGTAGCTGCCAGAACCTAGACAGCCGCGAGGTTGCCGGAAGTGTGCAGTGGGTATTGTAATGGCTCATCAGCCAGCAGTATACTTACTCTTATTGAGTGCTTTCGTGATCCTGGTTCCCAATGAATAATTCCGCAAGGGTTATATTTGTATTTGGGAGTTTATTGTTTTAATCTGCAACAACGAGCTGCTTCTTTTTATCAAGCTTTTCAACAATCTCTCTTTACAACTTAAAAGCACCGATATTTATAGCAAATATCTGGCTGCCTCAATCTTTACATTCTTACTTAATTACTTAGCTGACAGTTTTTTGTCACATACTTAAATTTGACTTACTGACTAATTGGCTAATTGTAACACTTATTTAATCTACAAGGTATTTCCCCATAACTTGGCCGAGTTTCAAGTTATGCGGAAACGTTTTTGTGTTTAACATATGGTGCATTTCACGTCAAATCGCCTACCAAAATTTTTTTTTCGTTATTTTTTCATGAAATTTTGGTTTTATGATCTCCGATTGGTGTTGTTACTTATGCCAAAAGCATTTTGTGAAATATTAACTGGTTGTCGATTTATAACGGTTCTGTTATTGGAAATGTGAAAAATAGTGTTATTTTCACCGAATTTTTAAAAATAGACGCTTAAATAAATATCATTAAAACTTAGATCATACTTAAAGAATTTTTTATGTTCTTTCTGATTATTTTATTAGTTTTGAAAAAAAAAAATTTATTAATATAAAAAAATATAAGTTTATGATTAAATGACGATTTTCTCAAGTTAGTACACGTTTAATTTTTTTTATTTTGATTTTCAATTAAAGACTGTTAAATTTCCTTTAAGAAAATATCTTACTCAAGATGGGATCTGAATTATAATAGAAATGGCAACGATTTAAGCAAAGCGCCACGCACTTTTTGCTCCACCAATAATGTGCGCTGTTTGTGTGTAAGTGTGTTATGTAATTTTCAGAAGTCCACTTACCAACATTCAGGGTGCTTAATTTGCGTGAGTCCCCTTGCCTGAGCAAAAAGTGCGTGGCGCTTTGCTTAAATCGTTGCCATTTCTATTATAATTCAGATCCCATCTTGAATAAGATATTTTCTTAAAGGAAATTTAACAGTCTTTAATTGAAAATCAAAATAAAAAAAATTAAACGTGTACTAATTTGAGAAAATCGTCATTTAATCATAAACTTATATTTTTTTATATTAATAAATTTTTTTTTTCAAAACTAATAAAATAATCAGAAAGAACATAAAAAATTCTTTAAGTATGATCTAAGTTTTAATGATATTTATTTAAGCGTCTATTTTTAAAAATTCGGTGAAAATAACACTATTTTTCACATTTCCAATAACAGAACCGTTATAAATCGACAACCAGTTAATATTTCACAAAATGCTTTTGGCATAAGTAACAACACCAATCGGAGATCATAAAACCAAAATTTCATGAAAAAATAACGAAAAAAAAATTTTAGTAGGCGATTTGACGTGAAATGCACCATATGTAAAATGCTCAAGTTGCATTTCATTAGTCATGTTTTTATTTTCAAAAGGCGGAACTCTTGTTACACTAAATATTGTCCAAGTGCAAGCTACAGTAAATATAATACCATAAATGCATGCAATTACAACAATAAAATATTATTAATTAATAATGGTGTCAACGCATTTTGCGCCCAATGCAGAAGGCAAAGCGGTGTCAGTTTATTTCTCCCGGTGAGACAATAACAACACACCGGCGCTACGGCTTGTTTTTTAAGCTGGTAGCTGGGTACTGGCTGGTAGCACGCGACGAGCTTAAACTGTTTTACGCCTTATCGCTGACGCTGCATTTTCATGCACTTGAACTTAGCATTGACTTTGAATTTATTAAGTGAATTTATTAAGTTTATTGTGTGGCACCAGAGGTAGTGCCTACAAATATGCATTGATTTAAGTCTTGCATTGGTTTTAATAGTTGTGACTCAGTGACTCACAACAAGAGCGCAGGTCTGGGTGTAAGTAATTTACCCACCAGAAGGAGAATTATCACTTACGTTAAAGGATGGACCATCTAAAGAAGGTAAAGTTAAATCAACTGATGCTACAGCGTTAGCAGGCGTGATCTGATCTGTAATTTGATTTACAGTAACTGACTCTGTCGGCAGCCCTGTAGGTGGTAAAATTAAGTTAAGTAAAATAGGTTCAGAAATTTGTTTATTGCAATTATTACAGGACAGTGGCGAGGCTATAGAAGAAGATTTAGCAGATCTACGAAGATTTTTGTAAGTTCGCTTCCGTTTTGGAGACACCACGCCTGGATCCAAGATTTTGAACTTTTTAAACAATTTTTCAAATTCAGCCAGTCTGGCCTGAGCCGCCTAAAAGTCCTTAGATACTTCTAAGAAGCCTCTTCTAGATTGCCTAATGAGCTTTAGAATGCCTACATCCATAGATCTGCAATCTTCAAATAACCAACGAAGTCCCTTGCGTTCGTTGAGTGCATCAAAAACTCTTACATTCAACGCTGCGCACTTGAAGTGGAAAAACGAATCCAGCAATTAACAACACTTCTGATTCGCCTTTGACAGCGCAGTTACGGAAATCACAGAACATTTTTAATTTAAAAATTACGTTTATAATAAAAGAAAACCACAAAAAATAAGTTACACGGTTTTTAAGTAAAAATAGTTTAAAAAGCACTGGAGAGTTACCAAGTGCAGCCTTGGTTCTATTAAACAAAAGAAACAGGTCAAAACCGACGAGCGAAGAAAAAACACAAATAATCACTCTCACTCACATGCACATAAAAAATATAAGCAATGACTATTTTTGTACAATAACAAAAACAAGAAATGAGAACAAATTATAAGAAAATAATAAATTTAACACTATTATGTTTTAAAAAAGGATGTTTTATGTCGACTTGTTGAGTTGATGAAAGAGCTCCACGGCGCTGTTGCGAATGTAGAAGAATCGAATAGTGAACTATGAGTGTGTGTCAAAAGGAAACTTTTCACTCGTGGTAGGAAAGAAAATAGCAAGTTGAATAAAATTTGTGTGTGTTGAAATAAATTTGTCTATGGTGTGTCAAATGGACGATGAAATTTTGACAATTACAAATTTTGACGTTCAACATTTCGGTCGTGTTTTAGAGCATTTTTAAAGGTAATATGCAAAAAAACCATTTTTAATTTATATTTATATGTCGCTCACAACGTTATTCGCGTGGGAATTGCGGACCGGCGGAATGTTTACCTGCTGGCGGCATTGCATTTGGCAGCAGAGCGGATGCTGTAGCCGTACATCATTGCAATAGCCTTTTCACATTTGCATGCACCAGCAGTTCCGCGATATCCACGTGAGTGTGCCATCATTCTTTATTATCTTCCATTTGCAATATTTTCACAGCACTCGGATTGCCCTTGGTTGGTACTCACTTAAAACAAAAGGAACAACACTTTTAAAGCACAATTAAAAGGAACAACTAAAGCATCTCGCGTTAAAAGCCACAATTTATCATCAACTTTACCGCACAGAACTAAACACATAAAAATGCAGCTTTCACAAAAACTCACAGTCAAAAATTATATTAGTTTTTATTTATTCCGGTTTTATCTGTACGTTAAAAGAACGATAGTTTAATTAAGAAATTCACAAATTAAAATAGCTAATCAAATCAAAATACAGCGCGGAAATGAATGTAATGTTTTTTTTCATTTTTTGGATGTGTCAAAAATTCACTTTTCGATTGTCAAAATTTGTAGTAGCCCCTGGGGTAATTATATTCACCTCACAATTGCCAAAAATTGCTCTACCAACTGTCAAAATTTGATCATCAGAGTGAAAAGTTTCCGATGGACACACACTCTATGTATAAATTGAATAAATAAAAATAAAACTTTCAACTTGTTGAAAGCGTCCGAACGGAAGAAGAGAATCTAAAACAACTAACCTTAAAAAAAAAGGTAAAAGGTTGTTATGCAAAATTGGATATTATTTTTAATGAAAATCCTGGCGCACAGTGATTTGTCTTACATGGTAAAAATTAGAGATGCAAGGGATATCCGGCAACTATCCGGCTTGCCGGCCTAATTTACTATTTCCGGATACCGGATAGTAACTCAATATCCGGTATCTGGCCAGCCGGATATTTTCTTAAAATTATTTAATTCTAATAAATCTTTGTTAAGTAAATAATAATTTAATAGGTACTAATTATGGCGGCTTACTAAAAAAGTAACAAAAAATTTACAAGGTGTCTTCCAAAAAACTTAGATTACATTCTTAGTATTCACCTTTATGATAAATTCATATATAAAATAAAATCTTAGAAAAACTGACAATTAGTTAAATGCTTAAAATTAATAATCAAAATTATGAAGAAGTAGACTATTGTGACTAAAAACTAAATTTTCAGCGTTCAAAGACAATATGCGATTTTTTTATTGACAACATGACAAATATACAAATTAACAAATAATATAATCAACACAATTGGTTGTTTTAAGGGGGTCCTCTGGTAATCCGAAAATTTTTTCGATTTTTTTTCATATTTCTATTGCTCAGATACTCAAAAACATTTTCCCAAAAGGATTTTTCAAAATTCGAAATAGTTTAGGAGATACAGGCATTTTTGTGTAGGTATGTTTTCGTCAAAATAACGCATCAGCAAAGTTGTTTATTTGCCTGCAGTCATTAGTCGAAAATTCTGTGGAATTCTTCCAAAATATGTATTGATATTACAAAATATACACACACAGTATGTATACATGCAGTATGTATGCATGCATGTTTTGATTTAGGGGTTGAAATGATTTTGAGCCCAGGTGTTCACATGAAAGAAGCAAACGAACGAGATTCAGTTTATTTTCGAACGCTGAAAGCTACGCGTGCGCGATAACTGCTGTTGTAAAATAAAAGAAAAATCGTTTTGTGTTTTTTTTTTTGCTATGGATAAAAAAAGCCACCCAAACGCGCCGCGTAAGTACGCGTATCGAACAAAAAAGAGGCATTTCCGTGGAAACCAGCACTCCCAAGTAGAGGACACCGACTTTGCCAGCACATCGGCCAAAAAATTGAAGAAAACGCAAGACAATGAAGTCATCATCGAAAACAATCTCCAGTTCTGTTTCTTGGAATTTTTTTCATTTTTCCAAACGCTTGCTGCTCTGGTTATCTGCGCCCAATGTAAACAAAAAATTCGATTTGGAAAAACATGTATGCGTGGAGTCGGCTTCAAAGTGAGTCTGCAGTGCCAATGTAAAGCTACACAGTATATTAATTCTTCGCCGGTGGTCGGTAAATCTTTTGTTGTAAATCGCCGGTTGATATTTGCCATGAGATTGCTTGGAATAGGGAGAGAAGGTATTAATATGTTCTGCGGATTAATGGACATATGCCAAGGATTGTGCCTTGATGCGTACTATGGCACCTTGAAAAACATGCATGTGTCTGCTAAAGCAGTTTACAAGCAGTGCCTGTTGAATGCGGTTAAAGAAGAGCAGGAACAGCAGAAAGAAAAAAATCCTGACTGTGACTCCTCATTGCTGACCGTTTCAGGGGATGGCACCTGGAAAAAACGGGGATTCTCGTCTCTTTTTGGTGTGACTACGCTCGTCGGTAAACATACCAAAAAAGTGGTTGACTCCGTTGTCAAATCAAGCCTTTGCCAGGCATGCAAAATGTGGGGGAAAAAAATGACTCTGCAGACTTCGAAGAATGGTACGAATCGCACCAGAAAACATGCACAAACAACCACAGTGGGAGTGCGGGCAAGATGGAGGTAGATGCCGTGAAGGAAATGTTTGCCTCATCGATCGAAAAATATGGCATAAAATATGAAAAATATATTGGTGATGGCGACAGCAAAACCTTCAAGGCCATTATAGACCTTGATCCGTATAACGGCGACCCCGTTGTCACAAAAAAGGAGTGCATCGCTCACGTGCAAAAACGCATGGGCATGGAATCGTTCAACTCGCTTTTGTGGACCTTTGCGCCGAAACATATCCACTGTGGTGCTACCACAGTCGAAATCGCAAATTTTCTGGCAACCTGCATTTTCAACGAAGGCTTCACAAGTATTTTAAAAATAATGTCAACAATGGGTATTGTCATCGGCCCACAAGCCGAGATGTATGCTGAATCTCGCGACGGAAAACGACTTCAACGCTCAGAGCTAAAAACGTACGCATCATCGAAAGAGGGTCGCACAGCCCGCAGAGCCCAAAAAGCCATGGACAACTCGTTTTATGAGATGGAGGAAGGCACACTTTATGGGGCTGGAATTGCCGATTAATATTCGTAAGTATTGTATTAAAAAAATATGTGTTAATGTCATTTGTGTGCCTCAAAATTGAAGTCAAAACTTTAAACGCGTTTTTCTCGAAACCATGTTTTTCAAAACTTTGCGCACGATAACTCAAACAGTTTTTGACCGATTTTGATATATGAGGCATGAAACGACGCAGAATTTACGCCGCTATAGCCCCTACCTCAAACTTGCCGAAAAAATAATGTTTACTATTTTTTTTCTACACTAGACTACAAAAAAAAAGGTCGAAATTCGATTTTTCATTTTCAAAGTGGCGGCTCCCCCCCTAAAAAAATTTCGATTTTTGTTTCCGAGGTAGGGGCTATAGGGGCATTCATTCTAAGTAACTGAATATTTTTTTTTTTTTTTCAGACGATGTTTACACTTGGAATCGTGCGCAATTTGGACCCACCTTTTTTCCGGAGAACCTCGTTACCAGGCCGAGAACTTTCTGAACGGTCCATAAATTCACTTTTTCAAAATTTTGTATTTTTTTCAATAAATTAAGCTACCCAAATCAAAAAACGGAACTAAAATATCTTTACTCGTTCTCTTTCCACAATATTTTGAAAAAAGGCTAAAATTTGGCATAGATTACCAGAGGACCCCCTTAATATGAAGGTTTTCAGTGTTTCCAGGTTGTAGTATTTAACTCTTTTAAAGTTTGGAACCATAACACAATCATATGGAAGGCTCAGCTTGGAGAGAAACTAGAAAAAAGCATCTGACGTTTAAGGCTCTCACAGCTTTGTTGTTGGAAAACTTGGCTTTTGAGCAGCTATTTTAAAATGAGCTCCCCTTATGATTGTGTCATGGTTTGAACAATTTTTGAGAATAGAACTAACGCTGAACAAAAAGGAGTAAAAATTATTTAGATTAGGTCTGTTTCCGTACTTTTTGGACTAAAAATGGTAAAACTGTCAATAGCGAAAGAGTAAGAAAAAAAATCTCTCAAAGATATAGCAAAACCCAAAAAAATACGTGACGCTTTTCTTACTAAAATTGTGTAATCTGTGAAATAAAGTCGTTTGCCAAAAACAGATTTGATTGATTCACCTCCAGCGCTGACTTGATGATTAAAGATTTGTATCAATACTGATATTCTCTAATTCACATTCATATTTAGTTTTTACATAATTTTCCATGTTTTGGTTTCTATTCCAATAGCTTTTATGTATTTCAAAGAGCCATCTATGCCAGAAGAAATTTCTCATACTAAACCTTGCAACTTTTGACAGGGAGGGGAACAATTTTACTCTATCGATTACACTCTAATTTAACTTTTTTTTTTAGTAAGGGAGCAGACCTTTTATTATTTTAGCAATTATTTTTATTATGTCAAAGCTTTTTTGAACTTTATTGGCAGCACGTAATCCGTATATCGTAGCCAGTCGAATATATTTAATTTGGTGACAACGAGGCAATGGACCTACTATCCTGCCGCCGGATGTTAGGCTATCCTACCTTGAAACTCGCTGTATATCCGATATCCGGTCAAATCCCTATCCGTTGCAACTTTGGTAAAAATTGTATCAAACTAATAAGAATTTGTACCGTTCTAATGCGAGCCACACACAATACAATCCAATCGTCAACTGAGTCGGTTTTTACTCAAATCAAAGCGTAAATGGCTTTGCCAATTCATCAGTTTGGCAGTTGTCGAGTTGGTTGATGAAAAATTAATATATTGTGATTTGCCCTGCAAGTCTTACCATTCAATAGTATTGTGCATGGTCAAATGTTTTAATTAGCTGTTAACATAAATATTTGAACTGTCATTTGTTAGGAAAGTGTTGAGTGTGCTAACAATTTTCTTTAATTTAATTTGATTTGAAATAATATAGAAAATCCTTCAATCCAAATAATTTAATGCTCGTGATTAAATCATCCAAGCCGATAATCGCCAATTCTCCTGTCTCCAGTGCATAGTGTTGTTATTTTATTCTTTCTTAAAATTGAAATTCAATTTATTAAAACATAAAACAAACAAGAAACCAAAAAATTAAAAAAATTCATATACACACGCTAAACAAATAATTCGATTAAAAAAAGAACAAGTGAACAATTAGACATACACACCAGCTTCAAACCAACAAAAACAGCAACAACATATTACATCAGCTTTACTGAGTGCGGCCAACAGCATCAACAACAACAATATGATGCAGCCTTTGTTTTTTAGCTAACCACGCGAAGGGCTTTTCTATGCACTTCGCCACGTAAATTGTTGATTTTTCGTGTCCGTTAACCCTTTTTCCTCTCCAATTAGTTGCGACTGTGAGTAAGGTTGCACTGCGGGCAGAATTGTGAACATGGTGAAGGGATAACAGTTGCCTTTGTTGTTGTGGCGACCTGTTGCTGGCGACAACCGATAGTCGATTTCCGAAAAATTGTCGGGCCTCATTCCTATCACCATACATCTCAATCTTCTCACACTCGCGCTTTTCTACCTCTCTTTTTTTCCGCCTGAAAGACGTCTCTCGTCCCTCCTCTTCTCTCTGTATCACTCCTTAGCAGCACGCGTTACAGCCGACTGCAGGGTAGCTTTGTAGGCGGCGTTTTTCTCTGCAGTGGCGTCGCGACACTCTTGGTCATGCCACTGGTTTCGGTGGGGATGTTGGTAGCCAATAACCTCTTCGGCAGTCGTACGCAGAGGGTGGGGATATGTGCCCACTGCTCGCATATATCGTCGATCGGAGGAGTGGTTTCTTGAAGAAGGAGTGAGAGTCGAGTGGCGAAGGCTTCGGCTGTCCGTTTTGACTGCAGCTTGTCGACGTCTAGCTTTCTCTGTGTAGGATTGCGCGCAGTCTTTGCAGCGCGCAGAAGTGTACGGATCTTAGCTGCGACAAGATAATGATCCAAGTCTATGTTAGATCCACGGATCGTGCGTACATCCATTACACTGGAAGAGTGCCTCCCGTCAATCATAATGTGATCAATTTGGTTGCGAGTTTTTTGGTCAGGGGACAACCA
Source organism: Coremacera marginata (assembly GCA_914767935.1). Lineage (NCBI taxonomy): Eukaryota > Metazoa > Arthropoda > Insecta > Diptera > Sciomyzidae > Coremacera > Coremacera marginata. Next base: position 110,251,283 of record OU612046.1, on the reverse strand, counting down.
TGTGACCTTATAAATATTGAGATACTTGACTCTAGTGCTACGTATAATCATGTTTGTGCTACGGCGAAGTCAATCTGCCTCATTCCGTTATCGGATGTGTTGTCGTGGAGGCTGAACTTTTCGACAATTGGACCAAAGATGTTTTCCTTGCCCTTCTTAGCGTTAAAGTCACCAAGCACAACTTTTATGTCGTGACGGGGGCAGCGCTCGTAAGCGTCTTCAAGGCGCTCGTAGAAAGCATTTTTAATTAATTACCTTTTACCTTATTTTTTTGACATTTGCATGGTACGAGAATGTCAAATAATTTTCTCATAGATTGTTGCAATATACGTGGACTGAGGGCGAATTTTTTCTCGGTCTATGCATATTGTACTCTTAAATCATCAAAACTTTATGTTGACGCCAAATCATGCCACTTCAATGTACTAGTATTCACTGAGACATGGTTAAATGATACTTTCAATAATGAGGAAGTTCTTGACAGTAATTGGGCTGTATTCAGAAATGATCGGGACTACTCCTCAACAGGTCTTTCACGAGGAGGAGGAGTCCTGATAGCATCTCACAATTCTCTCTCAAGTGAGCTTATAGATACACCTACCCACAAGCTCTTCGATCACCGAATAATTAGAATTTGCTTTGGAAATAGTCTATATTTGTACATTGGTGTCGTTTACATTCCTCCCTGCTCAAGTGAAACAACATACAACGAGCTATGTGGAACACTGTCCGCCTTTATCTCTACTCTAAATGAGGAAGATAAAGTTGTTATTCTTGGTGATTTTAACCGCCCAAATATACCGTTTGATTCACATTGCTAAGTACCTTTTATGGCAGTGATCTGCCGCAAGTTTCTTCTGTTCAAAATCAAAATGGGAGATGGTTGGTTAGATGGTCTTTACTAACGCATATGAGGAAATGAAGGTTACCCCATGCAGTGATGCAGAAAATTTGTTAGCTAACTCTGTTCACCATACAGCCTTAAGGGTTGCTTTCTCTTCTAATGAATTTACCTTTACCAAATCTTATAATAACTCCATTGCGTACGATTACCTCAACGCCGACTACGAAAGCATAAAATGTCTTATCTTAATGCTATAACCGGAATTATATTCTTTCCAACTTAGACGTAGAAAGCGCTGTCTCTAAATTTTATCAGCACATTTTTACAGCTATCGAAAGTTATGTGCCAAAAATAAAGAAAAAGAATAAACTTTCAGAGCCATGGCTAGATAGAAATCTCAGATTTTTGAGGAATCAAAGAAATAAAATCCATAAACTTCTCAAAAACACTGACGAGCTATCAAAAGACTTCTCTATGAAGTCAGAAGAAGCGTACAAGTTGTACACTAACCTTATCGGTGAGAAAATCATCCAAGAACCGAAAAAATTCTTTGACTGTTAACTTGAAGCGTAAATCTAGCGGTTATCCATCGTCTATGTTTAAAGGTATTGTCAATTTATCCAACCCTCATAAAATCAGCAACTTATATGCGGTTCATTTTAAGGAGGTCTTTTGTCAATCTACTACCCAATTTGAAGCCTCTTCACACAGCTCAAATATTGTGGTGGAGAGTATAAATTTAACGCAGGAAGAGATTTCTAATGCCATAAAAGAACTGGATTTATTTAAGGGACCTGGACCGGACCTTATTCCTACAAGCTTCCTGGTGCGATGTTTAGACCAACTACTTCTGCCGTTATACATAATTTTTAACGAATCACTGTCTTGTGGGACATTTCCTTCATATTGGAAATCATCCCATCTAACACCAATTTATAAGAGTGGAGATAAAAGGTCTTTTGAAAATTATAGAGGCATATCAATTTTATCAGCCATTCCAAAACTTTTTGAAAAAATTATTTGTGATAAGCTAACAAGTATAATCAACCCACGTCTAAATGAGCAGCAACACGGCTTCCGTAAGGGACGATCTACAACATCCAATCTCATGATCATGGTATCGGATGTTTTAATAAATATGGAAAAAGGGCTCCAAACAGATGCTGTTTATTCAGATTTCAGTAAAGCCTTCGATAGAGTTGATCACAGCATGCTAACATGTAAATTAGAAAAATTCGGTATTAAGGGACCCATACTAAGTTGGCTAAAATCATATCTCGACGGCAGATCCCAGTATGTTAAATTCCAAGGAATTTTGTCAAAAAAAATTGCAGCCTCAGGAGTTCCGCAACGCAGCCACCCTGGTCCTCTTCTTTTCAACATATTTATCTCAGACTTGTCAGTAGTCCTGAACGATATCCCACACCTTATGTATGCAGATGATTTAAAAATGTACTATGCAATCAAATCAGAGATAGATGCAAATTTTTTACAGTCAAAACTGTTGTCTCTTGAGCAATGGTGTATCCAAAATAAACTGCATCTTAATATCAATAAATGCAATGTTATCAGTTTTTCTCGTAAGAACAACATGGCACTACATACCTACCACCTCAATAGTACCGAGCTTAAAAAAGTCAATCATGTAGTGGATATTGGAGTAGTCTTGGATTGCAAGATGCGCTTTAATTTGCACTATGACAAAATTTTGTCCAGAGCCAGCAAACAGCTTGGTTTTATAAAAAGGCGAGCAAATGAATTCAAGAATATTTGGGTCACTACATCCTTATACTGTGCGTTAGTGCGGCCAATACTTGAATATGCCTGCATAATTTGGAGTCCGTCCTTCGATTCCCATAGCGAAAGAATCGAGTCTATTCAAAAGCAATTCTTACTATAAGCGTTGAGAGACATGTATAACACCCGTGATTATAATAGCCTTCCTTCATATGAATACAGACTCAGCCTTTTAAACTTGATGCCATTATCATCAAGAAGAACATTATTGGGCTCATGTTTCACATTCGATGTTATTAATGGTGCTATTGACAGTGAATATATTTCTAGTATGATATGTCTCAACGGACCAATAAGACGTACTAGGCATACTCGGCTCTTAACTGAATATCAGCACCAAACTACATACGCAAACAATGAACCTATCAGTCGATTCTGTAGAGAATTCAATAACGTTTCCGTATACTTCTCACCTTCCATGTCCAAATCCTCTTTCAAGCAAACCCTGTCTAAGTTCCTCGTTAACCAAAATTAACTCAGGCTTAAGTTAAATTAACTGTATATAAATAGTTCCCAGTATGTATACCACATTTAAGCATGCCCTCTCTAAACTTGTTGGAAATAAGTACTATCCAAGTCTCTCTCTCTAGTTAACCCAGCCTTTTATCTTCTCTCTTTTCTTCTCCTCTTTCTAATGTGTAAGTACCTTTTACTCTTATTTTTAATTTTCTTTCTGCCCCTCCTTTTTGACGTGTTCGTGAAATCATGTCATTTCAATCGTTTCATTTCAGGTGGGCGGATTACGCCCACTTCAATTCGTACATTTACGAACACCAAAACAAGGAAAGGGGAGAAGAAATAAAATAAAAAAAATAAATTTCAATTAAGTTAGAATAAGTAAATTGCCTTGTTTGGCCAATAAATAAATAAATAAATAATAGACCCAGGTGAGCGAGGATGCTGATCCATTGAATTTTTATATTCCTGGGTATCACTTACTGCCATTGTTTTCTTCGCATAGGGGTATCGCACTTTATATACGTTCTGATCTACCGTATCAGTGCCAACATAGTCTGAGCCTGACCTATCCGGAATTAAGCTCTGTATGGGTTAGGCTCAGGGTCCGTTCGCACTTGCTACATTTCTGCTACGTTTAAAGAAGGGAGGGAGCCTACTTTTAACAAACTAGACTTTCTCCCTGATTCGATATCACACATTTTGGGGTTGTTCCCTGATAGAAAAATCGTTGTAGCCGGCGATTTTAATGTCCACAACTCGGCTTGCTTATGTCACTCCGGCAAACAACACCTGAAGGACAATATGTTGAGATTTTTGCTAAATCAAACCAATTGATTCAACTAGTGAAGGAAGTGATATGCATTGCCATAAAATGTTAGACCTCTTTCTGACTTCACATCATGACAAATATGATTTGAGTGTCATCGCACCTCTTGGTAATTCAAACCATTGCACCATCTCCGCATTTTTTTTCATATTCTAACCATCGCATCTCTACGCCTGGTTTTATAGAAAAGCAAATTGGACTGCGTTAAATAATTTTTATCGCAACTTCAATTGGAAAGTATGTTTCGCTGACAGAAACCTAAATGCTGCGGCTGCTATGGTGCAAGAAATTATTCTATTTGGCATGCGGTCTTTCGTCACCAATAAGATGAGAAGCATTGAACCAAAAGACCACACTGAAAAAGATAATGCTCTGATAAGAATTCCGATACGAAAAGCTAGGAATTGGCTAGGAATCGCTGTAATGCAATATTAAAACGCGAAAAGTTCCTTCACGAAACTCGCATCAGAGAACGTAATCTGCTCTGCTCCAAAGGGAGCAAAAACTTTTGATCATTTGTTGAAAGAGTAAAGAATAAGACGTCATTGACTATTTCAACTGTTTTAAAAGATAATCAAATCTTCACGGACTTTGCTGATAAAACAACCTGTTGGCTGGATTGTTTGCACATAATTTCACAATCCCAGCAAGAAATCAGCTACTGCTTTTCGTTGAAAGTACGTCTACTGTTATGCAGGAAATATTTTCATACGAGAATAGTTTAAAAAGTCCTTGCAAACCTCAGCATAATAAAAGCCACTGGTCCTGATGGCATACCACCACTTGTGCTAAAAGCTTGTGCTTCTAGACTGGCTCGCCGTTGCGCAACCTGTTCAACATCTCCTACAGGACAGGAGTGTTTCCATCTTGTTGGAAGGTTGCAAGGGTCCAGCCGGTACAAAAAAAAGGGTAATGCCAAGATCCCTACAAGCTAACCACCCATAGCGATATGCTCTACTCTCGCCAAAGCTATGCAGAAATGCGCCAAATAATATTTTCAACCAGTCCGATGAACGATTTATTGTACATAAAATCAAGGTGAACCCAAAGTTAACGTCTCGAATCCTTGTCATGGAGATACAGCAAGAACTAAGCAAGTCGTGCAGAGCGGAAACTGTTCGCCACTTGCTCCAAGATTACTACTTTAATGGTCGAATTAGTTTAAAATTTCTTCATTAGCACAAAAAAAAAAAAACAAGCAGAATCGACTTGCCTCTACATAGGAGCACACTAATAAAAAGGCGAACTTCTGGAACAGCGTTACATTCTCGGACGGGTCTAAATTCAACAACTTTGGCTCTGATAGCATGTTATTCGTATGGCGGAAGCCTAATACTGAGCATTAAAAATAAAATTTAAGAGCTACAGTGAAGCATGGTGGTAGTAGCTTATGAACTTGGACCTGTATGTCGTCAGCTTTGGCTAGAAATTTGGAGTTCATTAAAGGTAGCATGGACAAAATCATATGTTTCTCAAAACCACAAAAAAAAATTTGCATCAGAGTGCAATGAATCTGAGATTACCGAAAACATTCCGGTTCTTCCAAGATGTCGACCCAAAGCATAAATCTGGAATTGTGTAGGCTTGGTTGATTTAGAACTGCGCGAATTTATTGCACCCATTGAGACAGAGCCCAGACATGAATGTTACCCCAGCAACTTCTTCAACCTTGTAGATTTGATCCCAAAATGATATCAAGATATAACAATTGGAAAGGGGTATTAAACTAAGTACTGATTTTTATGTAAAATTTTAAATATTTTTGTAGATTAAGATCAAAGTTTATGAGTATATGACATTAAATTAAGCAGTAATTTCAAAATTTTCTTTTAATATTTATCACAAACAACATTTATTGCATTTTTGAAGCTTCTAAATTTAACAATAAATAATTTTCTTAAATATGGCATTTAAATCTTTTCAATATCTTACCTAGTTTTTCAATTATATGGCAACAAATTTTTAAATTGGAGCTGCATGAAATAAGCTGGGAGCCACTGTTATAATATAGCCGGTATATTATATTTTAAAATTGAGGGTAAAATATATGAAAAATTAAATAAATAAGTTCTTAGTGAAAATAATGCAATTTCAATAAAGATAAAATAATTTCTAAATTCTTGTTCAGGCCGAGGTTGAGTGTTGACGTGGTTGGGTGGTTTTTTTGGATACATCATTAATAGGCGTTACTTTTGTGGATGGTCAGTTGACAATTTGTGCTTTTGGGGGTCCAAAATCGGCTCCTTACAATATAGAACATACAATAATAAAAACTAGTAATCCCATGTGGCGTTAAAACGCCAAATAAAAAATATCTAGTGTTATGTTATTTTGTTTTTATATTAAAGACTATTTCTACATTTAAATTAAGGATTTTATAGAAACTTTTTGATGTTAGTGTTGAATTGTAAAGTAGCCCAGTTATTTCATAGTAATCATAGCACTATATTAAAAATGAATCACATACTTTTAGGCATCGTAAAGGAATTTGGTTTGTTTCAAAGAAAACTGTTTTAGCTTTTTTTAAAAAATACTCAATATTTTAAGATAAAAATAAGACCTTATTGACATCTACCTTTCAATTGCTACCCTATTTCTGAAAATCGCGTTTAAAGTATAGATTTGATAGTAATCGCAAAAAATGCGCCTGCGTAATAATAATATAGATATTAATTCAATTTTTGTTTTACTGACTTTAAAAAGCTTGCCATCTTACATTATGGCGCACGGATAATAAAAATTTTTTATTTAAAACAAGAGCTATGAGCTTAAGAAATTAATATCGAACAAAAATGTTATTCTAAAAGCCAGTTTTGGCTACCACACATTATGAGGTGTATTTTTCAATTCGCAGAGTTCATTCGATAGCGACGACGATGACGAAAATTGCCATTTCAGTCCTTGAAAGCGATTTGACCGAGCTTCTCATAATCAATTGTGTTGTGCGTGTTGTGAAATGTTTGAACACAAATGATCGAGAACTGGGCCAACAAGTTTTATGCCGACTCCGAATGGCTTATGTTCTCAAGAAGCTTTTCATGGCAGTATTTTTACTCTCTGAGGTTTGCCATTGTCTGCAGAGAGGTGACGGCCGAACAGAAAAATTAAATAAGCTGAATAAACTTTCTCCGTCAGGTGGGAATTGAACCAGGGTTCTCTGGCGTATGGGTCACGCACTCTACCTACTACGCCACTATTCGATAGCATTATGCTATTAATTGCACTAGAACTTAACTTGTTTCGTTTTAATGAGCGAAATTTCAGAAAATTTTGACAAGTGACAAGTTAAAAACAAAATCAGTCATATCCTTAAAACAGCTTTCTCCCATGCCGTTCTTCGAAAACAAAACCTATGACGGAGTCAAATTCGGTCGCGACCCGATATAAAAAAAAAAGAAAATAATTTTTAAAAATGCATTGAATAACGGCGGTGAGTGTTGAGGCAGTCCAGTGAAGCAGCAAGCCTGACTTTATAGCTTCGAGGGCACACGGTGAGAGCGCCCCTGTGAACCTTGCACATGTGGTTAGTCCAGGAGCCTGCTTCCTCTGCCTCCACCACCGCCCCTGGTCATGTGATCCGCGGACACGTAGTTGGCCACTACTGCACGTTCTAGTTATTCCAGAGTGCCAGCAGTTCGGGAAGTGTGGGAAGGATTCATCATGGCCAGCATCGCGTGCCTTCGTCGCACAAATATTTCACGTGCAATGAAGATATATTGCGCCGAAGATTCCAAACCAACAATAAAAAAAAACGCCGGATCTGAAAAAAAAAATTAAAAAACTTTGAAAGATTGGGAACCCCCGGGCTCAACCATCCATCAACCAACTCGTTAGTCCAGGTGGTCGGACTCAGCCTACAATCTTCCCACCCATCCGTGGAGTATTATGAGGCAAATTAAAAAAATCCTCCCCTAACGCAAACATCCTCCTGACCAAAAACCAAGAATTTAACTAAATTTTAAAAAATTAATCTAATATTATAAATAACTACCAGTGCACAGTGGTCCGCGGCTTCGCCACAGACATTTTCTTTTATCATAAAATACAAAACCAGTGCTAGTGAAACTAGTACAATATTGGTACATGTACTGCTCTTATGTTTTTCGTACTATTAATATTTTCATTGTACTACTATTAATAAACAGTCTTACTACCCAAAAATAAAATATTGTACTATTTGCTTAGTTTGAAAAACTCGGATTTAGGCTTGTGCTTAATTTTTTCGTACATACCCTTACCCTTGGGAACAGATGAACTTTCTTGCGCATACTCAGAATCACTCTTTTCACTTGTCGTCGTTTGACTTTGCCGTTTCTGAGTGTTACTATCCACAGCAGGGATGGTATTGACTTAGTTGGAAAAGGGCCAGAATTCAAACAAAAATTGGGCCAATTTGACGTTAATAGGGCATTTAGTTATAGTTTTAAAAAGAGGCATTTTAATATTGAAGAAATTTCTATTTGGTCACACGGTCATGCCATGGTCTCACAAATAGCACACTTTTTAATAATCTCAACAAGTCCAGTTTATTTTACATTTCGCTGAAAATAGTCGAAATTTCAAATTAACAGTTTTGGGAAATCAAAAAAACTTTAACTTTTTCATGTTTTATTTCGTTTGTGCCGTTTAAGCCAAACATGGAAAGAAGTTTTTGGTTGATCACAAAAATAGCACGCTCTAATTTAAATAATTAAATTAAATCACTCTCCATCTTAAAAGTGTTTAAGGTGATTCTTTCAAATACATTTTATTTTATGCATTATTTGTGTCAAAATTTTGTTAAGTCAAAAAATGGCAAAACCAAACTTTAGCTATAGTGTATTTCTGCTATAAATTTTTTAGAAAAAAAGTTAATTTGATAACTTTAATCATAGATTTGATAAATAAAAATAAAAATTGCAAAGCATTTCCACATAAATCGCAAATCAGTTATATCCAACTTGAAATAGTCGTAAAATGTCAGAAATCAATAAGCAATTTAATGTAGACTCTTCTTCGTTAAGACTTGTAACAAGACGAATCAATGAAGTGGTACGAAATTGAGTAGAAAAATTCACTCCTGTCAAGAAATATATGGCGCCATTCCTTCTGAATTTGACAAAAAATAGTTTCATAAATGACCACAATTTTAGAATATAGAATTTTGCAAGAAGAAATTAAGTCAAATTACATCTGATAAGATGTCAAAACAATCTTCAAGAAATAAGTTTTAAATTTGCAACCAAAACTTCATCAGAGTGTAGAGAATTGGTACTGGCCTCATTTTCCTAGCGTTGATATTGAATTGATGACAAAATGGATTCATTTGTATGTATATTAAGGCATTGTCAGGACAACGATGGAGCTTTTAGGGCTCGCTCTTATAACTTGTAACTCTTATAACTTGGGAAACAAACTAAATTTGTAGTTGAGATTATTAAAAAGTATGCTTTTTATGTAACCATGACTGTATATAACAGATTTTATTTCAATGAGAACATTTTAAAAGGCGATAGGAAATATCGACTTCAAATAGAAATCACCCAAAATTTCTCCATACAAAATTAGGATAATTTCCGTTTAAAAACAGGCAAAAATATTATCCGGTTTTGCACGTTTTTGGGAGAAATTTCGTTATTTGGTTTGGCTATTTGCCATACAAAAATCACACAATTCTTTAGGACTAAATTTTACTTTTTGTTTTCGAGTGTTAGTTAACTATAACTATATAACTATAACTATAACTATTGAAAGTATTTAGCTAAAATCGGTCCCCGTCCGCGGTAGTCATACTTTTTGATAATTACTAATGAATAATATTTTTTCTTTCTCCAGATCTATTAATTTATTTTATAAATTAAAAAAAGCTTATTCTTGCCAAGCACTCCGACACCACAAGATTGCATTTAAGGCAATTCTTCCAAAAATTTTGGGTATATTTTCATTTTTATTGGGTGATTTTTTTACATTTTTCTTTCATTTTTTTTTTATTTAATTTAATTTTCTGTGGGCGATATTTCCTACATTCATTTTCTACCTCCAAATTTTAAATTTGTAGAACGATGGCATAGTACATAAATTTTGTCAACGTTCATTAACCATGAAACTTTTCTTGTCAAAAATTGCGATAATTTTTTCGGTTAAATTTTTTCAAAAGGGCCTAAAACGACTTAAAAGGGCTTTGGAGCCTTTACAATTAAAAAGGGCTCAAAAAAGCCCCAAAGCCCCCAAATATCATACTTGATCCATTGTAAAAAATAAAACTTTTCAACAAAAGTCTCTTTAGTTAGTTCAAAACGCATCTACGTTAATTCGTAGTTATATTAGACTATAATTGGGTTAAAACAATTTGTTTGCTCGATTTTAAATGGCTAAAAATGTCATATGAATTTATGACACTTCGATCTTTTTGTTATGACGTAATATATGAGAACTGTTTTCTTTTTTCCTTATTTTTCTCTTTTTAATAATATACTGTTTGTTAAAATTAGACTGAAAATGAATTTTTGGCGGTAATTTTAATGCAGAAATTAGACTTTTGAAATAGTCGTCAGTTTCTTATTATGGCGTGCTTTAAGTGCTTTTTTTGGTGCTAGCTTCTTAAAAGGCGCTCTACTATGGTACTACAATAAGGTTAATAAATCTTAAATTTAAAGTTTTTTTCTTAATTAAACGAACAAATTTTCGAAAAACTATTCCCATGAAATTTAAATTTGCAAAAAAAATTTAAATGCCAATATTTTTCACATTTTTCATTCATCCCAAATCGACTGAACAGATTTTTATTTCTTACCGATTACACTATGCGACAAATTCCAGGTCAATGTCTCAGGATGGAATGATTTAAGTACCCAGCTAAAGTAGACGTATGTTGGTATTCAAATCGACGAAAGATTTAGTGAAGTAAGTTTAGCATTATTTTTATAGGCATTTCAAATTTTTGAGGTTCAAGTAAAATTTTTAAAATTTTTTGAGGTTCTATTATTTTTGTACTGGTTGTTACTGGTTCATACTTCCTTCGGCAAAGTAGTTTTAATTGATTTGCTCTAAAACTTGGCGGAGCATACTATACGAATAAGGCTTTCATTGAACTTATTTACAATTTTTATATAATTTTGCACACTTAGAAAACACTTGCAGCTTTAACACGGAACTTGTAACATATTTTTCCCGTTTAAGACTACTATTATTTACTTGACGTAAGTGAAAATTTATTGAGGTGTTGTTAATTCAACTATTAACCTTTCTATCTTTGGAACTAAAAAAAATCTTTTGTGCTACATAAAAGAAAATAACGAAAAATACAAAAAACTCGTCAATGTGATGTGATAGTTTGTTTTGAAAAGTAATAGATAAAGATGAGAACAACTTTGCCGTAAGAAGTATGAGCAAATTTTCAGCCTCCTTAAAGTTATAATCAATACAAAAATAATTCAATCTCAAAAAAACTTAAAAAAATCACTTGAACCTGAAAAATTTTAAGCTGACTTCAGCAGTCCTTATGTGATTTTGTGTAATATGTTTTCTTTAGATTGGTGCTTAAATCATTTCAACCTGGAAAATTTCGCGCACAGTATTATAATTGAAAAAGCAATTATTTTCTAAGAAAAAATATCGTCATTTTTCAATATCGTCATAATTTTTTAACTTGATTCTTCTGAAAAACATTTTAAGATTTTAACATGCATACGGAATTTAAACCTCTTTTAAGGGCCTACTAAAGTTTTTTCAGCGGAAAAAACCCTGTATTAAAAGCTTTATATTTAAGCTACGGTTTTTTTTAGATAAATTTTGTTTTTACATTATATATGTTTTTTACATTATATATGGTTTGAAGAAAAGTTTTTGAATTTTTGGATAACAAATATTAAACCATATAGCAGGAATTCGTAGTTTTACTAAACCCTTCAGGTACCTTAAATATGCGTTGGACACGATTTTTCACAGCTTCTTCATCTAAAAAACAAAAAAAACGAATTATTAAGGTTCTGCTAAGGCTTTTTGAGGTTTTGATCGAAGGTTTTAAAAAAAATTGTGATTTTTACTAAAAAGTCAGCAAAAAAACTGATTTTTGACTAAAAAGTCATTGTTTTTAGGTCGTAAAATACAAGTATTTCTCCAAATTAAAAATTGTTAAATAAATTTGGTAACGGTCCTTGGCATAGATTTCGAGTAATGATGTCCACTGGTTTCAAACAGCCTTTTCGAGAAAAACGAGTTTAAAGTTTAAGAAGTAATTTATTTAGGTATACATAAATTTTTTTCCACTTGTGTTTAAATTCAAAAATTTCGGCACAAAAGAAATGAGGTTTGGTGCCTGGTGCACTTTTTGTACTTTTTTTTTAATTTTGGTGGCACCAAATTTGTCTTAGCTTAAAAAAATACACTTGAGTGTATGAGTACATTGAGGCAAGAACATTGTCTTCTCTTTGGACGATTCTGCTTATAACTACAACAATTTTTATTTAATCGACTCAAAACTTTGAGAATATTTTTAAGATGTTATGCATTCGAAAAATTTAAGAAAAAAAATTTGATTTTTTGTCGCCGAAAAACTTTAGCAGGCCCTTACGCTGCGGCTACACCAGACAATTGTCATAAATATTTCATAATCTGTATTAGTTGTCAAATTATTGTCAGCTGCAAGGAAATTGTCTGATTATGACGTAGGTGGGCAGGCAATTGCAAGACAATAAATGACATTTGTTCCGTTATTAGACGCTTCCTTTGAAAGCGGAAAAAGAATAGAAAATAATAAAAAACCGCAGTTTGTAGTTGTGAAAGTTAAAAAAGAATAAAAAAACACGGTTTTTCGGTGTGAAAGTTGTGAGATTAAAAAGTATAGTTTTACGCACAAAGTTTCATTTTTTTCGCTGGCACGATCTCCAAGTGTCACCACAAGCAGCACAAGTAAGTGCAGCGTTAATTTTTTTAGCATCCTCCAAGTGCCACCACCAGCAACACAGCAAGTACAACGCAAATTTCTTGCTCCTTTCACAAGCCAACGTCCTCCAAGTGCCACCACTAGCAATACAGCAAGTGCAACGTTAATTTTTGTTAACATCCTCCAAGTGCCACCACCAGCAACACAGCAAGAGCAACGCATTTCTCTTGCTCCTTTCGTTGCACTTGCTTCTGTTGCTGGTGGTGGCACTTCGAGGAAGTTAACAAAAATTACGCTGCACTATTAAATTGTTAAACACTTATTAAATTGTTATTAAATAAAGCACTTATTAGCATAACTTACTTATGATGCTGGAGGTAGCAATTAGAGAACGTTGGCCAGCGAAAGAAGCTGAAGATTTGCGCTGCACTGATTTGTGCTGGTGGTATGGCACTTGGAGGACTTAGGCCAGGGAAAGAAGAAATTTGCTCTGCACTTGCGTCTGTTGCTGGTGTTGACACTTGCAGGATGTTAACAAACATTTTTAAGAAAAATTTAACTAATGCACCGGGAGATCGTTGGCCAACGAAAAAATTAAATTTTGTGCGGAAAACTTAGCTTTCAACTTTCTCACTGCGTTTCTGTTTCGAAATGCTTTTTTCAAGTTTTTTAACATTTCTCAGCATTTTTTCCAAGGAAACGTCAAAAATTCCGCATACGTCAAATCGTTGTCAGCTCAATTGCCTGCGTCAGAATTGAGACAACTGAGCTGCCGACTGAGAAAATGTGAGTGTGTTAGTAAAAAATGTGTGAGTGTATTGGGATTGTTAAGACAAATTGTCTGGTGTAGACGCTGGGTTAAGATATCGTCAAAACACGAAAATGCCAATAATTTTGAGTTTTATAAATTTTGTATTGCAAATTTTTTCCTATTAAGCCAGATGTGGCCTATTACATTTGAAGCCTTTACACAAAAGAAGTTCTTCTTTCTATCACTACTCTTAATTTATTATGTGTTATTTCACTACTGTTAATTTAGTCACCTGTTAATAGAGCTTTAAATGAATTTAATAGTATGCCAAGAATATGTAATATAGATTTTTCTTCCACAAAAGAATCTTTGAAATTGATGCTAAAAAAATCATGTTTAAATTGTATATATAATATTTCATTTATATATTTTCTGAAATATATTTGAATTAATATTATTTATTTAAGATAAAGAAAATTTTATTAGTTTTATATATCGCAGTCGGTAAGAATTGAAATTCATTGACTAAGAATAAATAAATAAATAGTTGGAGCCTAACACAGCTTAAAAATTTCTTCTCTTACGTGTAAAGTAAAGAAGATATCTATACCAAGATGGCGCACAATTTGTTTATATTCTGTCAAATGTTTCTGCGATTCAATTCTACCATTTTTTAATTTATGTAGTGATTAAAAAAAAAAGCAATTTCGACTCGTTGATTCTAATGAATAAAAAATAAGCAAATCTTTATAAGCAATTCCTTATAAGCTTAACGTATTACTTAATAAATAATCGCTTAACTAAAGAAAACCTGTTTATTCTCAAATGAATAAAATTTTAAGCTATTGCTGCTTTTGCTGGGCGGCTTAAGGAAAAGATAACTATTGACTTAAAAACAAATGTAAATTGTGACACACACACAAACATTTGCTAGTTGCTTAAATTGCTTGTACCTGTTGTTGCTTTTTACGACTGTGAATTTAATTTTTAGCTTCAATCACATCAGCAACAGTTTTTGGAAATCATATCCACAAATGCGCCTTCTTTAAAATTTGATCCATAACAAAATTAAATGTTTTGGACACAGTCGTCTGGTGAACACCCAGCTCTCTTGCTTTTCCATTTTGAAAACCTGGATCAGACACTACTAGTACAATCTCTTTAATTTTTGCGAATTCAGTTAATTTCCCTCCTCATTTATCTCCTGGGTCCACTTAAAAATATAATTTTTCCAACCATTCAAAGTTTTCGTGATTAAAACGATAAAGATTCCGAAAGTCTTTCTTTCTTTACGTTCATCATAATTTTTTTTTTTGTTTCGAATATTTAAAAAATGAGTCATTATCACTTCTGAATGCACTAAATCTTAAATTAAAACTAACTTCAACAAATTCAAGCTAGGCTAGAGCAGCTTGAAAAAACTCAAGCAATTCCCTAACTAGAAAAAGCAATTCCTTGCTTTATTCATAAGCTTTAAAGCAATGCCTTAAAAAAATAAGGGAAAGGTAAAAAAATTCCTTTTCCTATGGAAATTAGTAATTGGTTAAAGGAAAAGGTATTGCTTGAGTTTTTATTCATGCCATATATAAGCTACACCGAGAAAATTGAACGCCTTAAAATCAAAGAAAAAAAAGTTCTTGTAAAAATGTAGCCAAAATATCTTTGCCACAATGAAAAAATCGTTGCAAAATTGATTTATCCTTTAACTATGCAAGTGCTGCATTATTGAAACTAAAGACTGAAGTTCTTTGAAGCTAAATCAATGAAACAATCTTTGCCGTGAAGATAAAATATTTACTATAACGATTTAATTCTTTGTTAACAATTAACTGAAAAAAGTATATAAAATCAACAACTTTTCTCTGTTTTTTTTTTTGAGAATAACCTTCATTGTTTCAAAGACTAACGGACCTATTCTTGAAAATTTACAATAGTAAACCAGTATTTTTCATATTTCTATGTGTTTGTTGTAAGTTTTTGATTTCAAAACAATATTTGAAGCTCAAAAACAAAATTTGTCAATGAAATTATCAATAAATGAAAAGAAGCTGACAATTTTTATCAAAATTTATTATTTTTGAGCTTCAAATTTTGTTTTGAAATCAAAAAATTACAACAAACACATAGAAATATGGAAAATACTGGTTTACTATTGTAAATCTTTAAGAAAAGGTCCGAAAGTCTGTTACTTTAAGAAATGTTTTCTTCAAAATCATATCTATATACGAAGGATCAGAAAATCGTGTGCGAGTGACAACATTGAATTGTAATTGTAAAAAACACGCGTTAATATTCACACCAGTAAATTTTATTATATATCATCAAAAAAAGTAAAAAGGATAATTGTGCCAAAGTACAATTTTCTTTACTTTTACGACTTTTCCAGGCTTTTTTAAAGACGAACGTCTTTGCCACAAGAATTTAAGTTTTCGATTCAAAGTATATTGCTCTTGGGAATCTAACAATCTTTGTGTCTTCGCTGTAACGATGTTTTGTCTTTGGGCACAATCTAACCAATAAAAATCTTTGTGGAAAAGTGAATTTTCTTAGGTTTTACTATTTATTGTATTATTTAGTGTATTTCTTAAAAATTTCAGGGGAAAGCAATTGCTTACGTTTTATTCATGAGGCTCATTGCCAGTCAGTTTCAATTTTAAGCTTTAATAAAAGTTCTAGTTAAAACCTGCTTTTTACTTTTGATTATTTAATGTTTCGCATTAAAAAAAATTGAAGAGTGCAAACTGAAATTTTTGTGAAAACAAACTATAAGATATTTGCATTTAAAATATAGTTTGCGAATCTTGTTTCAAAGACACTTAAAAAAAAAGACCGTTAATAAAAAGTTTTGGCTATATATAAATGCATATTACTTATACAGAAAACCCTGTTATTATTTTGCCCATACTGCCCCATACGACTCCAAGACCCGAAATTGTACTACTCAAAGATAAGTTAAAATCATGCTGTTTTAAGCAAATAGATAAAAAATTATCAAAATTAACATCTCGTACATTAATGAACATCTTCGCCGAAAAAATGTACAAATATGGAATTTTTGCACCAAAGCTATGATATGAAACAAATTGGACCATAACTTTGGTAATAATTCAACAATGACGCCACCTAGCATCACAATTTTTTGCAAACGTAGTTCCCTTACCATTAATATATATTTCGAATATGAGCCAAATCGGACTATAAATTGGATTTTTGATAATAATTTAACACTGGCATTGCCTAGCGGAGGAGTTTTCTGCATACATATTTCGCTTGCCCTTGCCAATATTTAATTGAAATATGAGCCAAATCTGACTATATATACGATTCTCGTAATAGCTTCACTCCCGAGCTGAGTTGATGTCGAAATTTAAAAATGTGCAAGCTATAACTGGCACGCAAAAGTTACACAGTTTCATTTCTATCAATAACAGGGACATAAATGCTCGACGATGTTTAGAGGATTTTTTAATATTTCAACTGATCAAAAACAGTAATCAAGTAATGTTCTACTACTACAACTATACTTTACTTGCCAAGAAAAATTGCCGTATAAATCATTGTAACTATCTGTTAGAGAGCTCCAGTGTAACTATCGTAACTTTTTTGTTTTAGGACCGATTTTAAATTTTTTTGGAATAAAATCCACTAAAATTTAATGATCTTCAGGCAGTCAAACGTTTGTTCACCTTTATACAAATAAAAGTGGGAAAAACTATAAATAATTGTTTTTTTTTTCGTTTTTACCAGTTTTCTATACCAAGGTCACGTGTAAGGTCATCAAAATGTATGAATTAAATGTTTGTTTTAATATTCCAAGCAATTTCGCAGAAAAATGTTGCAAATATCTTAAACTAAATATATTTTTAATCAAAGGCAACATGAGAAATAAGCAAATATATTTTTTAAAATATATTGGCAATCCTGACATCCAAAATCTAAAAATATTTTATTTTTTTCGAAAACAACTTTCCAATACCTTTTCAACTGTACCTCATTTATATAAATCGGATAAAAAATTACGTAGAAACAATTTATTGAAAATAATCCAATTCCGACGTTTTCAGAAGATGGCCAAAATTGAAACGTCCAAAACTTTTCAACGGATGGTGATAAAAAAAAAGATATAAGAACAGGTGTTCTTAGAAGTTTAATAGGAACCTATAGGAAAAAAATAAAGCAAATCAAAAGACAGGAGGGCAATTCTTAAAAAAGTTTTGCTTTATGCGTCGAATGAAAAAGTAAGCCGCAGACTAGAAAAACTACTCCTCTTTTAATTGTTTTTTTTTTTTGTTTATTAGAACCATGTAAGTTGCAGTTTTATTATTAACCGTTTAATAAAATAAAAAAATTGTTTCGGGTTCTAACCTAAAAAAGAGTCGTTGTTTTTATCTAAAATACGCAACGAAAATATATTTTAACCTACATAATCAACACCACGACGTATCGAGTGATGGCAAATATTGTCATCGCCTACTAAAGGTTTTAAGCACATAAAAAAACTGTTATGCAATCAAACAGTGTAAACAATTTTTAATTTCTTTTTCTTTCTTTTTTTTCGTTAAAATCAAAATTTTAATTTTTATAATTTCTGTATACTATTTTGAATTTATTTGAAATAAAATATTTAATCCTATATTATTAAACTTCTTATACAAATAAAATGTTTCTTGAATTTCAACACATTTCGTTGTTTTTTAAATGAACTAAAACTGTGGCCTTTTTGGTGTCCTCCGCACGCATCCTTGTAAATACTTTATATTTTGGTTAATGTTTTAATAAATCGATTATGCTAAATTTACATTTATAGATACACATCTACAGAACAAAACTGGATTTAATAAAGACAAATTAATTTAAATTTATTATTAAAATGCACCAAAATATAAGAAAAGGAACTGAAAAAAGTCTCCGCACGCAACACGGAATGTGTGATGTATAAATTGTTGATATATAATTAACGCCATAAGTATAATAATAATAGTAGAATACTCAACAAATAGTATCACTGAATCTGTAATCATTGTTTTTGCTATGTTCAAACATGTTGTTTTTATTTTTTTTTTTTTTAGTTTTACTATATTTTTAGTTAAATTTACTTTCGTTTTTATTTTAATTTTCAATTCTTATTTTAATTTTTTATAACTTTTATTTTAATTTATTCAGGTCATTTTAATTGCATTCAATTTGAATTTAAGGTTATTTAGTTTTAACAGTTTAGTTAAACATTAAGTTTCATTTTGAAATTAAAATTTTAAGTCAGTTTTATTTAAGTTTTAAATTAAAATTTTTATTATCAATTTTGTTGTAATATTATTTTATTTTTCATTTTCTTTAAGGGTATTTTAATTTATGTTAAATTTTAAGATGTATTTGTTTTATTTAAATTTAAAATATTTGTTTAAATGCGGTTTTTGTTTAAATTGTATTTTATGTGTAAATTGGTTTAAGTTTATTTGAGGTGTTATAGTTACAGGTAAGTTTTCGTTTTATTTTAGGAAATGTCATTTCTAATTTATTTTTAGTCTTTATAGCTAAATTTTCATGCAAGTTTAGTTTTTAAAAACTGTAGTTTTAATTTTAAATTTGTTTTATAGTGTGTTTATTAACATTTTAGTTTAGTATTCATTTATGTTTAATTTCAAATCTTAAGTTTAGTGTAATAAGGTAAGTTTTATTTTTTGATTTGGATTGATATTAGTTTTGTTTACATTTGAAATTTTAGTTTTGTTTAAAGTCTTAATGTTGTTTAACTTTGGATTTGCTTAAATTTTAAATTTTTGTGTTAATCAAATTTTTAATTTAGTAATTAAAATTTGAATAAAGTTCCCGTTTAGTTTTATAAATGGGCTATTTTCTGTTTGGTTTTTATTTAGGTTTTAATTAAGTTTGTTTCATATTTTGGTTGCATTTTCATTTTTGTTTAGTTTTTGTTTTGCTAAAAATTTTATTTCATTTAAGTTTTGTTGACGTTATAAGTTATGATTTTATGATTTTATAAGTTATGATTTTATTTAAAAGTTATGATTTTATTATATTTTAGTTTAGATTATTTAAGATTAAGTTCCAATTTTAGTTTTATGTTTGCGCTTTAAATGGTGATTAAATTTTATTTTAGTGTCAATTTAGAATGAAATGTTTAAGTTTGATTTTAATTAATTTTAATTTAATTTTGTTTAATTCAATTTTTTAATCCCGTTTTTTTTTTTATTTAAACTAAGTTTAATATTTGGGCTATTTTGTGGTTGGCTTAAAGTTTAGTTTAGGGTTTATTGAAAAACTATTTGAATTGCAAAATATATTGAATGTTCTTTATCTATTTAAATAATATTATTTAATAGAAAAATTAAACGATTTCACTTCAACTGTTTTCATAATTTTTTTTTTGTGTAATTTAATTAAATATTTTGTTTAATCCTAGTTTTTTTTCATTTAACTTTTGTTTTTTTAAATGTTCGATGGAATATTTTAAAACTACTTATTTTAAGATGAAATGTATTTTTAGTCCTTTTTGTTAATTTAATATTGTTTATCTTTCAAATAGTAGGTAATTAGAAGTCCAGAAAGTACCAGGATTTTGCAAAGAATATCCCGGGATTTCATGATTAAAAAATAAATTTATGAAACGAGGTACATTTACGTTAAAATTAGTAAGAAAATTAATTAAGTGTGGAAAAGCCCATGGTGTGGGAATAGGTCCTGAATACTAAAGGCCGATTTAAACGTGTCAAAAAGTTCATGGGTTAGAAAAATCTATTGGAGGATAGCGCTTGGTTACAAACGGAGAACTTACACAGCTCACTATAAACTCAAGCCTTTGTTTACATTCTTTTAACATTAGCGGAGTTCACGATCTTGTTGCAAAATTGTGCAACATTGCAAGCGCACTAAAATCTTGCAAATGCACTAATGCAAGGCGATTTGCACTAAGCCTTGGACTACCCTATTGATCCCTCGTATATACCTAAGATATAAAACGAAACCAAATATTTATGTTCCTAATTTTTTTTTTATTTAAATATTTATGTGCCTTATATAAATTATTATTCCAACAAATAAAAGATAAATTAAAAAAAAAAATGCTAAAAAGTTATATCTGCATTGCACATCAGAAGAATTTTTAAACTTTTTAAACCCTGAAAGCCGCACCGATATCGCCATATTAAATCTATCATTTTGAATTTTTAAATTGACTTCAAATTCGGAATCAACGACCTTCAAATCTCCCATCTATCGATTCTTAGTTGCAAGACATCTAGCCTTATTTCTGGTCAAAAATATTGATCATTGGAACGATATGAGATCGTAGCATTCTGGGCGGCCTGGTCAATTAATTTTGAACTCTCAATAATTTTTATTTAACTGGTATCAAAGATTAAAAAAACTGCGGAAACATAAACTCTTTAAACTAAAAATAAACTAATTTATGCTAAAAAAATGTTCTTTTATAAGATTCCGATCCTGGGATTGCACAAATCCAAACTCGAAATCCCGGGATCGCCGAAGTGGTCAAAAATCGACATCTCTAGTAGGTACGTGTGCTTTGAAAATTCAAAATATTTGTTTGATTTGATATTGGAAATCAAGATTAAAAGAAAGCGACCGATGTTACTGTCAAGATCAGCTGCTTCAATCAGCTTACCTTAGTGATGTTTGCGATTGCTGGTTCGATGATCTTTGGTCAACGTGAATGACTGCTGTTGTCAGCGTTGGAAGTGCTGCAATGGGCGAGAGCTGTAAGCGCTATATTACTAGTGCTGCTGTTGTTGCTGCTGCTGGAATCGCTGGCGCTCTTACTCGAGCCGCTGTTGAACCACTGATGTGGTTGTTGGCTGCTGTTGTTGCCGATGCGGTTGCTTCAATGGCTGTTTTTTGTTTTAGCTGCTGAGTTCTTAGTTCTGTGTCGCAGGCCAGTCACATGACTGCGACGACTATGGCTGCGGATGGGGCAGCTGGTTCTGTGCCACTGCTGTGGCCGCTTTTATTGTGACCACTCTATGCTGCGGCTGATTCTGCATAGTTGGCTGGATGCTTTATAATATTACAGAGCCATAAAGTTGCAGATAGCTGCTTAACTTGCATCACTGCTAGTTGCTGCACTGTCTTTGGATCGTAGATGACCTTGCTAAACTTCTGTATGTCGTCGTTACTAAGCAGTATGGTTTTCCATTGGAGTGTGTGTAGGTTTTTAGCCGTACGGAGTACTTCGCGTGCTATACTAACTATTCGGATTTGTTCGTATTAACTCGCGTTT
Source organism: Coremacera marginata (assembly GCA_914767935.1). NCBI lineage: Eukaryota > Metazoa > Arthropoda > Insecta > Diptera > Sciomyzidae > Coremacera > Coremacera marginata. Next base: position 110,229,492 of record OU612046.1, on the reverse strand, counting down.
ATTTTTCGTGAATCTTTTATTGTTCGTTTTCGAAATGGAGATCGACCGGTTGAATCAGGAAGAGCTCGTTTACGAGAGGGAGTCTCGTGGGCTACCAGTGGGCACGGTCGAGGACATGAGGAAGACCTTGCGGGGTTCAAGGCATCTAGATCGTAGGGATTCTGTACATGTTTTTGCGGTATACTTCTTTGAATTTTCTGAAGATAAGGCTGCTCTAGAGGAGAAAATAAAGGAAATCGAGGCATTGATGGAGAATCCTCCCAAAGACGCGAAGTCTTCAGAGTTCCTGAAAATTATGACGAAGACCGAGTGGAGCGTCGGTCGGGTCAATCGATCCAAACCTACCAGTGCCGGAATGGTAACGGAGCAAATGGAACTGAGGAATCGATTGATGGGGCTCCTTACTGAGTTACTTGAGTTGGCCGGTGTACGTGACGAGGAAGATCAGGATTCTCCACAGAGGCTAGGTAGGGTCGTACAGGAAGTAGCGAAGCCGCGGCCTACTCTGCAAAAATCGGCAGCCGTGGAAGAAGTTATACCGGTACGACTAGTGCCAGAACCGGTGATAGCGCGTAGGGTAGAGGGAAGTGTTTTAGCCCCGGAGAAGATCGAGAACTTAGCTAAGTGGGAGCTCAAATTCTCGGATGAAAGGTAGGAATGTCCCTAAGCTCATTTCTTGAAAGGGTTGAGGAATTGTGTGATGCTCGAGGGGTCAGCGAGACCCAACTTTTTAGGAGAGCCGTTGTTCAGTGGGAAAGCGCTTTTATGGTTCCGTGCGGTACGCAAGACCGTTTCGGGTTGTCAAGAGTTGGTGAAGGAGTTGAAACTGGAGTTTTTACCTCCCAACTACGATGATCTCTTCATTGATGAGATTTGGAGGAGGACTCAAGGGGGCAATAAGTCCATAGGAATTTTTGTAACTGCGATGAGAGGATTGTTTAGTCGGCTGTCTGAACCGTTATCCGAAGTCCGAATGTTAGGGTTAGTCATGTCGAATTTGACCCCTTTCTTTCAAACCCAGCTGGGCTTGGCTGAGCCAAAAACCCTCTCCGAGCTGGTGTCCTTGGGGAGCAAGCTTGAAGCAGTGCGGATAAATGTGGAGTCGTTTGTCCCTCCACCTAGTAGCAGATCCAGAAATTTAATAGAGCCGGACTTGGCATGCGTATCAGCGAAACCCGTGGCAGCAGAAGTGAACGCCCCGCTCCGGGCGCAACGTTTGGAGCAGAGAATGGCAGAACCCCGCAGCCTACCTTCCGCTGCTTCAATTGCCATAGAATAGGACACGTATCGGTGAACTGCCCACGCGGAATCAAGTGCTACGGATGCGGCAGGTCGGGCTTTATGAAGCGGGATTGCCCTCAGTGTTCAAACCGAGCAAGGCAGCCGGATCGACGGGATTTTAGGGCAGAGGCGGTTGGGCGGGAGTATCAGGGAGAAAGGGATAGGGAACAGGGAGGGCCTAGGGAGGGACGTAGCCCCCACACTTTTCGGGAAATGTGGTGCGAGCCCAAGCGGACGCAGGGCAAGGAGCTCGCCGAAATTAGATCGGTTGCCTGCGAGAAATCAGCTGGCTAGGGTAAGTAGTTGTTAGAGATTCTGAGTGTCGGCGCCAGGAAGAAGTTAGATTAGGGTTTACTCTTTTAGAAAAGGAGTCTGACAATAGGCCATATTTGGGTGTTAGGATCTTGGGCGTTTTCCTTAGGGGTTTGTTGGATTCAGGAGCTTCAAGGACCATTATTGGTCGTCCAGGGTGGGATATTTTGAGGGCATGGGGTCTAGAATTGTCGACGTCATCGGTTTCTAGAGTCGCATTAGCAGATAGAGAATTCGTCCCAGTGCAAGGCGTCATCACACTACCAGTAGAAGTAAAGGGCAAGTCGGTCCTTATAGATTGCCTCGTTATATCTGGTCTACCACAAACGCTGATCTTAGGAGTTGACTTTTGGCTTAAAGCGGGCATTGTCCCGGATGTAGCCAAAAATCAGTGGAGATTTTCAGACCAGGTAGAAGTGTCGTCAGTCGCGATGATCGTAGAAAGGTCAGAGTTAACCGGTAAGGAGAACGAGGCTCTAGAACGGCTGGTGGTGGAGATTTTTGAGACGATGCCAGGAGGCCTTGGCCGCACTCATTTGGTCGAACACCGGATCCGACCAAAACCAAATGTGGAGCCCATCAAGCAGAGATACTACCCAGTTTCTCCTGCGATCCAAAGGCACATCGATACGGAAATCGAACAGATGTTGGAGAAGGACGTGATTGAGGTCTCTCACAGTCCATGAGCCTCACCAGAGGTGATGATTAAAAAGAAGGACGGCTTTTACAGGGTTTGTGTCGACTATAGGGCACTAAACAAACACACGGAGCGTGACAGTTACCCGCTACCATATATATCCGCTACGTTGGACAAGCTGAAAGACGCTAAATACCTTTCAAGTTTTGATATAAAGTCCGCGTATTGGCAGATTCCAATAGCGCAAGATTTCAGGCCGATCACAGCTTTTACTGTCCCAGGTCGGGGACTATAACAGTTTAAGCGAATGCCCTACGGCCTGCATAGTGCGCCGGCCACGTGGCAGAGGTTCAGAGGCAGAGGCAGAGTGTCATCGGTGCGGATTTGGAGCCACATGTGTTTGTCTACTTAGATGATATAATCATCGTAGCGAATACATTCGATAAGCACGTTGAGGTTTTAAGGGAAGTGCTGCGTAGAATTGGTAGCGCCGGCTTGAGGCTCAATCGAGAAAAATGCAATTTCTGCTTACTTTCGCTTAAGTATTTAGGATATGTCGTCGATAGGCAAGGCCTCCATGTGGACCCGGAAAAGGTGGAGGCTATTTTGAAAATCTCCGCCCCGCGAAATGTTAAGGAAGTTCGGTCGTTTTTAGGTACAATTTCTTGGTATCGACGATTCGTACCAAACTTCGCCGACTTAGTGAAACCCTTTACGGATCCTACCAAGAAGAACAAGCGGTTCCACTGGTCGTCTGAGTGCGAATAAAGTTTTCTGAAGGCGAAGAGCGCCTTGTCACTGCCCCTGTACTGAGTTGCCCAGATTTTGATAGGCCCTTTTTGGTTCAAACTGACGCTTCGGATTTTGGTATAGGCGCTGTCTTAACCCAGCAGGTTGAAGAGGGCGAATAGGTAATTTCATACTTAAGTAGGGCGTTAAGTAAGTGTGAGAAGAAATATTCTACGACGGAGAAGGAGTGTCTGGCTGTTTTGTGGGCGGTGGAGAAATTACGCCCATACATCGAGGGAGTTCATTTTACTGTGGTAACTGATCACTACTCGCTCGTGTGGCTCAGCAACTTAAAGGACCCGTGTGGCAGATTGGCAAGATGGGCCCTTAAGCTCCAACAATACGATTTTGAAATCGTTCACCGCAAGGGAAAGGATCATGTAGTCCCTGATATGCTGTCGCGAAGTGTCCCAGTTATCAGTGAAATCTACGAGGAATCAAAAGACCCATGGATACTAGGGATGCGCAAAAAGGTGGTGCAGAAACCCCTCGATTTTCCAGCGTGGCGCGTTCAGAACGTTGTGTTGTACAAACACATCAAGGTGGGGAGTAGAGATTTGTATGATAGGGCCTACGAATGGAAACGAGTGTTAGGGAAAAATGATTGGAAGGAGGCCTTACATGAGTGTCACGATAGTCCGTTATCGGGACACATGGGTGTAAGAAAAACATTTGCTAGGGCGGCTGAGAAATATTATTGGCCAAAGATGAAGTCAGATATAGTTAGGTATATTAAAGGATGTCAGGATTGTCAGCAAATTAAGCCAGATAACCAAAAGCCAGCTGGTAGAATGGTAGAAAGAACCAAGGAATTAGAACCTTGTGAGATGATCTCAGTGGATCTGGTTGGGCCCCTGGTGAAATCAAGTCAAGGCCACAGTTATATTTTGACTGTGGTTGCGTACCGCGACGGCAAAAAGCATCTGTAAAGAATTGGAGAACAATGTGTTCTTACTCTTCGGCGTCCCGAGGTCCATAGTGAGCGACAATGGACCTCAATTCCGCGTCATTTGGAGTACAGTTGCACTTTACTGCCCATTACCATCCGCAAGCGAACCCGGCCGAGCGGATTAATCAAATCATAAAGACAACCCTTAGGGCGTATATATCGGAAAATCATAGGACTTGGGATACACACCTGGCCAAGGTGGCCTGTTACATTCGCACATCGCAGCACGAGGTTAATTTTGGTTGTAACATGGCGGTCCGGGGAGACAAGGATTATCGACGTAAGGACGACTAAGGTGAACCGACTCGTAGCAGTGGCGAAGAACGAGCCAAATTCATGACTGCCTTAAGTCAAGACCTACGAACTAAAATGGAGGCAGCGAGCGCCAAGATGGTAAAGACATATAATCTGAGACGTAGGGATGTACAATACTTACCAAACAAATTAGTGTGGAGATGGAATTTCGTGATATATGATGCGGCGAATTACTTTGCGGCCAAGTTAGCTCCCAAGTTCATCGGACCGCTTAGGGTTAAAAAGAGTGTGTCTCCCTGGACGTATATCCTCGAAGATGAGGATGGCCGCGAGAAGGGTACGTGGCACGTGCAGGATTTCCGGCCACATGTAGGAGAAGTTTAGTGATCCACTTAGTGTAGCTAGTTTTGTAACGAAAGTTACTCGGTTGTCCCTGGAAAACCGAGCAACTTTCGTGGAGGTGGAGGTGGGGTTGTCGCATTTCAAAAATCTGCTTCGCAAATTTTTCCTTGGTCTCATTGCGGTGAGGTAGGAGGAAAACGACATCGCGAATATTTTGTTTTTTAATCATATAAGAATTTCTAGAATATTGAAATTTATTGCCCGTGGCGGGGTGAGACTGCCGCACGAAAAATGCTCCAGTAGGCCAAAGGCCATGGTTCTATGTACCAGTCTTGTCCAATCTACAAGAATAATGCATTCCGATGTCTACTTGGGGTTCCTCATGGTTTTCCTATGTCCGGACAAATCCCTTATCCCACGAGACTGAACGCACTTTATTCCGCGACTATTTATACGAACATGACCAGAACAGTTATTGTGAATAGAATGTCAAAATCGCTTGGTTTATTCACAATGGGAGTTGCTAGTGTGGGCTGAAAAGTGTGGAGGTTGCCACACCAATACTAACGCAAATGCCGCCAAAATTGTGTAAACATTTGGTGGGTAGGAAGGTTTATTTAAATTTACTCAAAAAAGGCACCAAAAAATTCCTTGATGAATTTTATAAATAGGTGTGAGTAAAGCCTTCCGTTCTGAATACTGGTTTTTTTGAAACCGCATCTGCGTTAGTAAAAGATGGCGGTGTTTATGTTCCAATAATGTGGAACCTAAATACCTCCAATCGAAGATAGGGGTTGGCAGTTCAGTTCAGTCTGAACGGTGTCTAAGTGCGAGTGTGGAAAAAAAACTAAGCGGTTTTTTGACCAAAAAAACAAAACAAAAAGAAGAGAACGGGAAAAAGTTTATAAATACAAAAAAAAAAACCATCGTGCTGTCTTTGTATAGTGACCCCAAACGGAAGACGTGGGATTTTGGAGCCAGGATTGAGGAACTACCGAGGTGCCGCAGGATCTGGACTGTGGGGATTTGACGGGATTTCAAAAGGGAGTATTTTTGTGTTAGTGTGGTCCGCCTACGGGTAGTTTAGACGGTCGTAGTCCCCGTCAGCTAATTTGCTTGTTTTTTAGAGTCGTTTGTCGAGTGTAATTTTCCTTGTTAAATATTCGCTGTTGTAGTTTTGCTCCACCGAAACCATTTTGTTTTTTTTTTGTGTGTTAGGCCCTGTACTCGAGCCGAGTTCGGGCAAGGACCTGTGAAATAATTGATTCTACCGGGTAGAATCGTGTGAGGGTTCAAGTAATCTCCTTGAACCCGCAACTAGAGTGCGCCCCAAAAACTTTGTTCTTTGTTCTCCGATTTCGTGGTAGTTTATTTTAGTGTGTGTAGTACTAAAATTTCACACACAGGTGAAAATTTCTTGCTTCTAAATTTTATTTACTTAAATTTTATTTAATTTTATTTATTTGATTTTATGCTACTTCCATCCCACTGTTTGATAGGACTTTGATAGAAAGTCTTATCAAGCCACCTGTGAATTAGTTTCCCTTTTTCCGACACCTTGTTGGTATAAGACCCACTCCCATCGCGACTGAGCAACTGTCAACTCTATATCGCCGGTAGTTGTTGACAGCTCTATTGTGAATTCCAGCTGATGATGGTGAGAAGTTTTTTTTAATGTGCGCGTTTGAAGAGTGCTTTCGTCTCTTATTTGTATTTAAATAAATAGTTATCTTATAAATCGGCGATAGCATGTCCTAGCTTGTTAGATATTTTTGATATATTTCTGATGCTACGAATGCTCTGCTCTTTGATCAAATCTCTTTTTTATCGGCTCATGACCTAATTTACTGCACATTGGACGTTAACATCACTACAACTCCCTCTGAAACTTTTTTCACATATCGCAATTTTAGAGCTATAGACGTTTCTCTGTCAAATGACTTATCTTTTATAAAAGTTAGCTTTCTCCATTAATAAAATATACAATCTTTTCAATAATCATGTTCCTCTGTGAACACGCAGGATTACTAAGTTGGCCTGTCTTTGGTTTACGTATTCTGTGCAACAGGCTCTTAAAAAACGAAATAAAACCTATAGCAAATGGAAATGTAACCCTACTGCAATTAACTGGGAGGGGCATAAACGAGACAGAAATAAAGCCACTCGTGCTATCAGGCTCTCTAAGAAGCATTTTTTAGGTCCAAATTAAGTCCTAATTTGCCTTCTAAGCATCTATGGCATAATCTGAAAGGTATAGGAGTGTGCAATAAGAAGTCTGAAGCTTGCCAAATTGATGTGAAATCCCTTAATGATTTTTTTTTTTTAGCTAGCTCTGTTTTTGATGTACCTTCTCCGTGGAATCTTGGTGAAAGTCACACGAATTTCTAGAATGAATTATATTTCAATGCAGTTAGCGCGTTGCATTAATAAAATTAAATCTAATGCAATTGGCGAAGACGGTTTATCTATTCGATTTCTTAAACTTATTCTGCCTCATGTGATCACAGTTTAATTACCGCAAGTTATCCAAAAATCTGGAAAGTAACTAGCATCATACCCATAGCTAAAAATAAAGTTGCCAATGAACCCTGTGTTTTTCGGCCAATAAGCTTGTTGTCCTCATCGTCAAAGGTGTTTGAGTGTCTTATAGCGGAACAGATCAAAAGTCATATTAATACATTTTACCTTATGTCAGACCTTCAGTCTGGGTTTCGACCTGCTCACAGTTGTTCCACTGCAGTTGTTAAAATTATATATCATATCAGAGTGCCTCATGATTTGGGCCATTTGACTTTGCTATGCTCTAAGGCATTTGACACAGTAAACCATTTATTGCTTTGCAAAAAACTTAAGTCCTTCTTTGGTTTCTCTGACTCTGCTGTTCAGTTTGTCCGTAGTTATCTAGTTAAAAGGTCTCAAGGGTCATGGTCGGCTACAGTTATTCTTTGTTCAGAAGCACCACGAGTGGAGTACCCCAAGGCTTTTTTTCTTAATTATACCTTTCCAGGCCTATCAGCCTCGTTGATGCCTTATTTTCGAAAATTAATGAAGATCTTAAAATAGTTGCAGAGTGGACCAGAACAAATATACTCAAGCTTAACCCCCTAAAATCGTGCGTACTGCCAATCTCAAAAAGAACCTTTCAGAATAAAAATTCCCATCCTATGCTACTACAATCAAAGAAACTGGTTTGCGAAATTCAACTCTTTAACAACAAGCAGGGGCGCAACCAGAATTTTTTTGGAGAATTTTATAAAAGTTATTTAAGTTAACAAACAAACAAAAGACTCCACCACAATGGTAACATACATAATGATAACTAAAAATAAGTTTTTATAAAAAGTGTTTTATTTGTATTTACAAATAGTTACAAATTTACAAAATTGCGATCAATTGTTTGCTTTTTATAGAAAAAGAACGATAGTTACAGGACTATTGTGGTTAAGATTTACAAAATAAACCAAAACTATATTTGAAAATTTAGTTTACGCTTACTTTCAGCGAGTTTATCTAAAATAAAATCCATTGATGGCGTCATATCTCTGTACAGATTAAGAAATGTGAGACTGTTTAATCTATCTTGCAACGTCGTGCTTCTTAAATATGTTTTGAGTAGGAAAAGTACAAAAAATGTTCGTTAATTTTCACACGAAGTGACTGGAATAGTTACAAGCAGTGTTGCAAAAATGGCAGTTTTATTAACTCTGCGCAGTTTGGCAGGTTTTTAAAGAATAATAGTTTTTCCGTTATATATGCATTTTTTCAGGGTAAAATGCAGTTTTTCATGAAAATATAAAATTTTATGAGTTATCATAAATTCTCTTTTGAATTGAATATGAACCAACCTGATTTTACTATTTGCGCCAATTTGATGGCGCTGAAGCTTTGTTGTTTTTAAAAAAACTTGATTTCAGGGGATCTGAAAATTCCTGCTACCACAGTAACTCGTCGACTGAGAAATTAAGTGTCGTATATGGCTTTCCCTATGCTCCGCCTAGGAGCTCGGTGAAACGATGATGATGATGATGTGGCTTTCGATAGTTTTGAATAAAATGGATTCAAAGTTTGAGGGCTAATAACTTTGCTTATAGCGGACTAATTTTCTTAAAATTTATATAGGATACGCATGTAGGATTTAACTGTATAATTATATATTATTTAGAGATCGTACCTCATTTCGGAAAGAAATGTAACGGTAACTTTTTTTAACTTTTTGCTATAAAATACCACACTTAATTTCCGAATTTGATAAGAAGGTGCCACATACGACAAAAAAATGCCTCTGAATATCGGTAACGACTTAAGATATCGAAAAACTGACCACGCCAAGCTAAAGAGACACCCTCAATGCATAACGAAATTATTCGAAATCAAAACCGATAAAATGCGACACACGACACTTAAACACTTAATCAGCCCTATTATAAATAAAATTTCGCCCGGAATTGAAAAAGGGAGTTTTCAATTTTTAAGACGGGGATATGATTTTAAAGGATTTTTCAAAAATTCCGTTACTTTGTTAAAAATACGAACATTCCCTTTTTTAATTACGGGCGAAATTTTATTTACTGAGTTCTGAATTTCTCAGGTAGGTGACAAAATGTCTAAAGAATATTTTCCCAAATCAATATTAACAAATCAAAAATAAGCTAGAAATTACCTGTGGAATACTAAGGACAAGAGATTATTAAAAAACAAAACCACTGTGATTGTTCAACCTTGACGCATCAAAACCTATGATACAAAAATTTAATAGTAATATTTAATAGATGCGTATAGATGCCATTCTCTGCACTTTTTGTCTTTAAGAGACTCATCGCTAGACATTGTCCATGAGCCGTCCGACCATTTGAGGTAGCCGGGTGTGTATGCTGTGGTAGCAAAAATCTTACGCAGCCTGGATGCCTCTGAAAAATCTTTAATTCCTTCACAGAATTGTTTCCAAGAGGATCTTTTAGCTTCCTTGTTTCGGTTTTGAATATATTATTTATTTATTTATTTATTTATTTATTTGCCAAACAAGGCAATTTATTTATTCTAACTTAGTTTAAATTTATTTAATTTTACTTTTATTTTACTTCTCCCCTTTCCTTGTTTTGGTGTTGGAAGATGTACGAACTGAAGTGGACGTAATCCGCCCACCTAAATGACATGATTTTACGAACACGTCAAAAAGGAGGAGCAGAAAGAAAATTAAAAGTAAGAGTAAAAGGTACTTACATACTAGAAAGAGGAGAAGAAAAGAGAGAAGGTAAAAGGATGGGTTAACTAGGAAGAGAGAGACACTTGGATAGTACTTATTTCCAACAAGTTTAGAGAGGGCATGCTTAAATGTGGTATACATACGGGTAACTATTTATATACAGGTAATTTAACTTAAGCCTGAGTTAATTTTGGTTAACGAGGAACTTAGGCAGGGTTTGCTTGAAAGAGGATTTGGACATGGAAGGTGAGAAGTATACGGAAACGTTATGGAATTCTCTACAGCATCGATTGATGGGTTCATTGTTTGCGTATGCAGTTTGATGCTGATATTCAGTTATCATACTAGAAATATATTCACTGTCAATAGCTCCATTAATAACATCGAATGTGAAACATGAGCCCAATAATGATCTTCTTGATGATAATGGCATCAAGTTGAAGGAAGGCTATTATAATCACGGGGGTGTACATGTCTCTCAACGTGTATAGTAAGAATTGCTTTTGAATAGACTCGATTCTTTCGCTATGGGAATTGAAAGACGGACTCCAAATTATGCAGGAATATTCAAGTTTTGGCCGCACTAACGCACAGTATAAGGATGTAGTGACCCAAATATTCTTGAATTCATTTGCTCGCCTTTTTATAATACCAAGCTGTTTGCTGACTCTGGACAAAGTTTTGTCATAGTGCAAATTAAAGCGCATCTTGCAATCCAAGACTACTCCAAGATCCACTACATGATTGACTCTTTTAAGCTCGGTACTATTGAGATGGTAGGTATGTAGTGCCATGTTGTTCTTACGAGAAAAACTTATAAGATTAGATTTAGAATGAGAAGAGTTTGAGCTAGAACTATAATTACTTTTAGAAGGATTCTTAGAATAAGAATTAGTATTTATGTTAGAGTTAAACAAATTTCTAGTTTTATTGGTGTTGTGCGTAGGATTATTGCATATTTTAATGTTAGTGCTTGTGTATGAGTTTGACTTACACAGTGCAACACGAAAAAAAAAATAACCATATACGGACACCACTACGTGATAAATGCCCAAAAAAAAGACCCCTGTTCGCAATTTTGCCCAAAGTCCTCCAGGTTTTTGTTTTATGGGCCCCCAAAGAAGTGGGGCCTCGGTGTCATTTTTGAAAAAAAGTGATCATTTTCTCAAGCTCATATCTTGCAAACCGTTCGGAATTTTGATTTACTCTTTGAGGCAAAGTTGTAGCTCTTGTCATAAAGAACAAAAATTGTCAACATATAAATCAAAAAAAGAACTTCATTTTTAAGGTCAAAATCGCAAAAACTTTCAAAAATGAGCGAAAAATGGCCCAAAAAGCGTTCTTTTTTATTTTCCGCTTTTACGAACACATTTACTTTATGAAAAATGCGCCAATTGTCTTTGGCCTGGTAGGGCTTACAGCGCTGATTAAACCCCCAAAGTTTTTTTAAGGAGGCCGATCCAACTTCTTGAGATATAGGCCTTTAAAGCTTGAGTATATAATCGCTTATATCTCACCCATTTCTTATCCGATCTGGTTGAGATGGGTATCATTGAGAAGACCTTTGAAAACACTATAAATCTGTATATAAATATGTTAATTTTTATTAACTCATTGGGGAAAATTAAAAAAAAAAAGATTTTTTAACCTCACTTTTTTAATAAAAATCTGGTTTTCTCAAAAACCAGCCCTAGTCAACTTATTTCTTCCTAGACTCAGTAAAAGACAACACTTCAAGCTTTTTTTAAGGTATAATACTCCGCATTAACCCTTCTAAGACCGGAGATAGTGAGGTTTTTCTAACAAAAGTACTTTCTGGGAGCCAAAATTTCGCTTAAAGTGTAAGAAAATAAGCGATTTCTTAAAAAACTGTTGATTTTAAAACTTTGAACGTAAGTAATTGTCAGACAGGAGGCCTAGTGTGTGAGTGCACTGTACCTTCACTGATAGTAAGTGCATTCTAATAAAAATTCTCAAGCTGGTGTGTGAGTTCCCGTGCCCAAACTATTAAACAACTACCTGGAAGCAAACATCTGCATTGAATTCACATTGTAGCTCTTGTCATGTTTAATGTCTTGTATGTTTAATTAACGCTCAAAAATGAAATATGCCTGGCCAGAACCATGTGTTTGTCCAAGGGTTAACACCGTTTAGGTAGCGCTTAGGTATAACGCGATCACGCACCGACCGCAGCAGCACAGGCAATGCAGTAAGCTCAGCACACGCAACAAGGGACGCAGCACACAATATAAAAGCGACACGATGCTCATGTCGAGGCATTACACAGAGCGACGTCAACGAGAGCTCAGCGGTGAAAGTGAAAAAGTGAAAGTGACAGTAAAAAAAGTAAAAGTGCTACAGCATAATTCGCACACAACATTGGCAACTGACAATTTCAATATGCAGTGTGAGAATATTGATTTATTTTGCTACGTTTGCGGTCATCAAATCAGAAAAAAAAGTTCTACAAAATTTCAAAAGGAAAAGAATTTTTTAACTAGTGAATTCAAGAGAGCATATAAGTTTTTTTCGACGAAGAAGACTTGACCGGTGCAAATTACACACCTAATACAGTGTGTCGCCAATGTTATGACTATCTCATGGCATGGTTGAGTGGAGGCAAACATAGTATGAAGTATTGTAAGCCGGTAAACTGGATTAATCTCCCAGGTGATCATGATGAAATCAGTAAAGCAACTGTAACAGCCACATTACCAGTGCTTGCACCTGAAAATTTTGTATCACCAAGGCCGCCAACTCCAGATCGTAGTACAGAATGTACAGGAATGACTAGAGCAAGTGGTGTTACTTATGAAGATCCATTTGATACCGATTATGAGCCCCAACAGGGAAGAGATGGACCACAACTAATAACACAAATGGAAATGGATTTCATTGTGGCCATATTAGGACTATCGCAGCGACTTGCCATATTTTTGAGAGCGTTTTTAAAGCAAAGACAACTCACACATGGTAATGTGAACTCTACGGCGTACCGCAAACGGCAAGCTGAATTTTAGAGCCTCTACACTCTAAATGATGACAATTCGTTCGCTTACTGCAACGATGTGAAAGCTTTGGTGGTAAAAATGGGAATAAACTACATCGCTAGTGAGTGGAGATTATTTATTGATGGTTCTGTTTCAAGCTTGAAAGCAGTGTTGTTGCATGTGTCGAACCGAAAACCTTCCATTCCGCTAACAATGGGTATTAACATGAAAGAAAGCTATGAAACATTGAAAGATATAATGGAAAAAATCAAATATTACGAAAATAAATGGAAGATTTACTGTGATTTGAAGGTCATCAACATTTTGCAAGGGATCATCGATAAGAGCCGCTTTCCAAAATTCTTTTGTTTTCTTTGTAATTGGGATTCGCGCTCACCTCTGAATCAATACCAAAGTAATTCGTGGAGACCAAGAGGAAGTGTGGAGGAACAAATGAAACAACATAAACTGAGGAATGCACCTTTAATAGACAATACTCAAGACGAGTATTGCTGCCATCGCCCCACATAAAATTGGGAATTGTTAAAAAATTTTGTAAATTGGCCGTTGTAAATTGTCCAAACACATTCGACTATTTGAAAAGCGTTTTCCCAAAGCGTAGCGATGACAAAATTAAACGCGGACGCGGAACCAGAAGCAAGAGAATGGCTGAAAGAAATGCTGTATTATTTTGAGAAAATCGGCACATCGATGACATTAAAGATGCATTTTTTGTCATTTTGACGATTTTATCAAACAACTCCCTACCGAATCCGATGAGCAAGGAGAACGGTTTCACCAAACCACAATGCCCATGGAAAAACGGTACAAAGGCAAAAACTCGACGTATTGTTTTGCATTCCTTTTTTGATTTCTTTTCTAATTCATTTCAGGTATGTTGGTGGAGTCACACCCTGTATGATGCTAATGAAGTATCTTAAGAAGAAAAAGCTGACGATGGCGGGCAGTCTGGAAGTAACGTGCCTGTGGACACCATTAGTTCAGAATCAGAGTCAGATTCGGACGACAATTTGGATCCACAACTTAAGAGAGTGCGATTTGCAAGTCCAGGGCCATCAACATTATAAACATAATACGAATATTTTTTTTTTATAATATTTGTAATTGATAGAACACTATTGTAGTGCCATCCCTGCTGAGACTGCTAATCACTACAACACTGAATCATTATTACTAAATATCCATGCTACTACTCTTTGTAACAACCCTAACTCTAAATGTGAACCCATACCACCTAAGAACTAAGATTAATAAAATCAGTAATAGTATAACAATGAAACCTGCAACATGCCTTTTCACTTACGGGAGAAGGCATCTCAATGTTGAAGTAAAGAAAAACCAAATGAAATTAAAAAATTTTCGGGAAATTTTTCACTTTTGCGGCTACCTAAGCGCTACCTAAACGGTGTTAAGAATCATTCCTAGGAAGTTCATATGTTTTAGAAAGTTTTTTATTGAGATCTTATGTTCATTTTTGTAGTTGATTGTTTCCTTGAATTTTGAACGGTTTGCTACCTATGGACCTGAACAAGGGAAGAAAGGTAAAAAAAAAAATTTAATTTTTTAAAGTTTTTTGCGATTTTGACCTTGAAGATGAAGTTTTTTTATTTTATATGTTAACAATTTTTGTTCTTTATGACAAGAGGTACAACTATGCCACAAAGAATGAATCAAAATTCCGAACGGTTTGCAAGATATGAGCTTGAGAAAATGATCACTTTTTTCCAAAAATTACACCGAGGCCCCACTTCTTTGGGGGCCCATAAAAAAAAACCTGGAGGACTTTGAGCAAACTGGGAGATAGGGATCTTTTTTTTTTGTCTTTTATCACGTAGTGGTGTCCGAATATGGTTATTTTGCCATGACTTAAAAAATTACACACTCTGATTTATAGTTGCTAGTTTTATATACTTTCGGAGTACTCCCGGCCTTATCTGTCCACTTTGATATTTTAATAGTTCCAAAAGTTTGCATTCCATCGGGGGCACTCAGGACCAGCCACACGTATTTGGTGGGCATGATAACTTTTAAGCTGCTAAATTTTGCACAGGTTCGAGATGTTTTCTGGCAATCGGAGATGTAGACGCGAAATTTTTTTAGGAAGTATTCTCGCACCGAGGATACAGATGCCTCCGAGGGAAAACCTTTGATGAATACTGTGGTAGATTCAAATTGATTAGCAGACTTAAGTTTTTGGATCCTGTTTTCCCATTCTGTGATAGTCCACGAGGTTCCAAATCACTCAATAACTCTACGCGGCGCTGCTATAGGTGCTATAAATTCCAAGTCGGATGCAGTGGAAGTGTTTAGATAAGCTGACTTATTTGGTGGCAAGGAGTTAACTGATGGAGAATGGTTGGACGCTTCCAAAATTTCATGAAAGACGGAAGATGAATTATGGTGAGGGATCTGTGAGGTCATGACTGCCGTGCTGTTAGGCGCAGATCTAGCCTCATCCACTATATCTGCAAGCGTTGCCCGGAGCACAACAAATTTCCCGCACAGGCCATTATATTTAATTTTTTGCACGTTTTTGTCCTCAATAGTGCAGTTGTTATAGGCGCAAGTGACTTCCATTGTTGTATTGTTTGGTAAATGGGTCAGTTTTTTTCTTGGTTAAATATAGTGAGCAGCAGCTTTAGTAGTTTTAAAAGCTGAATTATTATTAAATAAATCGCAGATAGAGTTTTTTTAATAGTTTGTTATTGTTTTTAATGTATGGGGAATTATTTTTTGTTTTTTTTTTATGGGTGAAGTAAACAGCAAATAATGCACTTTTTAATTTTATTTTAATTGCAATGATTAGCCACAGTAACCAGCAGCTTAAACACAAACAAAAAATAGTTCAAAGTTAATTTAGCAGAAGGTCCACTTTTTGATTTTGTTTTAGTTGTGTCGATTAAAAAATAGCGGAGTTAAATCAAAAACACGTCCGATTGGTTTGACTGCCAATTATAATATGTAACAATTATATTTAAGGCTTAAGCTTCCCCTTGAGTGCCTTTTTGGGCAGGAGGATGCCAGTGAGCGATTCATTGCTGTGTTTAAAACATCGACTAGATTTTCTAAACCCATTGTCGATTTTGGTTTTTCAATCGGACCTGATGGCAAAGATGTTGCCAAAGCCCTTCTGTAAAGTCCCCAGTCAGATCTCCTAATGTTGATAGAGGAGATTGGTTTAGGAGACGTGTTAAGAAAGGTTTACTCAATATAGCGGTGGTCGGAATAAGAGTGTTCGTCAGACACCTTCCACTCACCAATTTTGTTAAATATGAAGTCTGAGGCTAAAGTAATATTTAAGACTTCACTCCACTATTTTTAATAACAAAGGTTGCGCCTTCACCCCTATTACATACATAAAGGTTTGCACTAATTAAATACTCAAAAAGTAACTTGCCCCTTTCGTTCGTGTTTGTGCTTCCCAACACGGAGTTATGCGCATTGGCGTCAGCCGAGACAATGACCCATCTTCCTGAAGTTCTCTGGAGGCAGGCTTTCATCATGCGAGAAGTAGGCTGCAGCCAGCCAACAGGTATTTCTATCAAGCTCTAGACTGGCTGCAACCAGATCTCTGTCACAGTATCTTGAAAGTAGAAATAAATTAATATTGTTTTTGGCTATGATACATGTTCTAGGCAAACTCACGTTGCTAGATACCAACATCTTATACCCCTTCGTCCTCAAGCCGCAGATCCTGCCACCACATACCCAGGGTTCCTGGATGAGGACTACATCGAATCCACCTTTATGAAGATGGATTAATAGATTTGCCGAGGCGAGTTTTGAGTGGTGAAGGTTAATCTGGAGCACCTTCATCCGCTCCAGATTTGTGGCTTTCCACAACCGTTGTGTTGACCTCTTCCTCCTCGGATAGCTCCTCCGAGAGAAGAGCATCCTCACAGTAGAGGCCAGACACCCCGATGAGGTCAACCAAGTCCACTGACATGGTCTCTTCCAGATCACCATCCAGTGTGCAACATGGGGGCTCAGCAACTTCTGCTTCCACCTGGCTTGGCGGAGCTTCGGTTGAAGAACCCAGTATGGACTTCCTGTCCCTGTTGTACACCTTCAAGAGGACCTTGAAGAGAGCAAACCAGAGGACTCCCTTCTTCTCCTCCAACGGCTTTAGCGACTCGGCGTTAAGCAGCAGAAGTTCCCTCCATGAGGGTTCCACACGCTCCTCCAGCTTGCCGAAAGCCCACCCTTCTATGGGCATGCCTGGATTACATGTCCGGAACATGCGAAAAATCGCTTCCGGGTCATTGGGCCTGCTGGGTATCCAGACTCTAGCCCTGGGACGCTGCGGTATTTCGCTTCTTTCTATCGCTTGCAGCTTAACCCCAGGCCAAACCTCGCCGACTTTTCTGATGGCTGCTTTATAAAAATCAGCCGACCTGTCGTCATCGCAAGCTATAAGCTTTATGTGGCCAAAACTGTACCAACCGGCATCGTGAGAGAGGGGGTTAGGACCAGGGTGCTCCTCCAGGACCTGGAAGAGGCATCGGCTAGTGCGACCCTACCTACCTCCATTTGTCCCGGAGGAGTGCCCCGTCCGCTCTCCCATTGTCAATGACGGCCAGCACCCTTCCTTTCCCCTTGACCACTTCGCTGAACGACCTAGCATCAGTGAAACGACTGAGCGTTTTTGCTCAGGTGTCTTCTCCGAAGATCTTTGCCTTTTGTTGGCAAGTTCACCCTTATGGGGGCGCTCTTCGGGGGGTTCCCGCTTCCTTGTTCTGGCTCTTTTGCAGTTTTGCTTTGGCGCACCCATTCGTAACAGGCCAGTTTCGACGGACGGTAACGCTTGCTCTTGCCGAGCGCGCTTGAGGGCCGATCAACAACCATACCAGTAGCGGGATTCCCAAACATCTTAAGTTCGATTACGTTAACGTTAACTGGCCTTAGCTACAAAAATTGTTAACTCGTATTCCCAAACTCAACCTTAGATATTTTTGTAGATAGCTTTGACAGTTCGTTAACAATATCTTAACGTATCTGTAGCTAGCTTAACAACGTATTTTAAGACGTTGTTAACCATACAAATGCCAACGTTAAGCGTAAAATAAGGTTTTTTTTGTGAAATTTTGACTAAATATTTTTAATAAAGATCCAAATATTTATGTCAGTATGTTCCTTCGCTGCTTCGGCTTGGATCTTTAAGCATAAAAAAACATTAAAACACATCTTGTTGCAAAAAACTGTGTACTCACCGATATAGCATTCGCTTGTTGCGTTGCTATAGTTGCAAACTGTATGCACCGTTGGATTGGAGACCAAAACGTTGGGCACCGTTGAAGTGGAGAGCAAAACGTCATTTTCGTCTGACTCCAAGGCGATTTGCAAATGCTATACCAAAAATAACTTATGAAGAATACTTCTAATAAATTGTTATATAATATAGCTACCTCTTCTTCCGGAACGCTGTCAGCGCAGGTGCTGCTCCGTTCCACATATTGCGGCCCAAGGATGCCCAACACCCACATATCCAACTCTGTGAGCGCAGATAGGGACAAGGGCTTCCCACCCGTCGAGGCCATTTGCTTCCTGCGCTCTCGCGCCTTTACCGACGTCCGGCATTTGAGATCACGCCATGCCTATAATGAAAAAATTACGTTTTAAAATAGATATTAGACTTGCATACTATTTTGCTTACCATACAGTGCCACAAACTTCCCTTCTGCCAAACCAGTATTGGCCACGAAGAAGCCCAGCATCAGCTTATATTACTCAGCTGTTGCACGGCTGCTTCTTTTTTTTGCTGCTTGCATTTTTATTTTTGTTTGATTGTTTTGCTTTTTTTTTATTTATTTAATTCTTCTTAACATTTTCGCTGTCAAATGCCAATACTGCCATATTTTCAATATTTCTTAACAATGATTACGCTAACTTTATTAATGCAACTCTTAGCAAATATTGTAGCTAAGCATAGGTTTGGGAATACGGCAGTTGTTACTGCAAGCTATAAACGTTGTTCGTTAACTTTAGCGATTGTAGCACGTTAACATTTTGGGAATCCCGCTACAGGTTTGTTCCCGGCCTTCGCACCCGACGCTCAATGGCCCGAATTTAATTTAGCCGTGGCTTCTGCCGATGTGCTCGGGCCAAGGTCCTCCCCCAGTAACTTAGCAGTTGTTTTTATGACCGGTGTGGCTTCAGGCTTCAGGGGGAACAGGGGGCGAACCTTCACATGGCAACGTGTCTGAACGCCTCAACCTGGTGAGGCCACCATTATCCATGTCGAAATCGTCTCAAGTCGACTCAAACCTCCAAGTGGTGTTCCCTGGGCAACGGCAAGCTGGCATCCGTCAGTTTGACGGCTAATTTGAGCGGCGGGTCGCTCCATCGACCTTAAACATGGAATCTGCGCAGGGTTTGGGTCCCGCCACATTACTACTGCCCAATGAAAACTAAACCAGCCTCGGATAAGAACCCCAATTACGTTGACGACCACCGCAAACGAAAAACGGACAATGATTTACGGATTTGCACCTGGAATGTCCGGACCCATTATAGGGAAGGTGCCATTATCCAACTGGTGGAAGCCCTCAAAACAATAAAATCTGACATCACCACCATCCAGGAAATGCGATGGAAAAGGCAAGGCTGCTCTAAACAAGCACACTGCGATATCTACTACGGCTGCCATGTGGAGAAGCGCGAATTCAGATGTGAATTCATCGTTAGCCGGAAACTACGTCACCTTGTTTCCCGGTTCACACCTGTGAAAGAAAGATTGGCCACGATCCGCATCAAGGCAAAATTTTTCTACATTAGCCTTATTTGCGCGCACGCCCCGACGGAGGAAAAGGACGAAGCCGTCAAGGACGCTTTCTACGCTAGTCTTGAGGACGTATACGACCACCTTCCGGTCCATGACGTGAAAATAGTCCTCGGCAATCTTAATGCGAAAGTCGGAAGGGAAGGCATCTTTGGCCTCACTGTCGGTCAGTTCAGTCTTCACGAGACCACCACGAACAACGGTCTAAGACTGATCGACTTCGCCGCGGCATGAAACATGGTAGTTAGTAGCACCAGATTTAAGCACCTCGACATCCACAAGGCCACCTGGCTGTCCCTGGATCAAAAAACGTGAACCCAAATTGATCATGTTGTAATCGACGCAAGGCATGCCTCTAGTGTTCTAGATGTGCGTACAATTCGGGGGGGTCATCATTGACTCCGACCATTATCTTGTTGCAGCTAAAATCCGCATGCGATTATGCAATCCGAAGAACATACGCACAGGAATGCAACGAAAGCTAGATGTCGCTAAGCTGCAATTATAACGGACAAGCCTACTCCGCTCAAGTCTCGGCTAAGCTTAAACAACCAACCTCTGGACCCAACGACGCCGGCGGGCTTTGGGCGCATATATACCACTCCATGCGCGCTGCCGCTGGAGAAGTCATTGGTTTCCGGCGCCCGCAACCTCGGAACCAATGGTACGATCAGGACTGTCACATCGCGACTGCAGTAAAAAACGCCGCATACAGAAAAACGCTGCAGTCAGCTGCAACTCGAGCCGTGCGAGAAAACTACCGCGAAAGAGGAAGGAAGAGAGGCGCCTTTTCAGACGCAAGAAAAGAGAGCAGGAAATGATGAGCGTGTGGAACTAGAGGTATACCAGGGCAAGAAGGATGCACGAAAATTCTATCAACAGGTTAAGCGTCTAACCCAAGGTTTCAAGCCCGGAGCATCCACTTGTAGAGACGAAAATGGAGATCTGAATGCGGATACACAGTGTGTGCTTAGATTGTGGAGACAGCACTTCTCCAATTTACTTACTGGCGACGATTCCACCAATGCCGCCCATCGAGAGCGCAGTTCAGTGCCACCAATCGACGATGACGGAGTGGAAGTATCACCACCTAGCCATGAAGTGGTTCGAGTTGCTATCCAACGACTCACAAACAATAAAGCAGCTGGTGCTGACGTCCTGTCAGCTGAATTGTTTACAACCGGCGGCGATTAATTGATAAGGCGCATGCATCAGCTCATCAGCAAAATATGGCTAGCAGAAAGCATACCCGACGATTGGAACCTCAGTGTACTGTGCCCTATACTTAAGAAAGGAGACCCTACAATCTGCGCTAGTTATAGAGGTATCAGTCTTATTTCCATCGCATATAAGGTTCTCTCAAGCGTACTGTGTGAAAGATTAAAGCCGATTACAATAACACTGATTTGACCTTATCAGTGTGGCTTTCGACCTGGTAAGTCCACCATAGACCAGATTTTCCCGCTACGACAAATCCTGGAGAAAACCCACGAAAATCAAATTCATACACACCATCTCTTTGTCAATTTTAAAGCTGCGTTCGATAGCCCGAGAAGGGATTGCCTATACGCAACAATGTCTGAGTTCGGTATAAAGTTGATTAGACTTTGGAGAATGACGTTGAGCAACACACGCAGCTCCATCAAGGTAGGAAATGACCTCTCCGAAACCTTCAATACCGAAAGGGGTTTCAGGCAAGGCGATCCATTGTCTTGCGATCTCTTCAACATCATCATAGAGGGGATCGTACGAAAGGCCGGTGTGCATCGTAATGGCACCATTTTTTTTAAAGGTGTCCAGCTCCTTGCGTACGCTGATGATATTGATATAGTTCGCAGAACCAAGAGAGATGTTACCGCTGCTTTCGCCGCTATCGAAAAGGAATCAGCCAAAGTGGGTTTGACGATAAATGAGGGTAGAACAAAGTATATGCTGTCTACAAACAAGGGAGCAAGGCGTTTAGACTCCCACGTTTCATCCGGCAGCTATAACTTTGAAGTAGTCAAGGAGTTTGTATACCTTGGCACCGCCATTAATACCAACAACGAAACCAGCCTGGAGATAAAGCGAAGAACAATAATTGCTAATAGGTGCTACTACGGGCTCTGTAAGCAACTAAGTTCCAGAGCCCTGTCTCGATCGACAAAACTAACACTGTTGTATCCAATTGGAGAAGGCGCGCGCAAAGCAGAGGCGCCTGGCGAGAGCTGATGAGGTCGGTCGAAATCCGGACACGGGTTGTTACGGCCACCTAAGTAAGTAAGTAAATGGCTTCAGGCGGGATTTACGCACCAACCGAGATAGCGCCACAGCTAACAGCATTGGCTTGTGCCACCAATCGGGCGGCAACGGGAGTAGAACTCCCTTCCGGATGCTTATGAGTACCGGCCTCGATATTTATTTTTGTTTGTATAATTTTTGTTTTTTTTTCATTTTTTTGTCTTCCATATAGATCTTACGAGTATGGGACAATGGAAGGTCAACCCTAACAGAGGTCCCTGTGTGCGGGTAGGGCTAATTAGTAACGGAGGGCGCCTGGTATCCGAAATGCTCCGTGAGCACTTGGACTATTTTTAAAGGGCCTCCAGCCTAGTAAATACTCGGCACGGGTCGCATAACAGATTGATTCAGCCAATGCCCCAAACCGATGGGAAGGACACGCACCAACAGCACTAGAACTATTGAGAGTCAGAGCACTGTGGCTGCATCCTCCCCTTGGCTAACCGCCGTCCCGCATTGAGACATTGTAGCAGTTATTTCTAGCCGGCACCCACGCAGAGGATTAGGTAGAGGATTTTTGCCGTGGTCGGCATATATATTTTGACTAAAGTTGGCATCACACGTGCTGTCTGAATAAAATCTAACGGTAAACGATTCTCTCTTATTGTGATAAATTATTGTAAAAACATTGTGTGAGGAGCTTAAATCTGAATAAACGAAGTCATTTAAGCCACGCTTTTCGAGGTAGTAAATTGTTCATTACAAGAAAGAATTTCTTGGCGCCAAAAGTTTTTTGACGTTCATGCAAGTTGCAATTTGGTAATTAATATCAAAGTATTTAATAATTATTGAACTTTATTCAAATGTTTTTATTTATTTTAGATATTCCTTTATAAAAAAAATGGAAAAAAGTCGGAACTTAGTATTGAACGATGTGCAATCGTACAGAAGCATAATTTTGGTTTTTCTGTCAAAGAAATATGATCCGAGTTACATTTGTTAAAGCAGACCATTCACTATCAAATAAATAAGCACAAAGAAACAAATTCTGTAAAAAAATTTGCCACGTTCTGGCAGAAAACGTAAAATAACACGTAAAGAAGACCAGCTAATTGTACAGCAGTTCGCAAAGAACCCTGGCTTAACTCCAAAAAGCCATGAATTTCAGAAGAAAAATTTTTCTCAGAATCGAGTTAGCAAACGCACAATTCGCAGACGTTTAAAAGAATTCCAATTCGGTACACATTCCGTTAGGAAAATACCGTATATAACGCTGGCAAATAAAATCAAATGACTCAAATTTCCCAAAGATTATCTATGCAAGGCTATGAGCTTTTGGAACCGAGTTTTGTGGACTGGTGAAAGTACGTTTGAGTATCACGGCTCACCTAAAAATTGATTTGTCCAAATTTCAAGTAAAACACGAAAAGCAGTTCAGCGAAACCCGTTTAAGTACCTCCCCTTTTAAGTACCTAACCCGCTTTAGTACCCAAAATTTTCAGGCATTAAGCATTTTTCATGAAAATTGATGTATGTTTACCCTCTTAAGTACCTCCCCGCTTAACTGCCCAACCCGCTTGAGTACCTCAAATCTTCATACTTTAATTATCATTTTACCTATTATTTCCCCTCATAAGTACCTCTCAAAATGATTTTTTAACACAATGGCAATGCTCCACAATCTATATTTTTTTTATATCAGTAGGGGCTTTCAGACGAACGTACGTATCAGCAGACTTTGTAAGACGACAAAATGACGGCAATATTTTGCTGAGTTTTTAAGCAATCGGACATGTACGACGACGTTATTTCTTTGCAGATTCTCACGCAGAATACATCGGACTAATGGCTAAACCATTTTTGGATGCTGTTACAATTGACCAATATATTTACTCAATATTTCCATGTTGCAGGAAAACTCTTCTAAAAATTCAGTATTTGGAACACTTGCCGTATTTATTTTATTCTTTTTTCCCCACTTTGTTATTGTTTAAAAAAATTAATTAAAAGATAAAGTTTAAAAATATTAATCAAAAGAAAATGACTGACTTTTTTATTTCTTAAAAATTTTGCCTAAAATCTTTAACAAAATTCTTTATGAATTTTTTACTGTTTATGTTCTTAAATGTAAAATTTTATTTTTAAAAAAGCCATTTTGCAATACACAAAGAAGTATTTACCCAATTAGAACATGTTTTATATAGGACCATAAGTTCCTTTTTAAAATAATTGAGTTCTTTCTTGATATTTACGAAATGTATTGTTTTGAATAATGTTTTTTTTATGTTAAAATTTAATTTTAATTTTTAATTTTTATTGTTAAAATAATTTAACACACAAAAACTTTTCGTTTAACACATTCTAAACAAAAATATGTATGTAATAGTATTTGCTAAGTACCCAGAGTTACTCAAGCGGGTCCGCTTAATTACCCAGCTCGAGGTACTTAAGCGGGTTTTTTTATGTACCCAGCTCGATGTACTTCAGTGGGGTTTTTTTAGTACCCAACCCGCTTAAGTACCTTAAAATGTTGACATTTTGTGTGGTCATGGTGATTTGGTTTCAATTGATGTTTATTATGCAACAAAGTAATGCACCATGTCACAAGAATAAGCTCATAATGAACTTTTTGAATCGTACGCCAGTTCGATGTTTTAAATTGGATATCGCAAAGTCCTGATTTTAACGTTTTAGAAATTTTGTGGGCCTACATTCAAGGAAAGTGAAGCGTCTGTTTGACTTGGACTAGGAATGACACTATTTCTGAAATAAAAAGTCTTTGGGAGCAAATTTCAGCAGATATTTTGAAAAATCTTGTTGAATTGGCACCTAAACGCCTTGAAAAAGTAATAAAAGCTAATGGCGGATATATTTTTTATTAAATTGTTATGTTTTTGTTTTAATTTTTCTAATCTTTAAGTTTAGTTTTGCATAAAATTATACTGTCAAAATAATTATCTCAAAAAAATCTCAAATTAGTTCAAAAACTCAAAATATTTGCATTTTCTGTTCATCAAAATAAGTATGCCGACCACTGTAGTAGTGATGAACCACATTACAGTGTTGTTTTTCATAGTTTATGCACATTTATGTTAAATACTCGTATATAATTAAAAATTAGCCAAAAACACAGATTTCACAAACTTCGTTTTGCTAATGGGGTTTGCTTAAAATTAACCGTCACTTGTTTTTTACAGATATAGAGACATTTTTGGTGAGAGAGATACACTACCAAATAAAAAAAAAAAAAAAATAAAAATCAAAATCGAGTAACGGACATTAACATTTTAAGATGTTTGTCGTTTTGCAGAATTACTAATGACACTCAACGAAAAATTCTTGGTAAAATTGCTAAATAACTTTTGTTAATCCTTAACAAAACCAAATTGTGCACTTGATTAAATTTTATCATAAATGCTTCATAATTTTATCAATTCGATAGAAACTCTATCCATTTCATTAAAAATATAATAACGCGTTAACAAACTGAATGTGTTGATTTGAAAAAATGTGTTTTATTTGTTTGAAAAATGATTTTATCAAAAATAGTTGTCTGGCATTTCGGTGGCGTTATTTGTTGTTCGCAGAAATTATAAAAAGAAGTTTTGTGAGTTGTCTAATTTTTTATAATATGTTAAATTTAATAAATATTGGGAAAAATTATTTCCAGAACAATTCAATGGGAGTAAGTAGTTTGCTTAACAGTTCTACAGCAACATATAATGTTATAGATTTGAATTATTTTCATTGAAAACGAATGTAAAAATTATATTCTTAGTGATACATTACTTAGGTCCCTATTATGAAGTACAACTCAACTAAATTGAATATGTAGACTTAACAAAATTTTTTTTGGTATAACGTATTACATATATTTCAGTTGAGCGATGTAGTTTGCCTTAATCTTTTAAGAATTATCAAACTACACGGTTCAACTGAAATGTATGTAAACGCTATACGAAAAAAATTGTATATTGCCAACTTAGTTGAGCTAAAAATCATAATAGGGACCTGAATTTGATTTTGTAATATTTAAGATTGCTTGAAATAATAAAATATTTTATCAAAACAACAAATCATTTTTGTGTGATTGATAAAAAAATATATTTTCAACATAAAAGCATTTTTCTATTCAACAAACCATTTTTTCAGGTGGAAATATTCTTTATTCATTTTGACAAACTCTTTTATCAAATGTGCAATGCAAACGCGACATTCCTGATAAAGGCTTTTATCAAATCAAAATATTCGTTTATCAAGTAAACAAAATAAAATTTTGTTAATATGATTACAACGTCTCACCTTCAATCCAATTGACAAACGCTTTTGTTGACTCTATACTGACAAAAAATGTATCAACTTGACCTAGGAATTGGTCAATGTGAACAAATACTTCTTTGAGTGGAACATAAAAGAATATAAACTTTGTTATTTTTATTTTCTAAAAGTATTCATTTATTAATAAATCTCTGTATTTAATTTCATGGGATCTTTATTTTATAAGTACAATAAGAACTAAGTTATTTTACAGTACAAAGTGTAAATACAGGAATCATTTTAAAGTTTTTGAGATTAAATTAATACATTACATTTATATTATACATATAGCTTAAATTAAATTAACAAATTAAATTTGAAAATTAGCAAACAATTAAATCAATATGTAATAAAGTCGTTAAGAGAAATAAAAAGAAAATAGAAAAAGAAGATAATGATAAGAAAAAGTGAGGAAAAGAATAAAAGAATTGCTTACTTAGTAGATGTGCAGTGAAGAATAATGTCCCAAAATGGCATTTTTTGAAAATTTTGACTATAGATGTTATGTGATTCGGTAATGCGTTCCATAATCTAATGATAATGATCTAATGATAAAAAATTTTATAGAATTTAAAAAATTAAATCATGGAATGATAAGGATTTGGTTTCTTAACGACTGGCAAAATTGTAATTTTTCAAATAAATAGCTTGGCGTTCTGAAATTTTCTGAACTGAAATTTTCTGACCCCAAGTTGTCAGAATTGCAACTAAAAATTTTAAGCACATGTACTCTGAACGAATAAAACATTGATAGTTTAAAAGATATCGGTTCAACAGAAACAGATTTAAAATTTATATTTGTGTCTTCATTCTTTTGATAAAAACTTTTCGTGTGAGTCAATTTGATTGTATCCTATTTCTCTTTTTGCTACCATAATTTTGGAGGAAGTTTAAACCACAAAATCCCCTTTTTGGTTGTGCAATTGACAACAAGACATCCTCAAGCTATGACCACACCAAGTACCCTGATCAGTTAACATTCACATCACTGCATCATGTCAACAAACGTATTTACGCTCCCACAATTGCAACTGAAATAACAGCAGTATGTTGTCACGAAACTATGCAAATAACACTTGAATAATCGGGAATACTCACGATTGACCAACATTTTAAATTGAAAAATGAACCTCCAAATTCAAGGATATGTCGAATCATCTAGTCGCATATACACATCACGTGCTGGTATCGGTACGTATAATATCTCATCCATTAGTCAACCTAGCGCATTAAAGGTTTTATTAAAACCAAATTTCAGACATTTTGAAATAAAATTGGAACAACTCACCGATCTTCAAAATAAATTATCAAGAGAGGACTTCGACCAGCTACCGCACAAACTCGAGTCAAACAATATCCATTATCATGTAGTCAGTTATCTTGCGTTTCTTTTGGCTACATGTTTTAGCGTAATTTACATCATTTGGAAGATAGCCCAAGATGAACCTGCTCAACCAAGACTAGCTGGCCTCCTCAGCCGATGCCGAGTCAGCACAAATCATCATTTGAACTAACTGAGTTGAATTATGCACTCAACAGTATGCTTAGGCACAGATAAACACTCATATATGCACAAAAAATATTGAACACAAAACACCAACTGGTCATCAACATCACGCAATAACAACAGTTTTAAATTGTTTTGTGTCAGCAAACCGGTCAATGCCCCCAGTTGCACACAGTTTAACTAAGAATCGGTGCATGGACGTTACCACTATTGGGAGATCTACTACATTTTGTCAACATATTAATATCTACGACTTTCACCACCAAAGGCTTAAAATCTACCACTATTTCCACCATCAAAAAATTCTTTGATGGTTTGTTCTCTATGAAACACATTTAATATTACAGACATATTTAATATTAGAAAGCTTTATTGTGAATATTATGAGATTTTGACATATGCTTGTTATTGTGAATGATATTGATATTTTGACGTTGACTGTCAGCTGTTCAAAACGTTTGCGCGGGAGGCTGAAACGCGGAATGAAAATGGACGAATTTGTTATAAGTAAGTTAAGCTCTAATTGCAAATTATAAGCATCTAATATAGGACAAAAAGTAGCTGAGTCACTTTGGACGAGGATGATGAAGATACTGATGATTCTCTTTCGTTGCAAGCCAAATTTTTTGAGGAAAAACCCTACAATTAGAAATTACATTTGCGAGCGTTATGCCAAGTAATTCATGAAGCGACAGGTCGCCACAACAACAATGTTCTTTACGGAACAAACCACCAGTGTTTGAGTGGTTATTTTTTGAGTTGTGCAAAAAAGTAGAAAAACATTGCTTTTTAAATTGAAACGCACACAACTGCAATTCTGCTTTGGCTTAGCAGAAGTTGTGTCTATTCGATTTTCAAAGTTATTGGACTTCATAAGACACAGAAGATTTCAGAAGAGTTGGTGTAGCGACCAACGAAACAGCTATCTAGTTCATTAATTTGATTAACTAAAATTTTTTTATAACTATACTAATATTAATAATATAAACTAGTGATAATGCCCCGAAAATCGGGAGTACTTATCTACTTCGCTTTGGAAATCACATTTTCTCATTCACATTAGAGCGAGTTCGTTTCTTATAAAAAATCTAATAATTTTCTGCTCTCCTACAGCTTCTAATGATATATAAAGTTTTTCTGCAGCGTTTGTAGATTTGCTAGATTAAGGGGACCCTTACAGGAATAAATATATAGATGAGTAAAGATAATATAATAACAATGCCTCTTCCAGAGAGTTAATGGCAAACGAGTAAATTGATTTCATTTTAACTTTACAAAATCTTATGATAGTTAACTATATGAAATTGATCAAGAATGAAACGATTACTTTTAAAAGAATAAAGATTATTGCAACGATGAAAGATGAGAAATAACAGTTTTTTGAATTGCACAGCGTTTTGAATTTATTTAAGAAAAGAAGATAACGAGTTCCAAAGACGAATTGCAAATATATAAGTCAACGACAGCCAGCGACGACTAAGCAGCAGACAACAGCCGAAATATGAGCGCCGTACGTGACAATATGGATGCGCGTGGCCGGATGCGCGTGTGGAAACACTTAGCATGGTAACGGTGGGAAAATGCAATGTCTGCATTTTTGCTCTAAGCTAATTGTATGCTTCTTCTTTGTATAAATCCTAAACTAATTGTATGCTTCTTCTTTGTATAAAATTAAGTATTTAAGATATGCAAAATATTATTAGTGTTTAGTTCATTTTCGTACCTTGTAATAAAGTGTAGCATAAACGCATTCAGTGAGTTTTTAATTATTGGCCCGTTGGGCATTGGATGTGCTAAGCCAGCCAATGCCGGCCAAAGTATTTTTTTATTGAATCGCGAAGGACTCGCGTTAACTGGCGCCCGAGCAGGGACCGAGCTGTCCTTGCACTATCCTGGCGTTACTGGTTTCTTGTTTGGGGTACAAGCTGCGATTCCGAACCCCGGACACTCCAGTTTGAATAGCTTTGGTGTAAAATAAACTGCGACTCCGAACTCCGGACCCTCCAGCTTATTACCTAGGGAAAACTATCTCCCCACAACCAATATTCCAGGACATTCTCTTAACAAAAAATGTCAGATGGTTATTGGCGGGGCGTGGGGCAAATTGTGCCTTAGTAAGTTGCTGTGGGCAGCATCTAAAAAGGACAACACAATCCCTCCAGATAGTGGGAAAGAAAAAAAAGAGAACAAGAAACTAGTCTGCAATATCCACATAAGAACATATTGCGGAGAGCGCAGAAGGAAGTGCATCGACTGCATCGGTTCCTAAACGAAGATCTATCTGTTGCAGCATAAAACCAACAAACCAGCAAATTAACAAACCAGCAAATTAAAAAACCAGCAAATTGACAAACCAACAAATCAACAAACCAGCAAATCAACAGCAGAAGAAAAATCGAAAACATCCTATACCATAAATAAAATTATGAACAACATTTTAATGTGAGTACCCTTAAGTCTTCTTAAAACACTCTTATAAAATCTAAAAAACTGTTGAAATCGCTTTCCGATTGATTTAACTAATTAAAAGGAAAATTTTTTTTTTGAGTTGCTTACCGATTAAAATAAAATATTTTGAATTATTTGCCACTTTTTCTTTGTTAATTATTAACTAAATTATTTACAAAATGGATGAGATTAAACAGGCCATAACCGAGTTGACTGGGGCCGTGAACACGGCTCTCAGTAAAATTAAAGCCCTAGAACAGAAGACGAGTGATTCTTCTTCACCCTCAGGCAGTGCGCCCCCCGTAGTCCCACTGCGAGGGCCAACCACTGAATTCGATCTGAAGGAAATTAGTAAACTCCCGGATTGCGTCAAAGAGTTGCAGACCTTTGATGGCAATCCTACGCACTATGTATCATGGGTACATAGTGTGGAGACAATACTGACGGATTACAGTATTGTCAGGGGGAAGCCCATTTACAGAGCGATCCTGCAAAGCATCAGGCAGAAGATAAGGGGTTCCGCCGATGCTGCACTCATATCTTACAACTTGTTCGATGACGACTGGCTGCTGATCAAACAGTGTCTCTCCCTTCACTACGCGGACAAAAGGGATGTGAGGACATTAGAGCACCAGCTCAACGCCCTCACCCAACGCGGAATGAAACTAGATGAGTTTTACGCCGCGGTGAACCATCAGTTCTCTCTCATAATCAACAAAATAAAAACGGAGTCCTATTCAGAAGAAACAGTAAACGTCCTCATCGGCAACTATAGAAATAGGGCATTGGATGTTTTCATCCGTGGCCTTGATGGAGATATTTCTCGTCTTTTGGCCATCAAAAAACCGCAATTTTTGCCAGAGGCTTATTCCGACTGCCTTGAGATGCAAAACCTCAATTATCGAAAAAATTTCGTGCACAATAACAGTGCAAGTAACACCATTTCCTCTCCTATAAATCAATTTTTCGACAGAGATTTGAAACTATGCCTGCCTCCTAAGCCAAGGGTCTGGCAACATCCCGACCGTCCCCATTTCAATCAAAGACAGCAAATACCGCCTTTTCAGCCAAGAAGAAATCAACCACCAATTCCAGGCCCAAAACCACAGGAGCCCATGGACATTGATCGGAGTATCCAGACAAGGCAGGTGGACTATCAAAATAGATCAAAGTTCCAGAACCCAGGGAAATTTCAATATGCAGGACGCAGGACTAGGTCCGAGAATTACCCCCAAAACAAGCGGCAACGATTGTTCTTCACAACGGGCCATAATGAACAACAAGATTCATCCGAATCAATCCAAAACGATGAACAAGTGGCTGTTCAGGATGAAATAGGACACCAGGTAAATTTTATGACAGGGGGCCATCCAGCGTACCATATATAGAGTATAAAACTCGGGATGGCCAAACCCTTGAGTTCCTTATTGATACTGGTGCAAATAAGAATTTTATTTCTAGCTCAATAGCCTTAAATTCTGACAACATTGAAAAACCCTTTATAGTTACTTCTGCTGCCGGAAATCTAAAAATAACTAGCAAGGTCTGCGGGAAGTTTTTTTAACATTTGGATGATATTATTACTTTTTATGTTCTCCCTTTTTTATGGTCTGACTTCGTTTCATGGTATCATTGGTGATGACACCTTGAGACAGCTTGGAGCAGTAATAGACAGAAAAAATAATTTTCTCGCCTTAAAATCTGATATTTTATTACCCCTAAAAAACAAAATTTCGAAACAAGTGAATGCCATTTCTATCGCAAATAGAAACATCCCTGCAGAATTCAAAAGAAAATTATTAATTTTATTAGATCATTTCCACAATCTTTTTGGCCCCATTGATATGAATAGATCCGTAGACACATTTGTCCAAGCCGAAATTAAGACCAGCACTGAAGAACCTATCTACACTAAGAGTTACCCTTATCCCACTTGTATGAGACAGGAGGTCGAAAAGCAGGTAAGGGAACTGTTGGAGGCAAACATAATTCGTCCTTCCAGAAGCCCGTACAATTCACCTATTTGGATTGTACCAAAAAAGCCAAAACCATCAGGGGAAAAACAATATAGGCTGGTTATTGACTTTAAACGCCTGAATAGCGTAACAATCTCGGATTCTTACCCAATACCAGATATTAACACGACTCTTCCAAGCTTAGGTGAATCAAAATTCTTTTCAACGCTTGATCTCACTTCGGGTTTTCACCAGATCCCAATGAAACCATCCGATATTGCCAAAACGGCTTTTTCTACCATGAATGGGAAGTATGAGTTCCTTCGACTTCCTTTTGGGTTAAAAAATGCACCGGCAATATTCCAACGCATGATCGACGACGTTCGTCGTGATTATATTATATATATTATAATATATTATATATATTATATATTATATAATATTATATATTATATATATATTATAATATATTATATTGACGATATAATCGTATTAGGAAAAACTGAAGAAGAACATTTGTCGAACATCGCTACAGTTTTTGCACGGCTGCAAGAAGCAAATCTTAGGGTAAATCTAGAAAAGACGCAATTCTTGCAAACAGAGGTAGAATTTTTGGGCTACCTAATAACATCCAATGGTATCAAGGCTGACCCGAAAAAGGTAGAAGCCATACAACGAATTTCACCACCAACAAATTTAAAGGAACTTAAATCATTCCTTGGCCTGACTTCCTATTACAGGAAATTTATTCGGGATTATGCAAGAGTTGCTAAGCCCTTAACCAATCTTACACGTAGTGAAAATTCTTAGGTGAAAGCGAGTCAATCCAAAAAAGTTTCAATTGAACTCGACAAGGACGCCATAACTGCATTCAATAGCCTTAAGGAACTCCTCACTTCCTCTGAAATTCTCGCTTTCCCAGACTTCGATAAACCGTTTAACTTAACAACTGATGCTTCCAATTTTGCAATCGGAGCCGTTCTGTTTCAGGGTGAGCCTGGAAAAGACAGACCGATTTCCTTCATTTCCAGATCGCTAAGCAAAACAGAGGAGAATTACGCGACGAACGAAAAGGAGATGCTGGCAATCGTGTGGGCCCTCGATAACCTCAGGTCTTACTTGTATGGAGCAAAGAGAATTAGGATTTTTACCGACCATCAGCCCCTAACATATGCTTTGGGAAACAGGAATTTTAATTCTAAACTCAAACGCTGGAAGGCGCGGATAGAAGAGTACAACCACGAGTTAATCTATAAACCCGGTAGATCAAACTATGTGGCTGATGCTCTTTCTAGGCTAAAGACTGTCCAAAATCATTCGTCAACCTCAACTGCTGAACAAATGGTGAATCCACTTAGAACATTCGGCGATGGCGAAGAAACGGAAACAGCAAGCGAAGGTCAAAGCGTTCACAGTGAGGATACACTAACAGCGAGCGAGGGCTCAACTATACACAGTGCCTTACAAGACAGCTCAGACTTGATACCACATGTTGAAGCCCCACTGAACGTCTTCCGCAATCAACTTATATTTAGGCAGGGAAAAAGAGAATTGATTAGCCATATAGAACCACATATGGCTAATCAATTCTTCGCTTCTTAAAAGAGTTTCTAGTACCCAATATCATAAATGGAGTGAAAATACCTGAAGAAACACTAAAAGCGCAAGCTTTGCTAGCAAACAGTGGGTGGGAAACCACCGGGGTTCGACTCCCGCTAGACAAAGGTCTATGCTTTTCCTTAAAGATAAGAAAAAATAAAATAAAAATATAAAAAAATATAATAAAATATTATATTATATTCTATAAATTTACTTGACAATTTTAATAATCTAATCTTCTTTCAGAACTATATTTGACACATTATATTTATTAAATTTTACTGTTCTTCAATAATAATTATGAACTAATTCTTAATATATTTTCAGCAACATAAGAAAAAGTTATTTTAAATAAATTTCTAATAAATTACCTCTTAATACTAAAGAATATTTAAAACTTATGTACTTGTATATTTTCAGGAAAATATTCGTTTAATTACTATTTTATATCTGAAAATTTCAATATACATTCAATAAATATTTTTATAATTATTTATAAGACAGTCTAAAAGTTCCACTTTATCTTCACAAGCCACCACCAATGCTAAGTCTCACATCGTTGCAGAATACTCTTTTTGAAGACAGCATGCGCTTTCCATCTTTACGAATACGAATCTCCCCTAGTTACCTTAAAGAAGGGCAATGGCTATATCCTTAATGGTCACTTCAACCTCGTTCACGTGATCGACCTGGCACGATTCGAAAAGCTGACATCAGAGATTGACGAAGCGGCAAGGAACATATCTACTACAGACGATACGCTTTCACTTCTGCAGTATCACCTTACTCGAGTTCAGAAAAGTCTTCACGAATTAAAGAGTAGAAAACCAAGAGAAACTCGCTCCAT
This sequence comes from Coremacera marginata, assembly GCA_914767935.1. Classification (NCBI taxonomy): domain Eukaryota; kingdom Metazoa; phylum Arthropoda; class Insecta; order Diptera; family Sciomyzidae; genus Coremacera; species Coremacera marginata. The sequence goes on along the minus strand of OU612046.1, from coordinate 110,195,042 downwards.
AAATTGGATAGGATCAGCATGGAAATGGATAGCCGGAAGTCCAGACGCCGTGGATTGGGACTCAGTATTACGAAATGAGCAGTCTATTGTCGAAAACAATAACCAACAATACAAGATCAACAGAGAATTGTTCGAAGTAACTCACGAAGCCATTATCAAGTACAACAAACTGATCGAAATGCTACACAACGATTTGGATAATCGACTTATCAACAAACTGGAACAGAGCCTTTTAGAAAAATCTTTTATTCTGTGGGACCAGGTCCACGAAATCGTGTGAGCGTGCCAAATGGCTAGAAGCGGAATAATTAACACAAACCTATTGGACAGTGAGGAAATGAGCAAAGTGTTATCTGAAGTCGAGACCCTTCCTTATGAAAACGAGATAGAAGCTCTTGAGTTTGCCACCCCAACCATTTTTGCTAACGATACAATGCTTCTTTATATTGTCTCTTTACCAAAGGTTCAGCAGGAAAATTATAATCACATTCTTGCGCGAGCCGCCATACTCAACAACAGTCAGGTGGATATCCCATACAACGAGATGTTCGTAAGCCAGAAAGAAACATTCGGGATAAAAGAAGGATGTCTACCGATCAGAAATACAACAGTCTGCAATTCAGCATCACTAAGTAAAATTCCAGAGAACAGTTGTGTGGTAAGAATACTCAAGGGCGGTAACGCTAATTGCACCTTCAAGACCAACACGGAAGAAATAGTTGAACTTGTTGGCGGGGAAACGATTTTCCTATCTAATTTCAGAGGATTCGTCAACGCTACTAATTTTTCGAGGCATCTGGATGGCACCTACATCGTGCAATTGGAAAATGAAACAATTTATATAAACGAAAGAATCTTCTCAACATCTACCGTAACCAGAGTCCAAGCCCTTCCACAGCTTCTCACCAACGTAACCAAGGGAACTGACAAAATCGACATAGCCTATCTACATGGAGCGACGTTGAACAACATTAAGCGATTGGGTAACCTGGCTAAAAAAGTAAACCTCTCTATGCTTTCAGACCTTGCAGCTATCCTTGGTATAATCCTTGTCGCAGCATCTTTTTGGTGGAGATCCAATCGACGCCTCAACCTACCAAAAATCGTGCTAGCCGTCATTCGGGTCGAAGAACCTCAACACCAACAAAACAAGATGGCCGAGGCATAATCTGCGGGACGCAGATTTTTAAGGGGGGAGGAGTCAACGACAGCCAGCGACGACTAAGCAGCAGACAACAGCCGAAATATGAGCGCCGTACGTGACAATATGGAATGTGGCCGGATGCGCGTGTGGAAACACTTAGCATGGTAACGGTGGGAAAATGCAATGTCTGCATTTTTGCTCTAAGCTAATTGTATGCTTCTTCTTTGTATAAATCCTAAACTAATTGTATGCTTCTTCTTTGTATAAAATTAAGTATTTAAGATATGCAAAATATTATTAGTGTTTAGTTTATTTTCGTACCTTGTAATAAAGTGTAGCATAAACGCATTCAGTGAGTTTTTAATTATTGGCCCGTTGGGCATTGGCTGTGCTAAGCCGGCCAAAGTATTTTTTTATTGAATCGCGAAGGACTCGCGTTAACTTATATAATTGCCTTTCTGATGTTAAAAAAAAGTTTCTTCTTCGCACTTCCTCAACATTAACCCATTTAAATCCACGACACAGAAATCATTGAAAAATATCAATGTTATAGATACTAGTGACCCCACACAAGTTAATGTGGGAAAATTTACCCACCAATGAATGAGTTGGACTCAGGAACAACACAAGACATAACAACTAACCATGCATATATAGATCTAATTACACAAATGTTTTTAATCTACTTTTGAGTTGACTTTTTGACAAGTTAATATCAAAAACGTTACAATTGTTAATAAAAGTACTCATGCGGCTTAAAGGATTAGTAGCCATATAATTTGTTCTACTGAATGGTAAATAAATTAAGTTGTTAGCGTTTCTACTGCTTCTTCGGTTAGTGTTAAAATTTTGAAGAGAAAGAAAATCTGGAGGATCGAATACACCTACTATGAGTTGGTGTAGATAAACGATATCTGCAGACTTCCGTCGCTCACTTAAAAACTACATTTTTAACAGTTTTTAACGATCCTCATAACGATAGAAGTCTAATATGTCAGTTCCACTTAAGCTTCTTAGAACAAACCGAACAAAACATTCTTGAATTCTTTCTATTCGATCAACATGCACATTGTAACTTAGGGACCAAACTTGACTTGCTTACTCTTAGTGAGGACGCACAATATTACAACGTTGTAGTTGGAGTCATGCTATTAAATTCTTAGGCCTAGCGTTTTATAAATCCAAGCGTTGAAGATGCTTTTTTACAAATACAATCAATATTAATGTTAAACGATAGCTAAAAATCCATGCATAGGTCTTTGACGGTACCTACACGACTTGAAGCAGTATCTTTTATGGTCATAGTTTGGCGATTATCTTGATTTAACATATTATTTTTAGAACACCAAACTTCAAAAGATTTCAGATCAGACTGGAGTAGATCTGAACTGCCCTTAGAATATACCGTTCTGTATACTTTCATATCATCGACGTAGATAAGCAGATAAGAGTGCTCTATGATGTGAGTTACATCATTGATTGCTAAAATAAAGAGATGTGGCCACCTTCAGAAGTAGAACACCTGATTCAGCAATAAATTCAGGAGATAATACGCCTCGGAAACGTATTTGATAAGATCGCTCCTCTAAATACGATGCAATTCAGTTCACAAAATAATGTGGAAATCCCATTAACTTGATAGTAACTTGGTAGTAACTTATCAAAAGCTTTACTAAAGTCAGTGTAAACGCAGTCGATCTGGTTACAAGAGTCAGTCGAATTTAAGCAGAATGTTGTAAAATCGAGAAGACTACAAGTAGACACAGTGGAACTGTCATTAACAAAACCATGCCGACAAGTTGTTATAACTTCACCACAATTGAGTTTGAAAACAACTTTGATTTATTGAATACAAAAAGTGTTTGACACAAAATGGGATCGCTTTGTGTTAACACTGCGGCAGGAATTCCGTCGGGTCCAGCGCCACAGTCCTCCTCGATCGATCCAATATACTTTAAAATATCCTCTGAAGTGAAGGCCACAAATTACGACGGGATCATCAGTAAATCTATCTAGAGTTCTGAACGATGAAGGAAATCCATTGGATTTCTTCTTTATATTTATGAATCCTCAAAGTTTTCTTGGATCAGACAAAATTTTCAGCTTAACATCATTTAAATATTTGTGATATAGAAAATCGGATCTGAGCGATTTTCAAATTCCAGAAACAAACTCTTGTAAGTCTCTAAGTCATTTGAGTCTAGGCTACAGACGTATTTCTTCTATGCCCTAATCCTGTTGTTACGAAGAGATTTTAAATTCTTTGTATAGCACGGGTCAGGGGGAGATCCAGGAAAATATTTCGGGGGAGGGGTTTTAAAAATTTGAATGTACGTTATGTATATATGCATTAGAGTGGCCCTTAGCTGTATGGAACAAATTTTTTTAGCAAATTCAAAATGTGCATTGTACTTTTACATGTAGAGTAAATTGTGAAATTTTCCGGAAAAAATATTGATATTTAAACGTGCCTGTAGCGACCTCTTTATTGAAAAGTTGTTTTTCCAAAAAAATCCCAATTACATTTTGGTACGCACTTCGTTTTTTATTTCTTTTTTCTATTTATTTAATATGAAAATCGGACTTAAATTACCAGAGTTTAAGGTTTTTTTTCGGTTCGATATGCCAGAGAAGGGTAATCCTTAAAAACTTTTGGAAAAAAGTCAAGTTCCAGCTGCTATTTTTTATCCGATTTTTGTTTTTTTTAAATTTTTTGCACAAAATACCTTAAAACTATTTTTAGTTAATTTTTGGATTGATTTTTCAAAATTTGTATTTTTTGGATTTTGGGAAATTTTTTCCATAAAAATACCAAAATTCTTTACTTTCAGAACAGCTTACTTCTAGAAAAAACTTAATGGTAATCGCACCATTTCTGTATTAGGTATTAGGTATAGTTTTAAAAAATATTTCCATGGCACTTCACTGATTTTTTTTTAAATTCGAATTTTTGAGATTTTTTTAATAAAACCGGAAAAAATAAGATTTTTTTCTAAACGTCTATGCGCTGCAAAAAATGCACGCAATTCTACACAGAGAAAGCTGGACGTCCACAAGCTGCAATCAAAACAGACAGCCGAAGACTTCGGCAATCAACTCTTACTTCTGATTTAAGAAAGCACTCCTCCGATCGACGATATATGCGTACAGTGGGTACACATCTCCCACTCTATGAGAGCGGCTGCCAAAGAGGTTATAGGCTATCACCGCCCTCGCTGAAAACAGTTGCACGATCAAGAGTGTCGCAACGCCACACTCTACCTACAAAGGGAAAAATGCCGCCTACAAAGCTACCTTGCAGTCGGTTGTAATGCTTGCTGCTAAGGAGCAATACAGAGAGAAGAGAAGAGGAGGACGTCTTTTCTGGCGGAACAAAAAGAGGCAGAAAAGCGCGAGTGTGGGAAGATTGAGATGTATGGTGACAGGAACGAGGCTCGAAAATTCTCCGAAAATATAAAAAAAAATTTAAAATATACACCTGGCAGATGGTTTTTAAACCGGGCCCTCTTCATACCAAGATGAAAAAGGAATTCTAGTGACAGATATCCAGAGTACACTGACGATATTGAGGGAACACTTCTCTAGTCTTCTGAATGGCGATGATGTCAAAAATCCCGCCAATAGAGATGATATCCCGGAAACCCCAATTATGGATGACAGTGTTAAAGTTCCGCTGCCCGACTATAATGAAGTCTTGACAGCCATAACACGGCTTAAGAACAAAGCCAGGGAAGCCGATGGTTTACCCGCTGAACCATTTAAGAACGGAGGCTAAGCTTTGTTTAAGTGCATTTGCGAGCTTCAATGCAGAATATGGTCGGAAGACTACATTCCAAGCGATTGGAACCTCTGTGTACTCTGCCCAATCCATAAGAAAGGCGATCCCGAGATCATTATGTGAAATACTGAAGCCCATCGTAAACCAACTGATTGGGCCTTACCAGTGTGGCTTCAGACCTGGAAAATTGACCACCGACCAGATATTCACGCTACGATAAATCTTCGAAAAAACCATAGAGAAGCAAATCGACACCCACCATCTTTTCGTCAACTACAAAGCCGCTTTCGACAGTCCAATAAGGAATCACCTATACTCCACCATGTCTGAATTTGGTATACCTGCAAAATTAATCCGTATATGCAGGATGACACTGAGCAACACCAGCAGCGCAGCTAAAATCGGGAAGGACCTCTCCCCACCATTTGTTACCAAACGAGATTTCATACAAGGTGATCGTGGGACTTTTTTATTATGGAGAATTAATTATGGAGAATATCATTCAAGCTGCTGATCTGAGACAAAGCGGCACAACATTATATAAGAGTGTTATGCTGCTACCGTATGCTGATGATGTTGATATCATTGACCATAACAGACGCGAAGTCAGTGCAGCATTCTCCAAATTAGAAAAAGAGTCAAGTCGCATGGTTCTTCTAGTAAACGCAGATAAGACGAAATATCTGCTGCAACAAACAAACAGCCCCAACGTATTGGCACTCATATCACTGTTGACAACACCTCGTTCGAGGTTGTGAACGACTTCGTCTACCTCGGATCCAGCATTAAATCCACCAACAATATCAGTAGAGAGATAAAACGAAGGATAACTCTTGCCAACAGGTGTTACTTTGGGCTCAGTAGGCAATTGAGAAGTAACGCTCTATAACTAATCATGCCCGTCCTCTTATATGCAGCACATACCTGGACGTTGAGTAGCTCTGATGAAAACACTTTGGGAGCGTTCGAGAGAAAGATCCTTCGTTAAATCTACGGACCAATCTGCGTTAATGGCGAGTACCGAATACGATGGAACGATGCGCTGTATGAGCTATACGCCGACATCAACATAGTAAAGTGCATAAATATCGATCGGCTTCGCTCGCTAGGTCATGTTGAGCGGATAGAAGATGACGCTCCAGCGAATAAAATATTCGAATCGGTACCCAGCGGCGGTCAACGCAGAAGAGGAAACTATTTCAACATTAAACATCAGGATTCCGTCACGCGCGACAGCGTTCACTTTTTTAATTTCTTAAGAAATCCAAGATATTTGCCTTCAAATTATCGGAAAATTGTTGACAATGTTTGTTAAAACAATTGCTAATTTGCGTACCCACAAAATTTGTTGCTGGCTATGATTTTTGATGACGATCGTAATATTCGATCTATGGGCTACAAAAAATTTTGCAAGCACGTGAGAAGTCCGAAGAAGAATTCGGAAAATTTCGCACTTATCGTCTTCCAAACATCAGGTTCGATTGCGAAAAGTACTACAGCATGATTGATTGGAATTTGTACCATACCGAACCACCATACACCCGTAGAATGTCATACGAAAGCATCGAAAAACTTGCAGACTGGTGATGTCATCTTGGACAACGAAATAATTGAAACACCTTGTCATATTTAAGACACGGAAAGACATGTCAAACTCGTCACAGAATCATCAACCATGGCTGCTTCGGAGGCACGTCAAGAAGGAATTATGTTTTCAACTCTTGAGTCACAATCGAAGAGTCCCAAATTTGACACAAAAAAAGGGTTTTTGTTAAATTGAATTTAAAAATAATATCCTAGAATGACAGCTACTTTGTCAAATTAATTCATTTTGAAAAAAACAATATAATGTTTACACTCGACTTTTCGTAAATTTTTTTAGGCAATCAGTTTTAGGTATTGTTACATAATCAACTTCTAGTGTATTTGTAGTTTTAAGGTTTTAAGCTTCAGTGTTAAAGTTGTCAAGAAATCGGAAAACCAATAAACTGCCTGGCTTGAAATCTCTTAAAATTTGCTTCTAAATTTTTTTTTTTTTTGCAAAAGCAACAATAATTTATGCTGCTTCGAACATAGACAGATCAAGTACTTGTGAAATGTTATAACAGGCAGATCAAGAACTTAAGGGGGAACATGACATTGGCAGTTTTTTAATAATAAAAATTTAATAATTAAATAATTTTGTATTTTAGTAAATATTCTTGAGATTCTTACAAAAAAAATTTCATAGAAAAATTTCATAGGTGGGTTTTAGTTACTTGCAAATGTTTCAACTACTTGGTATCACCATAGGAGCTACAGCATTGAATTTTCCCAAAGAAAATGATGCAAATCGTTTAAAGTACCAGAGTGAAGGCATATGAAGCTTCAAAAGAAGCCCGAATTGCTAAACGATTGCAAAAAACTATAAGAAACAGCACAACACAAGATAACGAAGGCATACAGTACGAAGCAGGCATGGCAGATTGAAGGTAACCTTTTTTTCTTTGTTCACAAACTTTGAACGCGTTTATCTCGAAACCGTGTTTTTCGTACTGGTTGCGGCACTAGCGAGTTCATTTTTTGACGAAATTTTTTTTTTTTATTTTTTTAAACTTGATTCGCTATCGTATGACACGAGGTTTTTTTAAAATTTTTTTTCGATTTTTTATGAATTTTTAAAGTCAATATTTTTTTCGAAAAAACACACTTTCAAATTTGGAACATCACCAAAAATTGAAAAAAAATTTGAAAAAAGCTCGTGTCATACGATAACCAATTTTTGTTTAGATTTAAAAAAGTCATTTTTTTCCAGATCGGACAATTTTTGCAACTCCCAGCGCTGCAACCACGAGGCCCCGTTTTTTTCTCTGCCACCAGTTTGGAGCTCTATAAAACCATGTTGGAGTGAAAAATATATTTTTTTGAATTTTTTTTCTTGTAATTTGTTCAATTCTCTACAATAATAAAAAAAATTTTGGAAAAATGTTTGTTTTTGATTGAGTTATGAATTTTTAAAAAAAGTTCTGTTTTCTCTGCCGCGGATGTCATGTCCCTCCTTAAGCTAAACTGGGACCCTCATGAAAAGAAAAAATGTTCTACCTGCTGCCACTGTACGTGTTTGATCTTTTGGAAAATTTGCATGCATAAGCTATTTTAAGTAGTTAATTGAGATCTATAGGGGTTTTTGTAAAAAAGTGTACCTTAACATGTGATCCAGTACAAAAGTAATCGAAAATATGGTAAATAGTGTTTTTTTGAAGCGAAGCTTTTTGCGACCCGTTCTGTGATTTGCTTGGAGTGAAATCTGAAAAATTTTCGACAGATTTAATTCTTAGAATTTTAAATGGTTTCTTTGTTTCCGTGTTTTTGACAACAAGACAATTTAATGTAACAAATATAAAAAAAGATTTCTTCGCCTGCCGTGAGGACTCGAACCCGTAAACCTTTGGATGGGAATTCTATACTCCATCCATTGAGCCAAACACCTTCTCTATGCGTAAGCATTGATTCAGTATTAACTGCAACTGAAGCTATGTTGCAGCACATCCAATAATCTATTAATGTATTTGTGTGGTTTGGGTAGCTGCTTAGCCACTTACTACAAGAGTTGATTAAAACTCCTAAGCCACTTGCTACAAGAATCATCACTGTTGTCATTTCCACAATTGTGGTAAATCTAGCACTTTTTTGGTTTCTACCACTTTTATCATCCACAATTGGCATTTTTCGAAAATCTTTTACTTTTTAACCGACTTCAAAAAGAAGGAGGTTCTCAAGTTCGTCGGTTCTGTGTTTTTTTTTTTTTTTTAATGTATATACATCGATAACTCCTAAATCATATGCCTGATTGCCATAATTTTTGGTGAACAGATAGATATAACAAGCACGGAGGTGCCCGTAAAAAGTGGGCGGTATTACAGGACTGGACGTCGCAATACTAGATACTACTGTTTCTAGTACTGTATATATAGTGTAGGGGTAGGCACAATTATTAAAAATTACTGTCAGGAAAATGGGCGTTATCCGATAAATGGGTGTGGAAATATTAGAAAAACAGTGTATCTTGAATAATTTTGAGACTAGAGAACTGCAATTTAGTATAGGCGTAGGCATTATTATTAAAAATTATGGTCAATAAGTAGGCGTTTTTTGACAAATGGGCGTGGCAATAATAGAAAAACAATGTACCTCGAATAATATTCACACAAGTGTATTGCAATTTAGTGTAGTGGTAGACACAGTTATATAAATTAAGGTAAAAAAATGGGCGTTATTTGACAAATGGGCGTGGCAACATTGGAAAAAGAGTGTATCTCGAATAATATTGAAACTATGGTACTGCAATTTGGTACAGGAGTAGGCATTATTAGTACAAATTACGGTCAAGAAAGTGGGCGATATTCGACTACAGGGCGTGGCAATATAATAAAATGAGTGCATCTCAAATAATATTGACACTAGGGTACTGAAATTTATTGTAGTACAGGAGTAGGCAGAATTATTAAAAAGTACGGTCAAGAAAGTAGGCGTTATTCCACAAATGGGTGTGGCGATACTAGATAAAGACTATCGCAGTTAATATTGACGCTGGGGTACAGAAATGAAGTACGAGATAGGCACAATTATTACAAATAACGGTCAAGAAAGTGAGCGCTTATTTAACAAAGGGGCGTGGCAATATTAGAAAAACACTATATCTCGAATAATATTATTTATTTGTTTGTTTATTTATTGTTTATTTATTTATTTATTTATGAATACAAAAGCTTTGAAGTTGGCGCTTCTGATTAAAAGTATGATTATATTAGCTCCGACTTTTAAAGCTTTTCTATTAATAAATAAATTAATATATTTATGATAATAAACAAATTAGAAAAAAACTAAAATAATAAGTTTTCCAGTGTAATAATATGTTTAAATAAATCATCAAATATATCCAGAAATTAAGAGAAAAAGTTATTTTAAAATTATTTTTTACTTTGTAGTGATTTTGTAGTCGTTTTTTTTTTGTAAAAGTTTTTTTTTATATATTTATATAAAAAATATTGCATTATAATTAAAATTTTAGAAATTTTATTGCATATATTTTAGTTATTATTACATTTAATATATTATTTCAGTACTGTGCTAAGAACATTATATGAGAACTATTTGCAATAAAACTAATTCAGCGTGAAAAAACTTACTTCATGGTATACTTCTTATGATTTGTTTTGCTGTAGGACTTCAGTCGAATTTTTCCTTAAAAAGAAAAATATATTCCAAAGTTTTTTATAACTCACCACTCAATTTGGACTCAACCTACCACTATTTAAAATTTATAAGTGACAACACTGGTCATCATCCTCAGTTTGTCAGTGCCATCTGTTAACAACTGTTAACATAGCTGCAGTTATATATTTAATGTTAAATCAACGTCAAAATTTAACAGAGCTGTTTGGATCGGTGGAAAGAGTGTAGGTTTATTAATCAGTGGGTCATGGGATCGACCCTCACGGTGGGCAAAGTGATATTTCTTTTTTTTGATGTGAATGCGTTTATGCTGTTGTACATGTAGTAGTACATGCTTTTGTTTTGTTTTTGCATAGTGCGAAGGAAAACTTAACAATTGCCCACAAGTGCGTTGAAATAACAATGACAGTAACATGTAATAAAATAATAATGAAATGTAATAAAATTCACTGGTGTGAATATTAACGTGTGTTTTTTTAATATATTTAATGTTTTAAATTTTTGAATTTAAGTTATTTAAAAAAAAAACCATTAAATTATCATATCTATGAAACTGTGAAAAAGCTTCGCTTTTCTAGTGTGTCCAACGACGCACCTTTTTTTTTTTTATTTCTATGCACTTCTACACTTCTGAACGTAGTTCGCTTTCTCTGAAAATCTGCATGCATAAGTTGTTTTTAATAGTTCATCAATATCTGTGGTGGTTTTTGTAAAACACTGTACTGTAAGATAGACTCCAGTACAAAATTAGTTGAATATAGGTTAAATAATGGTTTCTTGTTTCTATGCTGACACTTTTGTACGTAGGCCGATCTCTCTGAAAATTTGCATCCCTAAGTTGTTTTTAATAGTGAATCAATATCTATAGTATTTTTTATAAAAAAATTTATCGTTAGATGGGCTCCAGAACAAAAACACACGATTTTCATAGAAAACCGCTATTTGGGGAACCAGGAATTCATTAAAAAAAAAAAATATTTTCTGCACTGTCTTTTCGTCCTATCTCATTATTTAATTTTGTGTGTACACCCTAATATATATATTGACTGCCACTTAGAGCACCAAAACGTGTACAACTCAGGTATAAGCATGATTTCGAAAAGTGGGCGTATATGTGGTGCGACCACACCCATTTTAACAGTTGCCGTTAGTGAGCATATGAACTAAATTACCAAATCTTAGTCTTCTACGGTAAAAGCCTTCTGATATAAAGCATTTTTACTGATTTGTGGGCGGTAAAAGTAGGCGTGACCATTTTTATATATACATAGTGACTGCCACTTGGACCCATAGCACCTGCATACCAAGATTCACTATCGAAACTTGTACAACTCAGGAATAAGCATGATTTCGATAAAGTGGGCGTAGATTTGTGCGGCCATGCCCATTTTTTGTATATTGGCCGACAGTTATCAGTTAAACTGAATTACCAAATCTTAGTCTTCTACGGAAAAAGCCGTCTGATATAAAGCATTTTTTTACTGATTTGTGGGTGGTAAAAGTGGGCGTGAAACATTTATATTTATATAGTGACTGCCACTTGGATCCATAGCACCTGCATACAAAGATTCACTTTCAAAACTTGAACATCTCAGGAATTAAAATGATTTCTCAAAAGTGGGCGTAGAAATAGTGTGGCCACGACCATTTTTTGTATAGTCACCGGAAGTAACCATCTGAACAAAATTACCAAATTTTAGTTTTATACGATTAAAACCGTCAGATATATAGCATTTTTTTTTTTGTTTGTGGACGATATAGCCAATTTGGGTTGTATGGGAGGTACCACGCCCCCTTGTCGAATCAACGCCAAACTTCACAGGAACACTCTCCGAATGTTCAGTATCCCTAAAAATTTCATAAAGATTGGTTCGGCGGTTTTGGAGTCTGTACGCGATATATACACATACCCACAAACCCAGAAGATAGATAGAAAATTCGGATAAAAATGCACAAAATTTCATAATGGGACGGCGATGGCTTCATGGAAAATGAATATTGAAAATAAAAAACAAAATGTTATAAAAAGCTTGAGGTAGATCTTAAAACAAAGAAGCTAGATTTTTAACAAAAAATTTAAAAAAAAGCCTCAGGGGCTACTGCAAATTTTGACAATCGAAAACGAATTTTTGACACATCCAAAAATTGAGAAAAAAAAACAAGACGTTTATTTCCGCGCCATTTTTACTACAAGTGTTTGTTATTTTGCTTGTGAATGTGTGTGTGGATTAGTGCTAATAGGAGTAAGTGATTAGGACTCCGCTGGCAACATATAGCAGCACCATTATTAAAAATCATTATTTTTGACTTCATTTGTACGACCTAGTGTTTTCTCGACATTTTCATAGCTGTGCCTGCTGTAGAATTTTGTTCATTCAGCGCTAAAACACGACCGAAATGTAAATTGTCAAAATTTGTAATTGTCAAAAATTCATCGTCCATTTGACACAGCAAAAAAGACTAATTTTTTTGAACACACACAAATTTAATTAAACTTTTTAATAAGCTATTTTCTTTCTTACCACGAGTGAAAAGTTTTCTATTGACACACACCCATAAATTTTATACCGTGTACAATCTCGTACACTTTTCATACTCTTTTTCGTCATATATTCAAGGAACACCCAGGCGCATGTGTTATCGGCTTGACTTTCGCTTGTACACTGAAGCTGTGATCGTTCTGTATGTGAGATCCCAGACGAAAAAAAAGTGGGCCTGCCGATGGAAGGAATGTGACAGGTTCTAATTTTACTGCTAATTTTAGAAGTAAGCTTTTTGAAATTTTAAAAACTTCCTCGCTACTGCTAAGTGAAGTATGTATCAGGCTTGTCAATGTAAATTCGTGTTATTTTTAGGCGGCCAAAAAAGACCAAGGCTGCATTTATGAACATTCCTATTTTTGTTGCTTGTAGCCTTTAATTAAACTACTGCGTCAGGTATACACTGCAGTGTCATTTCAAAGTGGGAGAAAGAACAAACTGTAAATTTTGTTTTTACAATTGCGAACGCACAGTTCTTTTATCGATGCTTTCATTTGAAAGTTGAGTTCAAAGAAGAAAGTTTGATTTTTAAGAACGCCCAAATTCTTACATGATAGTAAGAAACCATATGATTGCAGCGTCAATATATCGCGATGAATGTAAAATTCATACTTTGTGATGCATGCAGCATTATTGCTATGTCAGTCCATTTGGCAGACATGCCGTCCTGGGACATACCTATAGAAAAAAGATATAAGCGGGATAACTTCCAAGGCATCTTGCCTGCAGGCATACAGCAGGGCTTCTTATACAACTGAGATGACTTCTTTTATTATTCTGAAATGTGCTCTTAATCCTCTAAAATTTTCCGTTCCACAATCCGATTCATCCCCGAATTTATCCGGCAATAAATAGATTCCGCACGCTGCTTACGTGCAGTCGCAGCAAGAGTAAGATTTGTGCCCACCCCTAATTTAGAGGATATAAAAAGGGGCGGAATTGTCACAATCGTAAACAAGGTAAGACCTCCCTTCCTCATCCTATTCTTGGGTACAGACCTTTTCAGGCGTCTGAAATCCCTCAGGCGATCCCTTTTCATCCCTCTAACAGAAACGAAAAAAAATAAATGGCCATTTCAGACCTTGTGAAACTTTCACTATTGAAAATTTTATTTTTAATATTTTATTTTTTAATATTTAAAACACTTACTTACTTACTTAGGTGGTCGTAACAACCCGTGTCCGGGTTTCGGCCGACCTTATCAGCTCTCGCCAAGCGCCTCTGCTTTGCGAGCGCCTTCGCCAATCGGATACACCAAGTGCGGTTAGGGCTTCCTCAGCCTGGTCCATCCATCGGAGGCATGGTCTCCCTCGTCGTCGTTGACCAGCCACCCTCGCCTCGAGCACCTTTTTCGCTGGAGCTTCGTCGTCTATACGATGGACATGACCCAGCCAGCGTAGTCGCTGCACAGTTATACTCAGAACTACGTCAATGTCTTCGGAGAGCTAATACAGCTCGTGGTTCATTCGGATGCGATAATCGCCGACTCGAACAGGACCGAAGATTTTGCAAAGAACTTTTCTCTCGAACACACCCAGAGCGGCTGCGTCAGTTTGCGAAACTACCCATGCCTCAGCGCCATAAAGCAGCACAGGTAGAACGAGCGTCTTAAAGAGTGTTAGTTTTGTCGATCGAGAAAGGGCTCTGGAACTTAGTTGCTTACTGAGCCCGTAGTAGCACCTATTAGCAATTATTGTTCTTCGCTTTATCCCCACGCTGATTTAGTTGTTGGTATTAATGGCGGTGCCGAGGTATACGAACTCCATGACTACATCAAAGTTATAGCTGCTTGATGAAACGTGGGAGTCTAAACGCCGCTCTCCCTTCTTTGTAGACAGCATATACTTTGTTTTACCCTCATTTATTGATAAACCCACTTTGGCTGATTCCTTTCCGATAGCGGCGAAAGCAGCGGTAACATCTCTCTTGGTTCTGCCGACAATATCAATATTATTTTTATATAAAGGAGCTGGACACCTTTCTTGTTGATCTCTTGTCGTGAACACATTGCTTTGTTTATGCGTTCGCTATGTCTTGTGTGGTTACTTGTGGTTTTTGTTACAATAATCTACATTTAAACTGTGCTAATATTAGCGATGAAACTATAAAGTATCTCAAATCTAATAAAAATCTAATTTATAAGTGTGATTTGTATTTTGAACATCCAATTACCATGTGCCTAAAGAAAATTAGTGAGGCTCATAATATCTTGTCAGTTTTAAAAGATGAAGTCAAATCAAAAAATTCGTCATTAAACTATTATAATTCGTGTGCGGCGGATAAAACTAGTTGTGAGAATTCTAATTCAACTAATAATAATTTACATGTTGATAGAATTATTACTCGCTCGCAAAAATTAAGATCTCCTGTCTCTCCTGTGAAAGTGAGTGCAAATATTAGCAAAAACAAAACTATTAACAATGCTTGCGCAAAGCTGCAGCCAAAGAACATGCATAAAAAAAAACGCAGCTAAACCAGTTTCTAATGTTGACAATTTTCAAGCTACTGGTCGTGATCTTTCTAATTTTGCCTTTACTCAAGGTTTGCAAAAGGTCGCTGAACTGCATGATACAGTTAACATTTCATCGAATTCTGTGCCTAAAGCTTTAAATAATAATATTAATAATGCTGTTGATGTTATTGTTAGTGGGGATGCTAATATTATTGCTGATAGTGAAGCTGCAGTTAGTCTCATTGAACGAACATCTTCTGTGGGTGTTGTTGGTGCTGTGGATGTTGATGCTGGTGATGTTGTTGCTGTGGATGCTAATGATGTTGTTTCTGGTGGTGATGCTGTGGGTGTTGCTGCTATTAATAACTCGTATAGTTATGCTGCTATTTTATCTAAAAACTCGCAGCCAAATCGTGACTTTGAGGTTGCTGTTAATAACTTGCCTGTTAGGCAAACAAATAGAAAACTACTTGTTGGGCAAAATTTAAATTCTGATTTGGAAGTTGTTGAACCCATGCATTGGTTTCATTTATCCTCATTTAAGCCATCTGTTACTGCGGATGATATAGTAAACTATATAAATAAATATACTGGTATTGAGAAACACCATTTATATTGTCAAAATCTTCTACGGAAAAATATGAATGAAGCGCAAAAGATAAATTTCCGGCTTGGCATATCAGCTTCTTTGGCAGACCATGTCCTAGATCCAGCGTTATGGCCTGTTAATGTCTCTGTCAGTAAATTTGAGTTTTTTCGCAAAAAGGTCCGACGACGTCGCAATTTATAAATCTAAATGTAAATGCTGAAAGTGGAAGGGCCCTTAAAATATATTATCAAAATATGTCAGGCATTCGTACGAAGTCTGAGCAAATTAAACTTTGGTCTTCTCAACAAGAATATGATATTATTGTTATCGTTGAAACATGGCTCAATGATGATTTTTTTGATGCAGAATATTTTAACCTGAAATTATATCAGGTTTTTCGCAAGGATAGAGATGCCTTGAAAACTGGTTGTGCTAGGGGTGGTGGTGTCCTAGTGGCAGTAAAAACTCGACTATGCTGTAGTGCTGTTTCACTAACTAATACGGACACTTTGTTGGATCAACTCTGTGTGTCAATACATGGATCATCTGAACTGCTATATCTGATTGTATCCTATATTCCCCCGAATAGCCCTGACTCGCTCTATATGGGTCATGTTGATAACATTTTGGAACTGACGCCAAATTCTACAAGCACTGCTCACTACTGTGTTCTTGGTGATTTTAATTTAAATAAAGTATTTTGGTCAAACTCTTTTGAAAAGAATAATCTTATTCCTACTGATGTCAACTCATCGCATGAAATGTACTTGGTTGATTCATTTTTTAGTCTAGATTTAACGCAGATAAATAATTTTCCTAATAGATTAAATAGATTTCTAGATCTTATTTTCATTAGTAAAAATTTTAATTTTAATATTGAACCATGTCAAATTCCGATTTGTGAACCTAATTTACATCATTTACCTCTAGAACTTAATATTACTTTTTATAATTTTGCATGTAAAGTGTCAGATCCTATAACATCTAACCTAAATTATAACTTCAGCAGTTGCAATTCTGAAGAATTAAATAATGCTATAGCAGGCGAAAATTGGGAGCATAATTTGAAGAATTTGAATACCTATGATTCCTTCTTGTACTTTAAATCAAAAATTTTAGATATTTTTAGCAGAAATATTCCAAAGTATCCTAATAAAGCTTTTAAATTACCATGGTATACACATGGTCTTAAGAAACTAAAAAATTTAAGAAATAAATTCTTTAAACTATATAAAGTCACTAACAATTTAGAATACCATTTAAAACATCAGCATTACTTGAGAGAATTCAACTTTCTAAACAAATTCCTTTATAAGCAGTATATAAGTAAATATGAGTCGAGTATTAAACGCAATCCTAAGTATTTCTGGAGCTTTATTAATTCTAAAAAATCCTCATCTTGTTTTCCGACTAAAATGTTTTATGGGAATGAATCATCTCAGTCGCTATCTGAATCAGCTAATCTTTTTGCAAAATATTTCTCCTCTAACTTTGTTGTTGATAATAATCAAAACATTGATTCAGATTTAAATTTTGAAGCTAATATCAACTTTGGCTCCCTACAAATCTCAGATATTGATGTGTTAAACTCTATCTTTAGTTTAAAAAATTCACAAAAAAATGATATTGATGGCTTTTCTTCATTTCTCTTAAAGAAATGCCATTATACTCTTTCAACTCCTCTCAGAATAATATTTAATAAGTCTTTGAAATATGGTGTTTTTTTGGATGCATGGAAGATTGCGTTTATTACTCCAGTTTATAAAAGTGGTGCTAAAAATGATATTTCAAATTATAGGCCTATATCCAAACTTTCAAACATTTCAAAACTATTTGAAAGTATTGTGAAATTAAAACTATCTTTTGAAATTAAAAGCATAATTTCCACCGCTCAGCATGGCTTTATGCCAAGTCGTTCTACAATAACAAATTTGTCTATTTTTACGGACTATTGCATATCTACTTTTGAAGAGGGCGCTCAAGTTGATGCCACGTACTTGGATTTTTCAAAAGCATTCGATAAGGTTTCACATAGCCTGTTATTGAATAAACTTGCGAAACTAGGATTTCACTCGAATTTTTTGTCCTGGGTTAGTTCATATCTTAGTAAAAGACTTTGTATGGTGACAGTTGAAAGTAAAACTTCATTGTCATATATTGCTTCCTCGGGTGTACCTCAAGGTAGTATCTTGGGCCCCCTTTTTTTTATTATTTTTATAAATGATATAAGTAATTGTTTCTCAAGTTCAAAGTTTCTTTTATTTGCAGATGACTTGAAAATTTTTTCACGCATTGCAAATTTAAATGATAAACTAGCTCTTCAAAAAGACATAAATAATGTATACACCTGGTGTTGTAATAATCGTTTACTCTTAAACTTAAAGAAATGTTACCATGTGACATTTTCTAAATTGAATAATACTCTTCAAACTGAATTTTATTTGAACGATCAGCCTGTAAAAAAAGTTTCTTTTATAAAAGACTTAGGAGTCATTTTTGATTCCAAATTCACTTTTATAAATCATCTTAACTATATAATTCCCAAGTCGTACTCTCTTTTAGCCTTTATTAGGCGAAATAGTAAAGAGTTTACTGATCCGTATACTCTTAAACTGCTTTACATAAGTTTAGTGAGATCAAAGCTGGAATATGGGTCTTTTATTTGGAGTCCCACTTATAGAAACCACATTGATCGATTGGAACGTGTTCAGCGCAAGTTTATCAAATTTGCGTTCCGATCCTTAAATTTTTTGGATCCTCTCCCTTCCTATGATGCTCGATGTAGGCTTATTAACCTAATTTCATTAGAGAATAGAAGGACTATTATGTCCTTGCTATTTGTATATAACATTGTTTCTGGTATTACGGATTGCCCATACTTGCTGGGACTAATAAACTTTAATGTTCCATCCAGAATATTAAGATTTAATCCTTTGTTTTATGTTGGATTGCATAGGACAAATTATGCTTCAAATTCTCCAACAACAAGAGCTTTGTGTGAATTTAATAGAATATCAATTATGTATGAGATTGATTTTACTGTATCAAGGACAATATTTAATAACCGTCTCTTGAATATCTATAGATAAGAAACTTAATTTTGTGATATATTGTATGCATATCTAGTTTTTATGTAATTAATTTTGTATAGTCAGTAAGGATTAAAAATCCATTGATTGAAAATAAATGAAATGAAATGAAATGAAATGAAAAAAAAAAATGCTGCCATTACGGTGCACACCGGCCTTTCGTATGATCCCCTCCATGATGATGTTAAAGAGATCGCAAGACAGTGGATCGCCTTGCCTGAAACCTCTTTCGGTATTGAAGGTTTCGGAGAGGTCATTTCCTACCTTGACGGAGCTGCGTGTGTTGCTCAACGTCATTCTGCAAAGTCTAATCAACTTTGCAGGTATACCGAACTCAAACATTGTTGCGTATAGGCAATCCCTTCTCGGGCTATCGAACGCAGCTTTAAAATCGACTAAGAGATGGTGTGTGTAAATTTGATTTTCGTGGGTTTTCTCCAGAATTTGTCGTAGCGTGAAAATTTGGTCTGTGGTGGACTTTCCAGGTCGAAAGCCACAATGATAAGGTCCAATCGGCTTTAATCTTTCACACAGTACGCTTGAAAGAACTTTATATGCGATGGAAATAACACTGATACCTCTATAACTTGCGCAGATTGTTGGGTCTCCTTTCTTAAGTATAGGGCACAGTACGCTGAGATTCCAATCGTCGGACATGCTTTCTGCTAGCCATATTTTTCTGATGAGCTGATGCATGCACCTTATCAATTCATCGCCGCCGGTTTTAAACAATTCAGCTGACAGGCCGTCAGCACCCGCTACTTTATTGTTTTTGAGTCGTTGGATAACAACTCGAACCTCTTCATGGCTAGGTCGTGGTACTTTCACTCCGTCATCGTTGATTGGTGGCTCTGAACTGCGCTCTCCATGGGTGGCATTGGTGGAATCGTCGCCAGTAAGTAAATTGGAGAAGTGCCTCTCCACAATCTCAGCACACGCTGTGTTTCCGTATTCAGATCTCCATTTCCGTCTCTACAAGTGGATGCTCCGGGCTTGAAACCTTGGGTTAGACGCTTAACTTGTTGATAGAATTTTCGTGCATCCTACTTGCCCTGGTTTACCTCTAGTTCCCCACGCTCACGCTTTTCCTGCTCTCTTTTCTTGCGTCTGAAAAGGCGCCTCTCTTCCTTCCTCTTTTCACGGTAGTTTTCTCGCATTGCTCGCGTTGCAGCTGACTGCAGCGTTTTTTACTACTTTCGCGATGCGCGATGGTAGGATATATGCTCCCAAAATCCGCCGACGTCGTCGGGACCAGAGTTTGGTTGGTTAGTTGAGCTTAACCGAGAGGTGAGCGGAGTAGGCTTCGGCAGTCCGTTGTAATTGCAATTATTACAATTACTACTGCCCAATGAAAACTATTTAAAACACTACTGTTTTTATTTAAAATTTAGAAAAAAGCTAAAGAAACGATTAGAAATTTAAAAAAACATAAGCTTCGCTTCTAGAAAAACGATTAATTTTAAATTCTTTATTTGGCTGAGGCCGAACTTAAAAGTTAACACATATTAATATAACATTTAATTTTAAAGAGAGAGAGAGAGTGAGAAACATTCCCACATAAAAAGAAATAATGGAATTTAGCCGCTGTACGAAAGGTACAGGGCCGTCCTTAAGCGGACCAAAATATTAGTTTACATTCGTAAACATGCCGCCCGCCTTGCAGGACTGCAACTACCGGTCAAAATCCATCGGAAGATGGTGCTTTGGGCAAAAGGCATGCCTACGGTTGTCGGCAGGCTGCATGATGCGGGAGTACACGTCGATACCCAGGCGTATATAAACTGGCGATGGTCGGTAGAAGAGCTGATGTTGATGTTCGGAAAACTCTGCTGAATCAGCTCGTCCAGATCTCTCGATGGAGTGACGACCTGCAAATACCGCTTGACCCTAGCTGTCGTCTCTATGCGGTGGTTGGCGCCGCACTGGCCATGCAGGACCAAGGTGCACATTTCGCAGCCATCGACGCGATGAATGGGCTGCTTCCACCTGGTGACGAGTTCTTTGGCGATAAACGTCTGCGGAAGACATGCATCTAGGATTGCTCTTCCCGACACAGACATCCCACTGGAGACCATACGCACCATGACAGTGGGGAGCATCGAAAAGTGCTGTTGATAGGGCGTCTTTGGCGGCCGTTCATGTGGCGATCGCTTCGGGAAGTCGTCCCTAGCCAAAGACGCATATGGTGCTATCGACCACGATCGTGTTTGAGCTGGAGACCGCTTCGGGAAACGGTCCCTTGTCACAGCGAGTCCTTAGGGAAGTCCTTAGGCAATCTGGTCATTCGCCCGTGGTCGCTTGGCTTTAGTGCGCTTAACGCGAGGTCTGCGAGAATGCGATCTGCCGGTTCGCACTCGTGAACGCGAATGCAGCAGACTATGATGGTCATCTCCACAATGACGACACCGATGAGAGCTGCGGCACTCCTTCCGCATGTGTAACGCTGAGAGACAGTTTGAGCAGTAGAAATACATCAGTACTGCTTTCAACCGCTCCTCTAGATTCATTGCCAGAAACTTGGCGCACGCTGACAGGTTATGCTCCAACGAGCATACACGGCACATCGTTGGCAACTTGGAGTTGTCGCTGTTAACAACGCAGGCCACGCTTTGCGGAGTGCTCCTGCCTGCTGGAGCACTGGATTTCAGTTCAACCACCGGTGGAGCAATAGCGACGACTTCTTCAGGCTCGACAGCGATGGAAGTGATAGGGCTGGGGACAAGTGTGCGCACACGCACAGTCTCAACTTCGCTGATCTCCGTGTCGGCTTGAAGCAGTAGATCTTCAAGAAGTGTGGCAGTGATCTCTTCAGCAGACATTCAGAAAAGAAAAAAAAGGAAAAAAACACAAAAAAAGGGCTATAATTAAAAGAAAACATCATTGGTGCTACGTGGTTGGAAGTGCAACGAGCTTAACTATGGGTCGCGTGATGCAACCTCTCTCGGTTCGAATGTCGGCAAACCGAATTCGCTTATCACTACCCTGATAAATATGTATGACCCTGCCTAATCGCCATTCATTTGCAGGCAGAGAAGTCCTTCTGAGGAGGTTTCCACTTAACTCGTTTATTCATCTCTCATTCTTCCATCTGCTACAATGCATGCCTCTGGTACTCATTCTTCCATCTGCTACAAAATTGTTGATGCTTAGTCTTGACTCGTTGGCATCGATTGACAATGGTCAAGGGTTGATTAGCTTTCTCTGGTTTGGCTGAGGCTAGCAGTGGACCGCCGAGCAGGAAATGACCGGGAGTAAGAGATTGAAGATTGCAAGAATCCTCAGACATAGCAGTAAGTGGCCGCGAATTAAGGAACGATTCGACTTTATTCAGCAAAGTTGTAAATTCTTCAAAAGTGTATTTAATATTTCCGGCAATCTTTTTAAAATGTGTTTTGCAACTCTTTACTCCAGCTTCCCACAGGCCACTCATATGGGGAGCACAAGCTAGAATAAAGTGACAAGCAAGGTCTTGGCATGCGTGCTTCGCTAGAAGCCTTCATAAAGATATTAAAATCTTTATTCAAAATGTTGGAGGCGCCAACAAAACTAGTATCGGAATATATATTTGCTGGGCAGCCGAGTCAGGCGACGAATCGCGAGAACGCTGCTAAGAAGGTAGCAGTTGATAAATCACCTGTGGCTTCCAAGTGAACTGCTTTAGTGGAGAAGCAAACAAATAGGCACATATAGCCTTTGCTTATTTGACAAGATCTACCAATACAGCTCTCTATGTCGAATGGGCCGGCAAAGTCGATGCCACTTGATGAGAATTGCCGAGATATAACGGTTTTGTCTGTGTCCGCATTATCAAAGATTGCATCCCAATTATCAATTGCATTTTTATGCAAGTGTAGTGCATAAATGTATCTATTTATTTCACGTTGAAGCTTTTGAAGTTGGTTACCTGAGTCTTTTGGCGCATTGGGCAAATTAAATAAAATTTTGAGCTTGCTATTAACAAGGATACGTTTGTTTTCGTATCTGTCAGATAAATCTTGCCAAGCTTGAGCAACGCCCTCATTTGTCAAAGGCGATTTTCTCACAATCGCCTTTACTTCGCCACTAGTTTTTTGGTTGAGGTCGAAAAGATTTTCCACCGCAGTAAGGCGCGTGTTGTTGATGTAAATGGCCGTAAACATGTCCCTGAATGACGGCCATGAGAGGTAATCACCGGTGAAAACTTCTGTATCGCAGGGCGGCACATACATCCTGTGACAGATACAGGAAGTGCTGTTCCTGTATCTGAAGCAGTGGGTTGCTCAGATGGCTTTATTTGAGAAAGCTCAGACATTTTTGCTGCTGCCCTTATGTAGACTTGATAGCAGCTGCCATACTTTCTTTTTTATTGCCTCGACTTCCTCAAGCTCAGTTTTATCATTGAACTGATCCAGGCAAACTTCGTAATGCGCTTTGACCTCAGTAGATACAATATGGGGGTTCTGGCGTAGGAGGAGCAAGCCGATGACGCCACTTAGTGCAAGTTTGGTGTATGTCTTTGATTTGAGCTTTTAAAAAATCGGCAAGTTTGGGGTATGTCTTTGCTTTATGCTATTAAAATCGGCAAGTTTGATGTATGTCTTTGCTTTTAAGCGTTGATCATCATTTCATATACTACATTATAGGTAGTGGTGGTCAAGCAAGTTATTATCAGTGTTTGCATGTTTTGTTTTTTCTTAACCCTCGAATTCGTTACAGCAATGACTCAAATTCTTCTGATAGACTTTAGTTGAAATGATATCACTTGCTTTATAAAAATATATATATAAATATGGGTTGAAGCAATTTAGGCACGGCGAAGGTTGAAGGGTTAAAGAAATGTTTATAAATTTATCATAATGGTGCTAAGTATTAGGTGCGTGTATTAGATTTGCATAAGTAGTTTGTGTATTAGATGGCAATCATTTAAATATAGGCGTATATAAATATATATTCGTCAGATGGCGGTCATCGGGGTTACAAGCCCCCGCTTAATAACCACCGGCCAAGTCACTTACACCCTGAAACTTCTCCGCCGCTGTATTTTATTATCCGCCGCTGTAGTTTTTTGAAATTTTTTTTAATAATCTTGTCTTTTAGAAAATATTCTTAAAATTCTAAGAAAAATATTTCATGGAAAAATTCTTACAAGTTCAAAAGTTACAGCCGGATTATTGAGAGCGCATTTATAATTTTTAACCTTTTTTTTCTTTGTTCACAAACTTTGAACGCGTTTATTTCGAAACCATGTTTTTCGTACTGGTTGCGGCACTAGCGGGTTCATTTTTTGACGAAATTTTTTTTTTGTAAACTTGATTCGCTATCGTATGACGCGAGTTTTTTTTTTAATTTTTATCGATTTTTAATGAATTTTTAAAGTCAATATTTTTACGAAAAAACACACTTTCAAATTTGGAACATCACCAGAAATTGAAAAAAAAATTAAAAAAAAGCTCGTGTCATACGATAACCAATTTTGTTAAGACTTAAAAAAGTCATTTTTTTCCAGATATGACAATTTTTGCAACTCCCAGCGCTGCAACCACGAGGCCCTGTTTTTCTCTGCCGCCAGTTTGGAGCTCTGTAAAACCATAATGGAGTGAAAAATATATTTTTTTTTGAATTTTTTTCTTGTAATTTGTTCAATTCTCTACAATAATTTTGGAAAAACTTTTGTTTTTGACTGAGTTATGAATTTTTAAAAAAAGGTCTGTTTTCTCTGCCGCGAATGTCATGTCCCCCCTTAAGTAAAGGAAATACACCGCAACCAAGACGAGTCAAGAAGTTTCTAGAAGCTTCGAGATACAAAGAAAAAACCTCGAGAACATTTTAGAAGCTGACAGCAACATCACAATAAAATAAAAAAGTTGAAGGTGTTTAGTCTCAACCTTCATAGTAAGCGCACTCAAAAACCGGAAGTTCAAGTTGAATAGGTTCAACTTGAACCTATCTTCAACTTGAACCTCAGTTCAAGTTGAACTAAGAATAGGGCTTATCACATCAGCACAAATGAACATAAGAGAAATAGCAGTGAAATAGTTAACGAGAACCTAACAAGAATCACCTCAATATTTAATGAGCGGATAGAATCATTTATGATTAAGAATCATAAGGAGGGTTCATTGATTCCCGAAGAGTTTTTAGCAAACATCAGAGATATAGTTTTAAAAACTCTTGAAGAAATGTTGGAAAAACACACCAACTTTAAATTTAATATGGAATTGTTTTGTGAATACATCAAAATGAGTGAAGATGAGGCAACAATAGACCTCAAATCACATCAAACAAAAATTATCATGGTTCAACAGGCTACAAATTTGTACGAGATTTATGTTCAAAATGCCATAATTTAATTACAAAGATGTCAGAGCTCTAAGAATATGCTAGTGGTTGGACATTCATAAGAATCTCTCATTTGGAAATAAACGTGAATCAATACAAACGGATTAAAGGTTCACAATATTTAAGATTACCAAAAATACTAGGAGATAAAAAAGCTTGTATAAATGTGCATAACAATGACGAATACTGCTTTAAATGGGCAGTAATCTCAGCCTTATATCCTGTTAATGATAGCTCAAAGAGATGTTTTAGTTATAACATCATAGATATAGATGCAGTTGAAATAACGCTAGCCAACAGCATCACTCTCAATTTTGAAAGTCTTGTCTTTCCAATGAAAGTGAAAGATGTACAAATTTTTGAGGAATATAATCCCGAAATAAGCAATAATGTCTTTGGATTCGACGAAGACCTTAAAAGTATCGTGGGACCCTATTACTGTACAAAGGAGGAGAAAACCACTCATCTTAACCTACTTTTGCTACAGGAAGGAGATAAATTTCGTTGCATCTGGATTAAAAATATTTCAAGGTAAATATCATATTCATAAAAATTTTTTTATTACTTGCTTACGCAAATACACATTTATAATATTTAAAATATCTAAAAATGTATTTATTTTTTATTTGCAGACTTTTACGTAGCCAACTGACAAGACATCTTACTAGAATGCATTCTGCAGTCTGCTTGCAGTTTTTTGAATCCGAATACAAATTGCAGCGTCATCGCAAGGAATGTAGCAGAATTGTTACCAAAGTGCCGGATGCAGAAAAAAGTAAAGTTTATTTTCAAAATTTTAAACATAAGTTAGATATACCGTTTTTTATATATACAGATTTCTAGTGGTTCCTAATACCGTATGTTTTCCAGAACTCGGAATCTGTAAAAACTATACAGACACACAAGCCGTGTGTATTTAGTTAGTATATTAAGTGTAGTCTTAACAATTCTTTAGATAAGTTCAGATTATATACAGGTGAAAATGCTCCTCAAAAATTTATTACCTCATTAGTTTCTGATGCTAGAGATATTTAAAGTAATTATCTTAATAAAGTTATTCCATTGAATTTCCTCACCACAGTAGAATTAAATATTCAAAATAATAGTAGTGATTGCCATATATGAGAAAAACCGTTAGGAGTTGATATTGTAGCAGATCATTGTCATCTGACGGGAAAATATCGAAGCCCAGTCCATAATGATTGAAATTTAAACTTTAAAATTTCAAAATTCATTTCTATACTTTTCCACAATCTTTCTTCATATGATTGTCATTTATTCATTAAAGAACTTTAAACGATTCCCGGAAGAATAAACGTAGTTCCAATTAACAAAGAAATATATGTATCAGTTTCTAAACATATTCATTTTGATGACGGTGATAGCATTGAACTAAGGTTATTAGATTCATTTAGATTTATGGCTTCAAGTTTAGAGAGTTTAGGTAATAATTTATCGATTTCAGATTTTTATGTTCTAAGGTCTGAGTTTACCGATGAAAACGAATTAAATCTCATGAAGAGAAAGGGGGTATTTCCATACGATTATTTTAATTCCATTAATCGACTTAAAGAGGAATGTCTGCCTTCAAGAGACAAGTTTTTTAATAAATTAACGAATGAAGAATGTAGTGTTGTTGATTATGAACATGCTCAAAAAGTGTGGACATCTTTTAATTGTTCTAATTTCAAAGACTACTATTGCATTTGTATTTCTACAAAAACGTATTTGTAGTTTTAAGGTTTTAAGCTTCAGTGTTAAAGTTGTCAAGAAATCGGAAAACCAAAAAACTGCCTGGCTTGAAATCTCTTAAAATTTGCTTCTAAATTTTTTTTTTTTTTGCAAAAGCAACAATAATTTATGCTGCTTCGAACATAGACAGATCAAGTACTTGTGAAATGTTATAACAGGCAGATCAAGAACTTAAGGGGGAACATGACATTGGCAGTTTTTTAATAATAAAAATTTAATAATTAAATAATTTTGTATTTTAGTAAATATTCTTGAGATTCTTACAAAAAAAATTTCATAGAAAAATTTCATAGGTGGGTTTTAGTTACTTGCAAATGTTTCAACTACTTGGTATCACCATAGGAGCTACAGCATTGAATTTTCCCAAAGAAAATGATGCAAATCGTTTAAAGTACCAGAGTGAAGGCATATGAAGCTTCAAAAGAAGCCCGAATTGCTAAACGATTGCAAAAAACTATAAGAAACAGCACAACACAAGATAACGAAGGCATACAGTACGAAGCAGGCATGGCAGATTGAAGGTAACCTTTTTTTCTTTGTTCACAAACTTTGAACGCGTTTATCTCGAAACCGTGTTTTTCGTACTGGTTGCGGCACTAGCGAGTTCATTTTTTGACGAAATTTTTTTTTTTTATTTTTTTAAACTTGATTCGCTATCGTATGACACGAGGTTTTTTTAAAATTTTTTTTCGATTTTTTATGAATTTTTAAAGTCAATATTTTTTTCGAAAAAACACACTTTCAAATTTGGAACATCACCAAAAATTGAAAAAAAATTTGAAAAAAGCTCGTGTCATACGATAACCAATTTTTGTTTAGATTTAAAAAAGTCATTTTTTTCCAGATCGGACAATTTTTGCAACTCCCAGCGCTGCAACCACGAGGCCCCGTTTTTTTCTCTGCCACCAGTTTGGAGCTCTATAAAACCATGTTGGAGTGAAAAATATATTTTTTTGAATTTTTTTTCTTGTAATTTGTTCAATTCTCTACAATAATAAAAAAAATTTTGGAAAAATGTTTGTTTTTGATTGAGTTATGAATTTTTAAAAAAAGTTCTGTTTTCTCTGCCGCGGATGTCATGTCCCTCCTTAAGCTAAACTGGGACCCTCATGAAAAGAAAAAATGTTCTACCTGCTGCCACTGTACGTGTTTGATCTTTTGGAAAATTTGCATGCATAAGCTATTTTAAGTAGTTAATTGAGATCTATAGGGGTTTTTGTAAAAAAGTGTACCTTAACATGTGATCCAGTACAAAAGTAATCGAAAATATGGTAAATAGTGTTTTTTTGAAGCGAAGCTTTTTGCGACCCGTTCTGTGATTTGCTTGGAGTGAAATCTGAAAAATTTTCGACAGATTTAATTCTTAGAATTTTAAATGGTTTCTTTGTTTCCGTGTTTTTGACAACAAGACAATTTAATGTAACAAATATAAAAAAAGATTTCTTCGCCTGCCGTGAGGACTCGAACCCGTAAACCTTTGGATGGGAATTCTATACTCCATCCATTGAGCCAAACACCTTCTCTATGCGTAAGCATTGATTCAGTATTAACTGCAACTGAAGCTATGTTGCAGCACATCCAATAATCTATTAATGTATTTGTGTGGTTTGGGTAGCTGCTTAGCCACTTACTACAAGAGTTGATTAAAACTCCTAAGCCACTTGCTACAAGAATCATCACTGTTGTCATTTCCACAATTGTGGTAAATCTAGCACTTTTTTGGTTTCTACCACTTTTATCATCCACAATTGGCATTTTTCGAAAATCTTTTACTTTTTAACCGACTTCAAAAAGAAGGAGGTTCTCAAGTTCGTCGGTTCTTTGTTTTTTTTTTTTTTTTTTTTTAATGTATATACATCGATAACTCCTTAATCATATGCCTGATTGCCATAATTTTTGGTGAACAGATAGATATAACAAGCACGGAGGTGCCCGTAAAAAGTGGGCGGTATTACAGGACTGGACGTCGCAATACTAGATACTACTGTTTCTAGTACTGTATATATAGTGTAGGGGTAGGCACAATTATTAAAAATTACTGTCAGGAAAATGGGCGTTATCCGATAAATGGGTGTGGAAATATTAGAAAAACAGTGTATCTTGAATAATTTTGAGACTAGAGAACTGCAATTTAGTATAGGCGTAGGCATTATTATTAAAAATTATGGTCAATAAGTAGGCGTTTTTTGACAAATGGGCGTGGCAATAATAGAAAAACAATGTACCTCGAATAATATTCACACAAGTGTATTGCAATTTAGTGTAGTGGTAGACACAGTTATATAAATTAAGGTAAAAAAATGGGCGTTATTTGACAAATGGGCGTGGCAACATTGGAAAAAGAGTGTATCTCGAATAATATTGAAACTATGGTACTGCAATTTGGTACAGGAGTAGGCATTATTAGTACAAATTACGGTCAAGAAAGTGGGCGATATTCGACTACAGGGCGTGGCAATATAATAAAATGAGTGCATCTCAAATAATATTGACACTAGGGTACTGAAATTTATTGTAGTACAGGAGTAGGCAGAATTATTAAAAAGTACGGTCAAGAAAGTAGGCGTTATTCCACAAATGGGTGTGGCGATACTAGATAAAGACTATCGCAGTTAATATTGACGCTGGGGTACAGAAATGAAGTACGAGATAGGCACAATTATTACAAATAACGGTCAAGAAAGTGAGCGCTTATTTAACAAAGGGGCGTGGCAATATTAGAAAAACACTATATCTCGAATAATATTATTTATTTGTTTGTTTATTTATTGTTTATTTATTTATTTATTTATGAATACAAAAGCTTTGAAGTTGGCGCTTCTGATTAAAAGTATGATTATATTAGCTCCGACTTTTAAAGCTTTTCTATTAATAAATAAATTAATATATTTATGATAATAAACAAATTAGAAAAAAAACTAAAATAATAAGTTTTCCAGTGTAATAATATGTTTAAATAAATCATCAAATATATCCAGAAATTAAGAGAAAAAGTTATTTTAAAATTATTTTTTACTTTGTAGTGATTTTGTAGTCGTTTTTTTTTTGTAAAAGTTTTTTTTTATATATTTATATAAAAAATATTGCATTATAATTAAAATTTTAGAAATTTTATTGCATATATTTTAGTTATTATTACATTTAATATATTATTTCAGTACTGTGCTAAGAACATTATATGAGAACTATTTGCAATAAAACTAATTCAGCGTGAAAAAACTTACTTCATGGTATACTTCTTATGATTTGTTTTGCTGTAGGACTTCAGTCGAATTTTTCCTTAAAAAGAAAAATATATTCCAAAGTTTTTTATAACTCACCACTCAATTTGGACTCAACCTACCACTATTTAAAATTTATAAGTGACAACACTGGTCATCATCCTCAGTTTGTCAGTGCCATCTGTTAACAACTGTTAACATAGCTGCAGTTATATATTTAATGTTAAATCAACGTCAAAATTTAACAGAGCTGTTTGGATCGGTGGAAAGAGTGTAGGTTTATTAATCAGTGGGTCATGGGATCGACCCTCACGGTGGGCAAAGTGATATTTCTTTTTTTTGATGTGAATGCGTTTATGCTGTTGTACATGTAGTAGTACATGCTTTTGTTTTGTTTTTGCATAGTGCGAAGGAAAACTTAACAATTGCCCACAAGTGCGTTGAAATAACAATGACAGTAACATGTAATAAAATAATAATGAAATGTAATAAAATTCACTGGTGTGAATATTAACGTGTGTTTTTTTAATATATTTAATGTTTTAAATTTTTGAATTTAAGTTATTTAAAAAAAAAACCATTAAATTATCATATCTATGAAACTGTGAAAAAGCTTCGCTTTTCTAGTGTGTCCAACGACGCACCTTTTTTTTTTTTATTTCTATGCACTTCTACACTTCTGAACGTAGTTCGCTTTCTCTGAAAATCTGCATGCATAAGTTGTTTTTAATAGTTCATCAATATCTGTGGTGGTTTTTGTAAAACACTGTACTGTAAGATAGACTCCAGTACAAAATTAGTTGAATATAGGTTAAATAATGGTTTCTTGTTTCTATGCTGACACTTTTGTACGTAGGCCGATCTCTCTGAAAATTTGCATCCCTAAGTTGTTTTTAATAGTGAATCAATATCTATAGTATTTTTTATAAAAAAATTTATCGTTAGATGGGCTCCAGAACAAAAACACACGATTTTCATAGAAAACCGCTATTTGGGGAACCAGGAATTCATTAAAAAAAAAAAATATTTTCTGCACTGTCTTTTCGTCCTATCTCATTATTTAATTTTGTGTGTACACCCTAATATATATATTGACTGCCACTTAGAGCACCAAAACGTGTACAACTCAGGTATAAGCATGATTTCGAAAAGTGGGCGTATATGTGGTGCGACCACACCCATTTTAACAGTTGCCGTTAGTGAGCATATGAACTAAATTACCAAATCTTAGTCTTCTACGGTAAAAGCCTTCTGATATAAAGCATTTTTACTGATTTGTGGGCGGTAAAAGTAGGCGTGACCATTTTTATATATACATAGTGACTGCCACTTGGACCCATAGCACCTGCATACCAAGATTCACTATCGAAACTTGTACAACTCAGGAATAAGCATGATTTCGATAAAGTGGGCGTAGATTTGTGCGGCCATG
Organism: Coremacera marginata; assembly: GCA_914767935.1. NCBI lineage: Eukaryota > Metazoa > Arthropoda > Insecta > Diptera > Sciomyzidae > Coremacera > Coremacera marginata. The sequence goes on along the minus strand of OU612046.1, from coordinate 110,163,513 downwards.
CCCATTTTTTGTATATTGGCCGACAGTTATCAGTTAAACTGAATTACCAAATCTTAGTCTTCTACGGAAAAAGCCGTCTGATATAAAGCATTTTTACTGATTTGTGGGTGGTAAAAGTGGGCGTGAAACATTTATATTTATATAGTGACTGCCACTTGGATCCATAGCACCTGCATACAAAGATTCACTTTCAAAACTTGAACATCTCAGGAATTAAAATGATTTCTCAAAAGTGGGCGTAGAAATAGTGTGGCCACGACCATTTTTTGTATAGTCACCGGAAGTAACCATCTGAACAAAATTACCAAATTTTAGTTTTATACGATTAAAACCGTCAGATATATAGCATTTTTTTTTTTTGTTTGTGGACGATATAGCCAATTTGGGTTGTATGGGAGGTACCACGCCCCCTTGTCGAATCAACGCCAAACTTCACAGGAACACTCTCCGAATGTTCAGTATCCCTAAAAATTTCATAAAGATTGGTTCGGCGGTTTTGGAGTCTGTACGCGATATATACACATACCCACAAACCCAGAAGATAGATAGAAAATTCGGATAAAAATGCACAAAATTTCATAATGGGACGGCGATGGCTTCATGGAAAATGAATATTGAAAATAAAAAACAAAATGTTATAAAAAGCTTGAGGTAGATCTTAAAACAAAGAAGCTAGATTTTTAACAAAAAATTTAAAAAAAAGCCTCAGGGGCTACTGCAAATTTTGACAATCGAAAACGAATTTTTGACACATCCAAAAATTGAGAAAAAAAAACAAGACGTTTATTTCCGCGCCATTTTTACTCCAAGTGTTTGTTATTTTGCTTGTGAATGTGTGTGTGGATTAGTGCTAATAGGAGTAAGTGATTAGGACTCCGCTGGCAACATATAGCAGCACCATTATTAAAAATCATTATTTTTGACTTCATTTGTACGACCTAGTGTTTTCTCGACATTTTCATAGCTGTGCCTGCTGTAGAATTTTGTTCATTCAGCGCTAAAACACGACCGAAATGTAAATTGTCAAAATTTGTAATTGTCAAAAATTCATCGTCCATTTGACACAGCAAAAAAGACTAATTTTTTTGAACACACACAAATTTAATTAAACTTGCTATTTTCTTTCTTACCACGAGTGAAAAGTTTTCTATTGACACACACCCATAAATTTTATACCGTGTACAATCTCGTACACTTTTCATACTCTTTTTCGTCATATATTCAAGGAACACCCAGGCGCATGTGTTATCGGCTTGACTTTCGCTTGTACACTGAAGCTGTGATCGTTCTGTATGTGAGATCCCAGACGAAAAAAAAGTGGGCTTGCCGATGGAAGGAATGTGACAGGTTCTAATTTTACTGCTAATTTTAGAAGTCGGCTTTTTGAAATTTTAAAAACTTCCTCGCTACTGCTAAGTGAAGTATGTATCAGGCTTGTCAATGTAAATTCGTGTTATTTTTAGGCGGCCAAAAAAGACCAAGGCTGCATTTATGAACATTCCTATTTTTGTTGCTTGTAGCCTTTAATTAAACTACTGCGTCAGGTATACACTGCAGTGTCATTTCAAAGTGGGAGAAAGAACAAACTGTAAATTTTGTTTTTACAATTGCGAACGCACAGTTCTTTTATCGATGCTTTCATTTGAAAGTTGAGTTCAAAGAAGAAAGTTTGATTTTTAAGAACGCCCAAATTCTTACATGATAGTAAGAAACCATATGATTGCAGCGTCAATATATCGCGATGAATGTAAAATTCATACTTTGTGATGCATGCAGCATTATTGCTATGTCAGTCCATTTGGCAGACATGCCGTCCTGGGACATACCTATAGAAAAAAGATATAAGCGGGATAACTTCCAAGGCATCTTGCCTGCAGGCATACAGCAGGGCTTCTTATACAACTGAGATGACTTCTTTTATTATTCTGAAATGTGCTCTTAATCCTCTAAAATTTTCCGTTCCACAATCCGATTCATCCCCGAATTTATCCGGCAATAGATTCCGCACGCTGCTTACGTGCAGTCGCAGCAAGAGTAAGATTTGTGCCCACCCCTAATTTAGAGGACATAAAAAGGGGCGGAATTGTCACAATCGTAAACAAGGTCAGACCTCCCTTCCTCATCCTATTCTTGGGTACAGACCTTTTCAGGCGTCTGAAATCCCTCAGGCGATCCCTTTTCATCCCTCTAACAGAAACGAAAAAAAATAAATGGCCATTTCAGACCTTGTGAAACTTTCACTATTGAAAATTTTATTTTTAATATTTTATTTTTTAATATTTAAAACACTTACTTACTTACTTAGGTGGTCGTAACAACCCGTGTCCGGGTTTCGGCCGACCTTATCAGCTCTCGCCAAGCGCCTCTGCTTTGCGCGCGCCTTCGCCAATCGGATACACCAAGTGCGGTTAGGGCTTCCTCAGCCTGGTCCATCCATCGGAGGCATGGTCTCCCTCGTCGTCGTTGACCAGCGACCCTCGCCTCGAGCACCTTTTTCGCTGGAGCTTCGTCGTCTATACGATGGACATGACCCAGCCAGCGTAGTCGCTGCACAGTTATACTCAGAACTACGTCAATGTCTTCGGAGAGCTAATACAGCTCGTGGTTCATTCGGATGCGATAATCGCCGACTCGAACAGGACCGAAGATTTTGCAAAGAACTTTTCTCTCGAACACACCCAGAGCGGCTGCGTTAGTTTGCGAAACTACCCATGCCTCAGCGCCATAAAGCAGCACAGGTAGAACTAGCGTCTTAAAGAGTGTTAGTTTTGTCGATCGAGAAAGGGCTCTGGAACTTAGTTGCTTACTGAGCCCGTAGTAGCACCTATTAGCAATTATTGTTCTTCGCTTTATCCCCACGCTGATTTAGTTGTTGGTATTAATGGCGGTGCCGAGGTATACGAACTCCATGACTACATCAAAGTTATAGCTGCTTGATGAAACGTGGGAGTCTAAACGCCGCTCTCCCTTCTTTGTAGACAGCATATACTTTGTTTTACCCTCATTTATTGATAAACCCACTTTGGCTGATTCCTTTTCGATAGCGGCGAAAGCAGCGGTAACATCTCTCTTGGTTCTGCCGACAATATCAATATTATTTTTATATAAAGGAGCTGGACACCTTTCTTGTTGATCTCTTGTCGTGAACACATTGCTTTGTTTATGCGTTCGCTATGTCTTGTGTGGTTACTTGTGGTTTTTGTTACAATAATCTACATTTAAACTGTGCTAATATTAGCGATGAAACTATAAAGTATCTCAAATCTAATAAAAATCTAATTTATAAGTGTGATTTGTGTTTTGAACATCCAATTACCATGTGCCTAAAGAAAATTAGTGAGGCTCATAATATCTTGTCAGTTTTAAAAGATGAAGTCAAACCAAAAAATTCGTCATTAAACTATTATAATTCGTGTGCGGCGGATAAAACTAGTTGTGAGAATTCTAATTCAACTAATAATAATTTACATGTTGATAGAATTATTACTCGCTCGCAAAAATTAAGATCTCCTGTCTCTCCTGTGAAAGTGAGTGCAAATATTAGCAAAAACAAAACTATTAACAATGCTTGCGCAAAGCTGCAGCCAAAGAACATGCATAAAAAAAAACGCAGCTAAACCAGTTTCTAATGTTGACAATTTTCAAGCTACTGGTCGTGATCTTTCTAATTTTGCCTTTACTCAAGGTTTGCAAAAGGTCGCTGAACTGCATGATACAGTTAACATTTCATCGAATTCTGTGCCTAAAGCTTTAAATAATAATATTAATAATGCTGTTGATGTTATTGTTAGTGGGGATGCTAATATTATTGCTGATAGTGAAGCTGCAGTTAGTCTCATTGAACGAACATCTTCTGTGGGTGTTGTTGGTGCTGTGGATGTTGATGCTGGTGATGTTGTTGCTGTGGATGCTAATGATGTTGTTTCTGGTGGTGATGCTGTGGGTGTTGCTGCTATTAATAACTCGTATAGTTATGCTGCTATTTTATCTAAAAACTCGCAGCCATATCGTGACTTTGAGGTTGCTGTTAATAACTTGCCTGTTAGGCAAACAAATAGAAAACTACTTGTTGGGCAAAATTTAAATTCTGATTTGGAAGTTGTTGAACCCATGCATTGGTTTCATTTATCCTCATTTAAGCCATCTGTTACTGCGGATGATATAGTAAACTATATAAATAAATATACTGGTATTGAGAAACACCATTTATATTGTCAAAATCTTCTACGGAAAAATATGAATGAAGCGCAAAAGATAAATTTCCGGCTTGGCATATCAGCTTCTTTGGCAGACCATGTCCTAGATCCAGCGTTATGGCCTGTTAATGTCTCTGTCAGTAAATTTGAGTTTTTTCGCAAAAAGGTCCGACGACGTCGCAATTTATAAATCTAAATGTAAATGCTGAAAGTGGAAGGGCCCTTAAAATATATTATCAAAATATGTCAGGCATTCGTACGAAGTCTGAGCAAATTAAACTTTGGTCTTCTCAACAAGAATATGATATTATTGTTATCGTTGAAACATGGCTCAATGATGATTTTTTTGATGCAGAATATTTTAACCTGAAATTATATCAGGTTTTTCGCAAGGATAGAGATGCCTTGAAAACTGGTTGTGCTAGGGGTGGTGGTGTCCTAGTGGCAGTAAAAACTCGACTATAGTGCTGTTTCACTAACTAATACGGACACTTTGTTGGATCAACTCTGTGTGTCAATACATGGATCATCTGAACTGCTATATCTGATTGTATCCTATATTCCCCCGAATAGCCCTGACTCGCTCTATATGGGTCATGTTGATAACATTTTGGAACTGACGCCAAATTCTACAAGCACTGCTCACTACTGTGTTCTTGGTGATTTTAATTTAAATAAAGTATTTTGGTCAAACTCTTTTGAAAAGAATAATCTTATTCCTACTGATGTCAACTCATCGCATGAAATGTACTTGGTTGATTCATTTTTTAGTCTAGATTTAACGCAGATAAATAATTTTCCTAATAGATTAAATAGATTTCTAGATCTTATTTTCATTAGTAAAAATTTTAATTTTAATATTGAACCATGTCAAATTCCGATTTGTGAACCTAATTTACATCATTTACCTCTAGAACTTAATATTACTTTTTATAATTTTGCATGTAAAGTGTCAGATCCTATAACATCTAACCTAAATTATAACTTCAGCAGTTGCAATTTTGAAGAATTAAATAATGCTATAGCAGGCGAAAATTGGGAGCATAATTTGAAGAATTTGAATACCTATGATTCCTTCTTGTACTTTAAATCAAAAATTTTAGATATTTTTAGCAGAAATATTCCAAAGTATCCTAATAAAGCTTTTAAATTACCATGGTATACACATGGTCTTAAGAAACTAAAAAATTTAAGAAATAAATTCTTTAAACTATATAAAGTCACTAACAATTTAGAATACCATTTAAAACATCAGCATTACTTGAGAGAATTCAACTTTCTAAACAAATTCCTTTATAAGCAGTATATAAGTAAATATGAGTCGAGTATTAAACGCAATCCTAAGTATTTCTGGAGCTTTATTAATTCTAAAAAATCCTCATCTTGTTTTCCGACTAAAATGTTTTATGGGAATGAATCATCTCAGTCGCTATCTGAATCAGCTAATCTTTTTGCAAAATATTTCTCCTCTAACTTTGTTGTTGATAATAATCAAAACATTGATTCAGATTTAAATTTTGAAGCTAATATCAACTTTGGCTCCCTACAAATCTCAGATATTGATGTGTTAAACTCTATCTTTAGTTTAAAAAATTCACAAAAAAATGATATTGATGGCTTTTCTTCATTTCTCTTAAAGAAATGCCATTATACTCTTTCAACTCCTCTCAGAATAATATTTAATAAGTCTTTGAAATATGGTGTTTTTTTGGATGCATGGAAGATTGCGTTTATTACTCCAGTTTATAAAAGTGGTGCTAAAAATGATATTTCAAATTATAGGCCTATATCCAAACTTTCAAACATTTCAAAACTATTTGAAAGTATTGTGAAATTAAAACTATCTTTTGAAATTAAAAGCATAATTTCCACCGCTCAGCATGGCTTTATGCCAAGTCGTTCTACAATAACAAATTTGTCTATTTTTACGGACTATTGCATATCTACTTTTGAAGAGGGCGCTCAAGTTGATGCCACGTACTTGGATTTTTCAAAAGCATTCGATAAGGTTTCACATAGCCTGTTATTGAATAAACTTGCGAAACTAGGATTTCACTCGAATTTTTTGTCCTGGGTTAGTTCATATCTTAGTAAAAGACTTTGTATGGTGACAGTTGAAAGTAAAACTTCATTGTCATATATTGCTTCCTCGGGTGTACCTCAAGGTAGTATCTTGGGCCCCCTTTTTTTTATTATTTTTATTATTATTATTATTATTATTATTTATTTAATGCTAAGCACATATGGCTTTATAGCAATTAATATTCGACAAAATAAATATGATACAATTAATTTATGTACAATTTAATTTTATAAAAATGTAAAGTTGTCAGGATTTCAGGTATATACAGATGCAATCCGGTTAGCTTCTTAGTAGTAAATAGAAGAATTGATTAGAGCGGTGCTCCCATATGCCAGGCTAGACGGACGAGGTCGAGCTCATACATGTGCTAGGCAAGACATAAGAGGTCTTGCTCTGGATAATCAAAATATATCTATAGCGTGTATATCTATATAAATATGGATTAGAGCACAGCTCACACATGCAAAGCTAGTCGTACGACGTCAAACCGGCATATGCCAGGCGAGATGGACGTGATCTCGCTCTGGTAATCATATTTAACTACACAGCTAGATTGTATAAGTTGTGCACAACATCACAGGAAATATTCAGTATCCTTGGAAAGCATGATCCAGATTAATGGCGGTACTGTAGATAATCTAAAATATTAAATTTAATTGAGTAAACCGATTCATTTAAAGAAATTGCATCTGAAACAAAATTAAAGTCCCCACAAGCGCTTCTGAGTGGTTCGTTTTGCAAGTAATTAGTTCTACAAAAGTTCATGTAAAGTAACTCAAAAGATCTTCTAGGTCGGAGAGGAATATTAAAGTAAATTTTGCTCAGTAAGTATTGACTGTCTACGTATCCATGTAAAAGTTTGAAAATCCAAGTAACATTTAGCATAATTCTCCGATTATTTAAAGTAGGAAGATTTAAAAGTTGCAGACGATATTCATAAGGTGGTAGGTTATAGCTGAAATTAAAGTAAAGATGGCTTAAGCAGAACAAAAGAAACTTTTTCTGAATTGATTCTATGTCATCAATGTAACAACTATATCGAGGGCACCAAACAATTGAAGCATACTCTAAAATAGGTCGCACTAGAGAGGTGAATAAGGTTTTTGTTATATAGGGATCATTAAACTCTTTTGCCCATCGTTTAATAAAACCTAAAGTACTATTTGCTCGATTTATAATTTTATTAATATGAATATGAAAGCGAAGTTTAGTATCCATAGTTACTCCAAGATCATGAAAGACATCTAAGGACTCAAGTGTATGGTCACAAATTTTATAAATACATGTGACAGGAGATTTTCGAGTGAAAGTCATATGCTTGCATTTATTCATGTTAAGATTCATACGATTCACGTTGCACCAGCTATAAAGATGGTCTATGTCACCTTGCAAGAGAACGGCATCATTAGCATTTTTGAAAGGAAGAAATAGTTTCACGTCATCAGCGTACATTAAAATACTCGAATGCTTTATGACAGATGGCAAATCATTTATAAACAGTAAAAAAAGAAGAGGCCCGAGGTGGCTTCCTTGAGGTACACCAGAAGTGACAGGAAACTCATGGGATTTTACAAGTTTAAAAAGAACACGTTGTGTTCTATTGCATAAATAAGATTCAATCCATCTTACAAGTGTTGTAGGAAATCCAGCAAGAGATAGTTTTAAGACTAAGAGCTTATGATTAACAACATCAAAAGCTTTACTAAAATCTGTGTATATAACATCAGTCTGTAAACCTTTTCCAAAATTCTCAATGGTTTTGGAAGTAAATTCAAGTAGGTTTGTAACCGTAGATTTTCCTGAAACGAATCCATGTTGGAGTGGAGACAATACAGATTTAACACTATGTGATAATTGTGAAGTAATGATTGCCTCGAAAAGCTTCGGCAAAGCGCTTAATTTTGCAATTCCACGATAGTTTTCGATTAAAGACCTGTTACCAGACTTGTGCAACGGAATAATAAAAGACGACTTCCAGGCAACTGGAAAATAGCAAGATTTTAATGAAGACGAAAAAAGCAAAGTGATTGGAGTTACTAATTCATCACAGCAATATTTTAGTATACATGACGGTATATTGTCGGGACCACTTTTATATGACGTTTCAAGAGCTTTTAAGCATGATAAAACCGTGTTAGTATCAATTATTGGGAGACAAATATCCCCAGATTGAACACTGAAAGGATAGCTTAGATTATCATAGGATGAAGTTGAATAGGTCGCTTTGAAGAAGTCAGCGAAAAGATTACAAATGATATTCTCGCTATCTGATTCAACCGTTTTATATTTCATAAAAGAAGGATAGGAATCAATCTTGCGTTTTGTGTTGACAAAGTTCCAGAATGATTTAGCATCAGATTTGATGTTTAATTTTACCTTCATTAAATAAATATCGTAAGATTGCTTGCATAATTGACGATACTTGTACTTAATTGAGGTATAGGAACCAAAATCTGTAATGCTATGAGTTTTTTTAAATTTTTTATAATGCATGGATTTTAAATTTCTTAATTTTCTCAGTTCTTCAGTAAACCATACAGGACCAGATGCTAAACGGGCTTTTCTCTGTGGTACTGATGATAGAAAACAATCATTGAGAGTTCTATTAAAAGCCGAGACAGCCGAATCAAGGTTTTCTGGCGATGTTTGTGTATTAACGATATTTAGTACGGATGTCCAGTTAATATTAGATATATTGTTTTTTAACAAAACATAATTGGTTCTTTTAAAATTTAACTCAGCAGGAGGTTGAGCAATACGATTCTTTACATATTGCTTAGGAAAATTAAGAGCAATTTCTAAAGTTGGATGGTACGGATCTTCAGGGAGCACGAGTGGATCTGTCCTTGAAACTGAAATAATATTGCTGTCGTCAAAATATAAAAGATCTAACAAACGGCTATTCTTGTTAAAGTGGCTGTTTAATTGAAAAAGTCCTTGACTTGAAAGCTCATTTAAAAATGAATTAGCAGATGAGCATTCAGACGAAGGCAATAATATTGCAGGGTTTTCGGTGCAGCAGTTCCAAGCGACACTTGGAAGATTAAAGTCACCCGTTATTAGAATGTGATCATGAGGCTGAAGTTTTAAACACACTTTATTTATCGAGACCAAATGTTTCAAATAAACCTCTACGTTGGAAACAGGAGGAATATATGAACAAGTTACATAAAGATTTAACGCACCATGCTTTACAAGAACGCAACAAAATTCAATATCGGATGCCTCAGGAATTATTATTTCTTGTGAGAAATAAGAAGATTTAACGGCAATTAAAACTCCACCGCCATTAAAAGAATTACCAGCAATAGCGTTTCTATCTTTACGGCAAATATTGAAATTATTAGATAGAATTTCAGTATTTAGGGTGTTAGGCTTAAGCCAAGTTTCACTGAAAACAATTATGTCAAAAAGTAGGTTGTGGCTTAAAATATGTAAATATTTTAACTTTGTATTCAAACCTCGAACGTTTTGGTATAAGATAAGGAATGCAAGGCAACAATCTAGTTTTTTTGTTTAGTAGTGCGAACGGGTAAAGAAGCCAGTGTAGTTTTAGGTTGAGATCTAGGAATATATTCGTGGATCAACGTATTTTCAGGCCAAAAACCTTGATCTAATACCGTATTAAAGAGATCCCCAGGCAAATTTATTTTAAAAGAAGATACAGTGCGCTCATATGAAAACTTGAATTTGTAAACCGAAATATTCCTGTTAACAAGATTCAATTTAGAGTTTATATGATATAAAACGTCTTCTTCGGATGTATCAAGAGCAAAACGAGACACAAATATAGATCTAGATGGCTGGACAACCACAAGTTCTTTGCAAGAAGGTAGATTAATACTTTTTTTCAATATTTGTTTTGGTATAGCACCAGTTAAAACCGAGCTCATAACGGAAGTTGAAGGAATAGCATTAGTAGCAGTACAGGCTTCAGCATAAGTTTTTTTTTTACCAGAATTACCCGGAGAATCATCACTTACGACTATGGTTGGTACTACCTCAGAAGACTCAACCGGATGTAAATTCAGATCAGCTGATGCAGCCTCAGCTATAGGGGCAATATATTCAGTATTTTGATCTTTATTTACCGAGTCAGTACAGGAAGGAGAGTTCAAAACTGGTGAAAGTGAAATTAAATTTATATTATTATTAACAGACGGAGGCAGAGACATAGCACCAGGCTTAACAGATTTAGCAGAACTTCGAAGATTCATGGGTGGTCGTTTAAGTTTATGGGAAACAGAAGGTTCATCCATGATTTTAAACTTTTTAAACAGTTCTTCAAAATCAGCCAATCTAGCTTGAGCTACCACCAAGTCCTTAGACACCTCTAAAAAGCCTCTTCGAGATTGCCTAATAAGCTTTAAAATATCTACATCAGTAGATCTACAGTCTGTACAAGACCAACGAAGTCCTTTACTTTCATTGAGTGCATCAAAAATTCTCGCATTCAATGCTGCACACTTAACGTGAAAAAAAGCATCACACAACCAGCAATTAACCAGCTGGTCAGATTCACCTTTTACAGTGCAGTTGCGAAAATTGCAGTTCATTTTTAATAAAAGTAATAAAATTAAAATAAAATTCCAAAAGTGTAACAAAAAGTGCAAACAAAAGTACTATGGCAACTCTATTTCCGTGACAGTTTGAGAATTTAACAACTTATTTGTCAAACAGTTTGAGAAGCACCAGCGACAAGATAGCAAACTAGCGTCAAGATGCAACTGAAATTAAAAACAAAAGTTTCAATCTTGCTTCAACAAGCTAAACATAAAGTTGTTGTTGCTAGATAATAAACAAACTGAAATAAAAAGAAATATATATATATGTATATATAGCACGACTGCAAATATTTTTAAAAGGATTTTCCAGCTTTTTTAGAGATGAAAATCAGAAACAATAAAGATGAATATCCTCAGCAATCCTTAGCAGACCAACTCGAATTATTTCCAGCTTAACAATTTCACGAAAATTAACAAATTTTAATTTATTTCTAGAGCACGAACAAAAAATACAACTTAAGAAAACAGTGCTGCCAGATTGTGTGTATATATCATTGTATAAATGATATAAGTAATTGTTTCTCAAGTTCAAAGTTTCTTTTATTTGCAGATGACTTGAAAATTTTTTCACTCATTGCAAATTTAAATGATAAACTAGCTCTTCAAAAAGACATAAATAATGTATACACCTGGTGTTGTAATAATCGTTTACTCTTAAACTTAAAGAAATGTTACCATGTGACATTTTCTAAATTGAATAATACTCTTCAAACTGAATTTTATTTGAACGATCAGCCTGTAAAAAAAGTTTCTTTTATAAAAGACTTAGGAGTCATTTTTGATTCCAAATTCACTTTTATAAATCATCTTAACTATATAATTCCCAAGTCGTACTCTCTTTTAGCCTTTATTAGGCGAAATAGTAAAGAGTTTACTGATCCGTATACTCTTAAACTGCTTTACATAAGTTTAGTGAGATCAAAGCTGGAATATGGGTCTTTTATTTGGAGTCCCACTTATAGAAACCACATTGATCGATTGGAACGTGTTCAGCGCAAGTTTATCAAATTTGCGTTCCGATCCTTAAATTTTTTGGATCCTCTCCCTTCCTATGATGCTCGATGTAGGCTTATTAACCTAATTTCATTAGAGAATAGAAGGACTATTATGTCCTTGCTATTTGTATATAACATTGTTTCTGGTATTACGGATTGCCCATACTTGCTGGGACTAATAAACTTTAATGTTCCATCCAGAATATTAAGATTTAATCCTTTGTTTTATGTTGGATTGCATAGGACAAATTATGCTTCAAATTCTCCAATAACAAGAGCTTTGTGTGAATTTAATAGAATATCAATTATGTATGAGATTGATTTTACTGTATCAAGGACAATATTTAATAACCGTCTCTTGAATATCTATAGATAAGAAACTTAATTTTGTGATATATTGTATGCATATCTAGTTTTTAAGTTATTAATTTTGTATAGTCAGTAAGGATTAAAAATCCATTGATTGAAAATAAATGAAATGAAATGAAATGAAATGAAAAAAAAAAAATGCTGCCATTACGGTGCACACCGGCCTTTCGTATGATCCCCTCCATGATGATGTTAAAGAGATCGCAAGACAGTGGATCGCCTTGCCTGAAACCTCTTTCGGTATTGAAGGTTTCGGAGAGGTCATTTCCTACCTTGACGGAGCTGCGTGTGTTGCTCAACGTCATTCTGCAAAGTCTAATCAACTTTGCAGGTATACCGAACTCAAACATTGTTGCGTATAGGCAATCCCTTCTCGGGCTATCGAACGCAGCTTTAAAATCGACTAAGAGATGGTGTGTGTAAATTTGATTTTCGTGTGTTTTCTCCAGAATTTGTTGTAGCGTGAAAATTTGGTCTGTGGTGGACTTTCCAGGTCGACAGCCACAATGATAAGGTCCAATCGGCTTTAATCTTTCACACAGTACGCTTGAGAGAACTTTATATGCGATGGAAATAACACTGATACCTCTATAACTTGCGCAGATTGTTGGGTCTCCTTTCTTAAGTATAGGGCACAGTACGCTGAGATTCCAATCGTCGGACATGCTTTCTGCTAGCCATATTTTTCTGATGAGCTGATGCATGCACCTTATCAATATCGCCGCCGGTTTTAAACAATTCAGCTGACAGGCCGTCAGCACCCGCTACTTTATTGTTTTTGAGTCGTTGGATAACAACTCGAACCTCTTCATGGCTAGGTCGTGGTACTTTCACTCCGTCATCGTTGATTGGTGGCTCTGAACTGCGCTCTCCATGGGTGGCATTGGTGGAATCGTCGCCAGTAAGTAAATTGGAGAAGTGCCTCTCCACAATCTCAGCACACGCTGTGTTTCCGTATTCAGATCTCCATTTCCGTCTCTACAAGTGGATGCTCCGGGCTTGAAACCTTGGGTTAGACGCTTAACTTGTTGATAGAATTTTCGTGCATCCTACTTGCCCTGGTTTACCTCTAGTTCCCCACGCTCACGCTTTTCCTGCTCTCTTTTCTTGCGTCTGAAAAGGCGCCTCTCTTCCTTCCTCTTTTCACGGTAGTTTTCTCGCATTGCTCGCGTTGCAGCTGACTGCAGCGTTTTTTACTACTTTCGCGATGCGCGATGGTAGGATATATGCTCCCAAAGTCCGCCGACGTCGTCGGGACCAGAGGTTGGTTGGTTAGTTGAGCTTAACCGAGAGGAGAGCGGAGTAGGCTTCGGCAGTCCGTTGTAATTGCAATTATTACAATTACTACTGCCCAATGAAAACTATTTAAAACACTACTGTTTTTATTTAAAATTTAGAAAAAAGCTAAAGAAACGATTAGAAATTTAGAAAAACATAAGCTTCGCTTCTAGAAAAACGATTAATTTTAAATTCTTTATTTGGCTGAGGCCGAACTTAAAAGTTAACACATATTAATATAACATTTAATTTTAAAGAGAGAGAGAGAGTGAGAAACATTCCCACATAAAAAGAAATAATGGAATTTAGCCGCTGTACGAAAGGTACAGGGCCGTCCTTAAGCGGACCAAAATATTAGTTTACATTCGTAAACATGCCGCCCGCCTTGCAGAACTGCAACTACCGGTCAAAATCCATCGGAAGATGGTGCTTTGGGCAAAAGGCATGCCTACGGTTGTCGGCAGGCTGCATGATGCGGGAGTACACGTCGATACCCAGGCGTATATAAACTGGCGATGGTCGGTAGAAGAGCTGATGTTGATGTTCGGAAAACTCTGCTGAATCAGCTCGTCCAGATCTCTCGATGGAGTGACGACCTGCAAATACCGCTTGACCCTAGCTGTCGTCTCTATGCGGTGGTTGGCGCCGCACTGGCCATGCAGGACCAAGGTGCACATTTCGCAGCCATCGACGCGATGAATGGGCTGCTTCCCCCTGGTGACGAGTTCTTTGGCGATAAACGTCTGCGGAAGACATGCATCTAGGATTGCTCTTCCCGACACAGACATCCCACTGGAGACCATACGCACCATGACAGTGGGGAGCATCGAAAAGTGCTGTTGATAGGGCGTCTTTGGCGGCCGTTCATGTGGCGATCGCTTCGGGAAGTCGTCCCTAGCCAAAGACGCATATGGTGCTATCGACCACGATCGTGTTTGTGCTGGAGACCGCTTCGGGAAACGGTCCCTTGTCACAGACGCTATTGGTGCATTCGACTGCAGTCTTCTAGAGGAGGTAGACCACTGCGGGAAAGAGTCGCTTGCCGATGACGCTGGTTGGTCAATCGACGGTGGTCGCTTAGAGGAGTTGGACCACTTCGGGAAAGAGTCCTTAGGCGAGTCCTTAGGGAAGTCCTTAGGCAATCTGGTCATTCGCCCGTGGTCGCTTGGCTTTAGTGCGCTTAACGCGAGGTCTGCGAGAATGCGATCTGCCGGTTCGCACTCGTGAACGCGAATGCAGCAGACTATGATGGTCATCTCCACAATGACGACACCGATGAGAGCTGCGGCACTCCTTCCGCATGTGTAACGCTGAGAGACAGTTTGAGCAGTAGAAATACATCAGTACTGCTTTCAACCGCTCCTCTAGATTCATTGCCAGAAACTTGGCGCACGCTGACAGGTTATGCTCCAACGAGCATACACGGCACATCGTTGGCAACTTGGAGTTGTCGCTGTTAACAACGCAGGCCACGCTTTGCGGAGTGTTCCTGCCTGCTGGAGCACTGGATTTCAGTTCAACCACCGGTGGAGCAATAGCGACGACTTCTTCAGGCTCGACAGCGATGGAAGTGATAGGGCTGGGGACAAGTGTGCGCACACGCACAGTCTCAACTTCGCTGATCTCCGTGTCGGCTTGAAGCAGTAGATCTTCAAGAAGTGTGGCAGTGATCTCTTCAGCAGACATTCAGAAAAGAAAAAAAAGGAAAAAAAACACAAAAAAAGGGCTATAATTAAAAGAAAACATCATTGGTGCTACGTGGTTGGAAGTGCAACGAGCTTAACTATGGGTCGCGTGATGCAACCTCTCTCGGTTCGAATGTCGGCAAACCGAATTCGCTTATCACTACCCTGATAAATATGTATGACCCTGCCTAATCGCCATTCATTTGCAGGCAGAGAAGTCCTTCTGAGGAGGTTTCCACTTAACTCGTTTATTCATCTCTCATTCTTCCATCTGCTACAATGCATGCCTCTGGTACTCATTCTTCCATCTGCTACAAAATTGTTGATGCTTAGTCTTGACTCGTTGGCATCGATTGACAATGGTCAAGGGTTGATTAGCTTTCTCTGGTTTGGCTGAGGCTAGCAGTGGACCGCCGAGCAGGAAATGACCGGGAGTAAGAGATTGAAGATTGCAAGAATCCTCAGACATAGCAGTAAGTGGCCGCGAATTAAGGAACGATTCGACTTTATTCAGCAAAGTTGTAAATTCTTCAAAAGTGTATTTAATATTTCCGGCAATCTTTTTAAAATGTGTTTTGCAACTCTTTACTCCAGCTTCCCACAGGCCACTCATATGGGGAGCACAAGCTAGAATAAAGTGACAAGCAAGGTCTTGGCATGCGTGCTTCGCTAGAAGCCTTCATAAAGATATTAAAATCTTTATTCAAAATGTTGGAGGCGCCAACAAAACTAGTATCGGAATATATATTTGCTGGGCAGCCGAGTCAGGCGACGAATCGCGAGAACGCTGCTAAGAAGGTAGCAGTTGATAAATCACCTGTGGCTTCCAAGTGAACTGCTTTAGTGGAGAAGCAAACAAATAGGCACATATAGCCTTTGCTTATTCGACAAGATCTACCAATACAGCTCTCTATGTCGAATGGGCCGGCAAAGTCGATGCCACTTGATGAGAATTGCCGAGATATAACGGTTTTGTCTGTGTCCGCATTATCAAAGATTGCATCCCAATTATCAATTGCATTTTTATGCAAGTGTAGTGCATAAATGTATCTATTTATTTCACGTTGAAGCTTTTGAAGTTGGTTACCTGAGTCTTTTGGCGCATTGGGCAAATTAAATAAAATTTTGAGCTTGCTATTAACAAGGATACGTTTGTTTTCGTATCTGTCAGATAAATCTTGCCAAGCTTGAGCAACGCCCTCATTTGTCAAAGGCGATTTTCTCACAATCGCCTTTACTTCGCCACTAGTTTTTTGGTTGAGGTCGAAAAGATTTTCCACCGCAGTAAGGCGCGTGTTGTTGATGTAAATGGCCGTAAACATGTCCCTGAATGACGGCCATGAGAGGTAATCACCGGTGAAAACTTCTGTATCGCAGGGCGGCACATACATCCTGTGACAGATACAGGAAGTGCTGTTCCTGTATCTGAAGCAGTGGGTTGCTCAGATGGCTTTATTTGAGAAAGCTCAGACATTTTTGCTGCTGCCCTTATGTAGACTTGATAGCAGCTGCCATACTTTTTTTTTTATTGCCTCGACTTCCTCAAGCTCAGTTTTATCATTGAACTGATCCAGGCAAACTTCGTAATGCGCTTTGACCTCAGTAGATACAATATGGGGGTTCTGGCGTAGGAGGAGCAAGCCGATGACGCCACTTAGTGCAAGTTTGGTGTATGTCTTTGATTTGAGCTTTTAAAAAATCGGCAAGTTTGGGGTATGTCTTTGCTTTATGCTATTAAAATCGGCAAGTTTGATGTATGTCTTTGCTTTTAAGCGTTGATCATCATTTCATATACTACATTATAGGTAGTGGTGGTCAAGCAAGTTATTATCAGTGTTTGCATGTTTTGTTTTTTCTTAACCCTCGAATTCGTTACAGCAATGACTCAAATTCTTCTGATAGACTTTAGTTGAAATGATATCACTTGCTTTATAAAAATATATATATAAATATGGGTTGAAGCAATTTAGGCACGGCGAAGGTTGAAGGGTTAAAGAAATGTTTATAAATTTATCATAATGGTGCTAAGTATTAGGTGCGTGTATTAGATTTGCATAAGTAGTTTGTGTATTAGATGGCAATCATTTAAATATAGGCGTATATAAATATATATTCGTCAGATGGCGGTCATCGGGGTTACAAGCCCCCGCTTAATAACCACCGGCCAAGTCACTTACACCCTGAAACTTCTCCGCCGCTGTATTTTATTATCCGCCGCTGTAGTTTTTTGAAATTTTTTTTTTTAATAATCTTGTCTTTTAGAAAATATTCTTAAAATTCTAAGAAAAATATTTCATGGAAAAATTCTTACAAGTTCAAAAGTTACAGCCGGATTATTGAGAGCGCATTTATAATTTTTAACCTTTTTTTTCTTTGTTCACAAACTTTGAACGCGTTTATTTCGAAACCATGTTTTTCGTACTGGTTGCGGCACTAGCGGGTTCATTTTTTGACGAAATTTTTTTTTTGTAAACTTGATTCGCTATCGTATGACGCGAGTTTTTTTTTTAATTTTTTTCGATTTTTAATGAATTTTTAAAGTCAATATTTTTACGAAAAAACACACTTTCAAATTTGGAACATCACCAGAAATTGAAAAAAAAATTAAAAAAAAGCTCGTGTCATACGATAACCAATTTTGTTAAGACTTAAAAAAGTCATTTTTTTCCAGATATGACAATTTTTGCAACTCCCAGCGCTGCAACCACGAGGCCCTGTTTTTCTCTGCCGCCAGTTTGGAGCTCTGTAAAACCATAATGGAGTGAAAAATATATTTTTTTTTGAATTTTTTTCTTGTAATTTGTTCAATTCTCTACAATAATTTTGGAAAAACTTTTGTTTTTGACTGAGTTATGAATTTTTAAAAAAAGGTCTATTTTCTCTGCCGCGAATGTCATGTCCCCCCTTAAGTAAAGGAAATACACCGCAACCAAGACGAGTCAAGAAGTTTCTAGAAGCTTCGAGATACAAAGAAAAAACCTCGAGAACATTTTAGAAGCTGACAGCAACATCACAATAAAATAAAAAAGTTGAAGGTGTTTAGTCTCAACCTTCATAGTAAGCGCACTCAAAAACCGGAAGTTCAAGTTGAATAGGTTCAACTTGAACCTATCTTCAACTTGAACCTCAGTTCAAGTTGAACTAAGAATAGGGCTTATCACATCAGCACAAATGAACATAAGAGAAATAGCAGTGAAATAGTTAACGAGAACCTAACAAGAATCACCTCAATATTTAATGAGCGGATAGAATCATTTATGATTAAGAATCATAAGGAGGGTTCATTGATTCCCAAAGAGTTTTTAGCAAACATCAGAGATATAGTTTTAAAAACTCTTGAAGAAATGTTGGAAAAACACACCAACTTTAAATTTAATATGGAATTGTTTTGTGAATACATCAAAATGAGTGAAGATGAGGCAACAATAGACCTCAAATCACATCAAACAAAAATTATCATGGTTCAACAGGCTACATATTTGTACGAGATTTATGTTCAAAATGCCATAATTTAATTACAAAGATGTCAGAGCTCTAAGAATATGCTAGTGGTTGGACATTCATAAGAATCTCTCATTTGGAAATAAACGTGAATCAATACAAACGGATTAAAGGTTCACAATATTTAAGATTACCAAAAATACTAGGAGATAAAAAAGCTTGTATAAATGTGCATAACAATGACGAATACTGCTTTAAATGGGCAGTAATCTCAGCCTTATATCCTGTTAATGATAGCTCAAAGAGATGTTTTAGTTATAACATCATAGATATAGATGCAGTTGAAATAACGCTAGCCAACAGCATCACTCTCAATTTTGAAAGTCTTGTCTTTCCAATGGAGTCTTGGATTCGACGAAGACCTTAAAAGTATCGTGGGACCCTATTACTGTACAAAGGAGGAGAAAACCACTCATCTTAACCTACTTTTGCTACAGGAAGGAGATAAATTTCGTTGCATCTGGATTAAAAATATTTCAAGGTAAATATCATATTCATAAAAATTTTTTTATTACTTGCTTACGCAAATACACATTTATAATATTTAAAATATCTAAAAATGTATTTATTTTTTATTTGCAGACTTTTACGTAGCCAACTGACAAGACATCTTACTAGAATGCATTCTGCAGTCTGCTTGCAGTTTTTTGAATCCGAATACAAATTGCAGCGTCATCGCAAGGAATGTAGCAGAATTGTTACCAAAGTGCCGGATGCAGAAAAAAGTAAAGTTTATTTTCAAAATTTTAAACATAAGTTAGATATACCGTTTTTTATATATACAGATTTCTAGTGGTTCCTAATACCGTATGTTTTCCAGAACTCGGAATCTGTAAAAACTATACAGACACACAAGCCGTGTGTATTTAGTTAGTATATTAAGTGTAGTCTTAACAATTCTTTAGATAAGTTCAGATTATATACAGGTGAAAATGCTCCTCAAAAATTTATTACCTCATTAGTTTCTGATGCTAGAGATATTTAAAGTAATTATCTTAATAAAGTTATTCCATTGAATTTCCTCACCACAGTAGAATTAAATATTCAAAATAATAGTAGTGATTGCCATATATGAGAAAAACCGTTAGGAGTTGATATTGTAGCAGATCATTGTCATCTGACGGGAAAATATCGAAGCCCAGTCCATAATGATTGAAATTTAAACTTTAAAATTTCAAAATTCATTTCTATACTTTTCCACAATCTTTCTTCATATGATTGTCATTTATTCATTAAAGAACTTTAAACGATTCCCGGAAGAATAAACGTAGTTCCAATTAACAAAGAAATATATGTATCAGTTTCTAAACATATTCATTTTGATGACGGTGATAGCATTGAACTAAGGTTATTAGATTCATTTAGATTTATGGCTTCAAGTTTAGAGAGTTTAGGTAATAATTTATCGATTTCAGATTTTTATGTTCTAAGGTCTGAGTTTACCGATGAAAACGAATTAAATCTCATGAAGAGAAAGGGGGTATTTCCATACGATTATTTTAATTCCATTAATCGACTTAAAGAGGAATGTCTGCCTTCAAGAGACAAGTTTTTTAATAAATTAACGAATGAAGAATGTAGTGTTGTTGATTATGAACATGCTCAAAAAGTGTGGACATCTTTTAATTGTTCTAATTTCAAAGACTACTATTGCATTTGTATTTCTACAAAAACGTATTTGTAGTTTTAAGGTTTTAAGCTTCAGTGTTAAAGTTGTCAAGAAATCGGAAAACCAAAAAACTGCCTGGCTTGAAATCTCTTAAAATTTGCTTCTAAATTTTTTTTTTTTTTGCAAAAGCAACAATAATTTATGCTGCTTCGAACATAGACAGATCAAGTACTTGTGAAATGTTATAACAGGCAGATCAAGAACTTAAGGGGGAACATGACATTGGCAGTTTTTTAATAATAAAAATTTAATAATTAAATAATTTTGTATTTTAGTAAATATTCTTGAGATTCTTACAAAAAAAATTTCATAGAAAAATTTCATAGGTGGGTTTTAGTTACTTGCAAATGTTTCAACTACTTGGTATCACCATAGGAGCTACAGCATTGAATTTTCCCAAAGAAAATGATGCAAATCGTTTAAAGTACCAGAGTGAAGGCATATGAAGCTTCAAAAGAAGCCCGAATTGCTAAACGATTGCAAAAAACTATAAGAAACAGCACAACACAAGATAACGAAGGCATACAGTACGAAGCAGGCATGGCAGATTGAAGGTAACCTTTTTTTCTTTGTTCACAAACTTTGAACGCGTTTATCTCGAAACCGTGTTTTTCGTACTGGTTGCGGCACTAGCGAGTTCATTTTTTGACGAAATTTTTTTTTTTTATTTTTTTAAACTTGATTCGCTATCGTATGACACGAGGTTTTTTTAAAATTTTTTTTCGATTTTTTATGAATTTTTAAAGTCAATATTTTTTTCGAAAAAACACACTTTCAAATTTGGAACATCACCAAAAATTGAAAAAAAATTTGAAAAAAGCTCGTGTCATACGATAACCAATTTTTGTTTAGATTTAAAAAAGTCATTTTTTTCCAGATCGGACAATTTTTGCAACTCCCAGCGCTGCAACCACGAGGCCCCGTTTTTTTCTCTGCCACCAGTTTGGAGCTCTATAAAACCATGTTGGAGTGAAAAATATATTTTTTTGAATTTTTTTTCTTGTAATTTGTTCAATTCTCTACAATAATAAAAAAAATTTTGGAAAAATGTTTGTTTTTGATTGAGTTATGAATTTTTAAAAAAAGTTCTGTTTTCTCTGCCGCGGATGTCATGTCCCTCCTTAAGCTAAACTGGGACCCTCATGAAAAGAAAAAATGTTCTACCTGCTGCCACTGTACGTGTTTGATCTTTTGGAAAATTTGCATGCATAAGCTATTTTAAGTAGTTAATTGAGATCTATAGGGGTTTTTGTAAAAAAGTGTACCTTAACATGTGATCCAGTACAAAAGTAATCGAAAATATGGTAAATAGTGTTTTTTTGAAGCGAAGCTTTTTGCGACCCGTTCTGTGATTTGCTTGGAGTGAAATCTGAAAAATTTTCGACAGATTTAATTCTTAGAATTTTAAATGGTTTCTTTGTTTCCGTGTTTTTGACAACAAGACAATTTAATGTAACAAATATAAAAAAAGATTTCTTCGCCTGCCGTGAGGACTCGAACCCGTAAACCTTTGGATGGGAATTCTATACTCCATCCATTGAGCCAAACACCTTCTCTATGCGTAAGCATTGATTCAGTATTAACTGCAACTGAAGCTATGTTGCAGCACATCCAATAATCTATTAATGTATTTGTGTGGTTTGGGTAGCTGCTTAGCCACTTACTACAAGAGTTGATTAAAACTCCTAAGCCACTTGCTACAAGAATCATCACTGTTGTCATTTCCACAATTGTGGTAAATCTAGCACTTTTTTGGTTTCTACCACTTTTATCATCCACAATTGGCATTTTTCGAAAATCTTTTACTTTTTAACCGACTTCAAAAAGAAGGAGGTTCTCAAGTTCGTCGGTTCTTTGTTTTTTTTTTTTTTTTTTTTAATGTATATACATCGAAAACTCCTAAATCATATGCCTTATTGCCATAATTTTTGGTGAACAGATAGATATAACAAGCACGGAGGTGCCCGTAAAAAGTGGGCGGTATTACAGGACTGGACGTCGCAATACTAGATACTACTGTTTCTAGTACTGTATATATAGTGTAGGGGTAGGCACAATTATTAAAAATTACTGTCAGGAAAATGGGCGTTATCCGATAAATGGGTGTGGAAATATTAGAAAAACAGTGTATCTTGAATAATTTTGAGACTAGAGAACTGCAATTTAGTATAGGCGTAGGCATTATTATTAAAAATTATGGTCAATAAGTAGGCGTTTTTTGACAAATGGGCGTGGCAATAATAGAAAAACAATGTACCTCGAATAATATTCACACAAGTGTATTGCAATTTAGTGTAGTGGTAGACACAGTTATATAAATTAAGGTAAAAAAATGGGCGTTATTTGACAAATGGGCGTGGCAACATTGGAAAAAGAGTGTATCTCGAATAATATTGAAACTATGGTACTGCAATTTGGTACAGGAGTAGGCATTATTAGTACAAATTACGGTCAAGAAAGTGGGCGATATTCGACTACAGGGCGTGGCAATATAATAAAATGAGTGCATCTCAAATAATATTGACACTAGGGTACTGAAATTTATTGTAGTACAGGAGTAGGCAGAATTATTAAAAAGTACGGTCAAGAAAGTAGGCGTTATTCCACAAATGGGTGTGGCGATACTAGATAAAGACTATCGCAGTTAATATTGACGCTGGGGTACAGAAATGAAGTACGAGATAGGCACAATTATTACAAATAACGGTCAAGAAAGTGAGCGCTTATTTAACAAAGGGGCGTGGCAATATTAGAAAAACACTATATCTCGAATAATATTATTTATTTGTTTGTTTATTTATTGTTTATTTATTTATTTATTTATGAATACAAAAGCTTTGAAGTTGGCGCTTCTGATTAAAAGTATGATTATATTAGCTCCGACTTTTAAAGCTTTTCTATTAATAAATAAATTAATATATTTATGATAATAAACAAATTAGAAAAAAAACTAAAATAATAAGTTTTCCAGTGTAATAATATGTTTAAATAAATCATCAAATATATCCAGAAATTAAGAGAAAAAGTTATTTTAAAATTATTTTTTACTTTGTAGTGATTTTGTAGTCGTTTTTTTTTTTGTAAAAGTTTTTTTTTATATATTTATATAAAAAATATTGCATTATAATTAAAATTTTAGAAATTTTATTGCATATATTTTAGTTATTATTACATTTAATATATTATTTCAGTACTGTGCTAAGAACATTATATGAGAACTATTTGCAATAAAACTAATTCAGCGTGAAAAAACTTACTTCATGGTATACTTCTTATGATTTGTTTTGCTGTAGGACTTCAGTCGAATTTTTCCTTAAAAAGAAAAATATATTCCAAAGTTTTTTAAAACTCACCACTCAATTTGGACTCAACCTACCACTATTTAAAATTTATAAGTGACAACACTGGTCATCATCCTCAGTTTGTCAGTGCCATCTGTTAACAACTGTTAACATAGCTGCAGTTATATATTTAATGTTAAATCAACGTCAAAATTTAACAGAGCTGTTTGGATCGGTGGAAAGAGTGTAGGTTTATTAATCAGTGGGTCATGGGATCGACCCTCACGGTGGGCAAAGTGATATTTCTTTTTTTTGATGTGAATGCGTTTATGCTGTTGTACATGTAGTAGTACATGCTTTTGTTTTGTTTTTGCATAGTGCGAAGGAAAACTTAACAATTGCCCACAAGTGCGTTGAAATAACAATGACAGTAACATGTAATAAAATAATAATGAAATGTAATAAAATTCACTGGTGTGAATATTAACGTGTGTTTTTTTAATATATTTAATGTTTTAAATTTTTGAATTTAAGTTATTTAAAAAAAAAACCATTAAATTATCATATCTATGAAACTGTGAAAAAGCTTCGCTTTTCTAGTGTGTCCAACGACGCACCTTTTTTTTTTTTATTTCTATGCACTTCTACACTTCTGAACGTAGTTCGCTTTCTCTGAAAATCTGCATGCATAAGTTGTTTTTAATAGTTCATCAATATCTGTGGTGGTTTTTGTAAAACACTGTACTGTAAGATAGACTCCAGTACAAAATTAGTTGAATATAGGTTAAATAATGGTTTCTTGTTTCTATGCTGACACTTTTGTACGTAGGCCGATCTCTCTGAAAATTTGCATCCCTAAGTTGTTTTTAATAGTGAATCAATATCTATAGTATTTTTTATAAAAAAATTTATCGTTAGATGGGCTCCAGAACAAAAACACACGATTTTCATAGAAAACCGCTATTTGGGGAACCAGGAATTCATTAAAAAAAAAAAATATTTTCTGCACTGTCTTTTCGTCCTATCTCATTATTTAATTTTGTGTGTACACCCTAATATATATATTGACTGCCACTTAGAGCACCAAAACGTGTACAACTCAGGTATAAGCATGATTTCGAAAAGTGGGCGTATATGTGGTGCGACCACACCCATTTTAACAGTTGCCGTTAGTGAGCATATGAACTAAATTACCAAATCTTAGTCTTCTACGGTAAAAGCCTTCTGATATAAAGCATTTTTACTGATTTGTGGGCGGTAAAAGTAGGCGTGACCATTTTTATATATACATAGTGACTGCCACTTGGACCCATAGCACCTGCATACCAAGATTCACTATCGAAACTTGTACAACTCAGGAATAAGCATGATTTCGATAAAGTGGGCGTAGATTTGTGCGGCCATGCCCATTTTTTGTATATTGGCCGACAGTTATCAGTTAAACTGAATTACCAAATCTTAGTCTTCTACGGAAAAAGCCGTCTGATATAAAGCATTTTTACTGATTTGTGGGTGGTAAAAGTGGGCGTGAAACATTTATATTTATATAGTGACTGCCACTTGGATCCATAGCACCTGCATACAAAGATTCACTTTCAAAACTTGAACATCTCAGGAATTAAAATGATTTCTCAAAAGTGGGCGTAGAAATAGTGTGGCCACGACCATTTTTTGTATAGTCACCGGAAGTAACCATCTGAACAAAATTACCAAATTTTAGTTTTATACGATTAAAACCGTCAGATATATAGCATTTTTTTTTTTTGTTTGTGGACGATATAGCCAATTTGGGTTGTATGGGAGGTACCACGCCCCCTTGTCGAATCAACGCCAAACTTCACAGGAACACTCTCCGAATGTTCAGTATCCCTAAAAATTTCATAAAGATTGGTTCGGCGGTTTTGGAGTCTGTACGCGATATATACACATACCCACAAACCCAGAAGATAGATAGAAAATTCGGATAAAAATGCACAAAATTTCATAATGGGACGGCGATGGCTTCATGGAAAATGAATATTGAAAATAAAAAACAAAATGTTATAAAAAGCTTGAGGTAGATCTTAAAACAAAGAAGCTAGATTTTTAACAAAAAATTTAAAAAAAAGCCTCAGGGGCTACTGCAAATTTTGACAATCGAAAACGAATTTTTGACACATCCAAAAATTGAGAAAAAAAAACAAGACGTTTATTTCCGCGCCATTTTTACTCCAAGTGTTTGTTATTTTGCTTGTGAATGTGTGTGTGGATTAGTGCTAATAGGAGTAAGTGATTAGGACTCCGCTGGCAACATATAGCAGCACCATTATTAAAAATCATTATTTTTGACTTCATTTGTACGACCTAGTGTTTTCTCGACATTTTCATAGCTGTGCCTGCTGTAGAATTTTGTTCATTCAGCGCTAAAACACGACCGAAATGTAAATTGTCAAAATTTGTAATTGTCAAAAATTCATCGTCCATTTGACACAGCAAAAAAGACTAATTTTTTTGAACACACACAAATTTAATTAAACTTGCTATTTTCTTTCTTACCACGAGTGAAAAGTTTTCTATTGACACACACCCATAAATTTTATACCGTGTACAATCTCGTACACTTTTCATACTCTTTTTCGTCATATATTCAAGGAACACCCAGGCGCATGTGTTATCGGCTTGACTTTCGCTTGTACACTGAAGCTGTGATCGTTCTGTATGTGAGATCCCAGACGAAAAAAAAGTGGGCTTGCCGATGGAAGGAATGTGACAGGTTCTAATTTTACTGCTAATTTTAGAAGTCGGCTTTTTGAAATTTTAAAAACTTCCTCGCTACTGCTAAGTGAAGTATGTATCAGGCTTGTCAATGTAAATTCGTGTTATTTTTAGGCGGCCAAAAAAGACCAAGGCTGCATTTATGAACATTCCTATTTTTGTTGCTTGTAGCCTTTAATTAAACTACTGCGTCAGGTATACACTGCAGTGTCATTTCAAAGTGGGAGAAAGAACAAACTGTAAATTTTGTTTTTACAATTGCGAACGCACAGTTCTTTTATCGATGCTTTCATTTGAAAGTTGAGTTCAAAGAAGAAAGTTTGATTTTTAAGAACGCCCAAATTCTTACATGATAGTAAGAAACCATATGATTGCAGCGTCAATATATCGCGATGAATGTAAAATTCATACTTTGTGATGCATGCAGCATTATTGCTATGTCAGTCCATTTGGCAGACATGCCGTCCTGGGACATACCTATAGAAAAAAGATATAAGCGGGTATGGAAGCGAGCATGCCTGCTGAACTTCCAAGGCATCTTGCCTGCAGGCATACAGCAGGGCTTCTTATACAACTGAGATGACTTCTTTTATTATTCTGAAATGTGCTCTTAATCCTCTAAAATTTTCCGTTCCACAATCCGATTCATCCCCGAATTTATCCGGCAATAGATTCCGCACGCTGCTTACGTGCAGTCGCAGCAAGAGTAAGATTTGTGCCCACCCCTAATTTAGAGGACATAAAAAGGGGCGGAATTGTCACAATCGTAAACAAGGTCAGACCTCCCTTCCTCATCCTATTCTTGGGTACAGACCTTTTCAGGCGTCTGAAATCCCTCAGGCGATCCCTTTTCATCCCTCTAACAGAAACGAAAAAAAATAAATGGCCATTTCAGACCTTGTGAAACTTTCACTATTGAAAATTTTATTTTTAATATTTTATTTTTTAATATTTAAAACACTTACTTACTTACTTAGGTGGTCGTAACAACCCGTGTCCGGGTTTCGGCCGACCTTATCAGCTCTCGCCAAGCGCCTCTGCTTTGCGCGCGCCTTCGCCAATCGGATACACCAAGTGCGGTTAGGGCTTCCTCAGCCTGGTCCATCCATCGGAGGCATGGTCTCCCTCGTCGTCGTTGACCAGCGACCCTCGCCTCGAGCACCTTTTTCGCTGGAGCTTCGTCGTCTATACGATGGACATGACCCAGCCAGCGTAGTCGCTGCACAGTTATACTCAGAACTACGTCAATGTCTTCGGAGAGCTAATACAGCTCGTGGTTCATTCGGATGCGATAATCGCCGACTCGAACAGGACCGAAGATTTTGCAAAGAACTTTTCTCTCGAACACACCCAGAGCGGCTGCGTTAGTTTGCGAAACTACCCATGCCTCAGCGCCATAAAGCAGCACAGGTAGAACTAGCGTCTTAAAGAGTGTTAGTTTTGTCGATCGAGAAAGGGCTCTGGAACTTAGTTGCTTACTGAGCCCGTAGTAGCACCTATTAGCAATTATTGTTCTTCGCTTTATCCCCACGCTGATTTAGTTGTTGGTATTAATGGCGGTGCCGAGGTATACGAACTCCATGACTACATCAAAGTTATAGCTGCTTGATGAAACGTGGGAGTCTAAACGCCGCTCTCCCTTCTTTGTAGACAGCATATACTTTGTTTTACCCTCATTTATTGATAAACCCACTTTGGCTGATTCCTTTTCGATAGCGGCGAAAGCAGCGGTAACATCTCTCTTGGTTCTGCCGACAATATCAATATTATTTTTATATAAAGGAGCTGGACACCTTTCTTGTTGATCTCTTGTCGTGAACACATTGCTTTGTTTATGCGTTCGCTATGTCTTGTGTGGTTACTTGTGGTTTTTGTTACAATAATCTACATTTAAACTGTGCTAATATTAGCGATGAAACTATAAAGTATCTCAAATCTAATAAAAATCTAATTTATAAGTGTGATTTGTGTTTTGAACATCCAATTACCATGTGCCTAAAGAAAATTAGTGAGGCTCATAATATCTTGTCAGTTTTAAAAGATGAAGTCAAACCAAAAAATTCGTCATTAAACTATTATAATTCGTGTGCGGCGGATAAAACTAGTTGTGAGAATTCTAATTCAACTAATAATAATTTACATGTTGATAGAATTATTACTCGCTCGCAAAAATTAAGATCTCCTGTCTCTCCTGTGAAAGTGAGTGCAAATATTAGCAAAAACAAAACTATTAACAATGCTTGCGCAAAGCTGCAGCCAAAGAACATGCATAAAAAAAAACGCAGCTAAACCAGTTTCTAATGTTGACAATTTTCAAGCTACTGGTCGTGATCTTTCTAATTTTGCCTTTACTCAAGGTTTGCAAAAGGTCGCTGAACTGCATGATACAGTTAACATTTCATCGAATTCTGTGCCTAAAGCTTTAAATAATAATATTAATAATGCTGTTGATGTTATTGTTAGTGGGGATGCTAATATTATTGCTGATAGTGAAGCTGCAGTTAGTCTCATTGAACGAACATCTTCTGTGGGTGTTGTTGGTGCTGTGGATGTTGATGCTGGTGATGTTGTTGCTGTGGATGCTAATGATGTTGTTTCTGGTGGTGATGCTGTGGGTGTTGCTGCTATTAATAACTCGTATAGTTATGCTGCTATTTTATCTAAAACTCGCAGCCAAATCGTGACTTTGAGGTTGCTGTTAATAACTTGCCTGTTAGGCAAACAAATAGAAAACTACTTGTTGGGCAAAATTTAAATTCTGATTTGGAAGTTGTTGAACCCATGCATTGGTTTCATTTATCCTCATTTAAGCCATCTGTTACTGCGGATGATATAGTAAACTATATAAATAAATATACTGGTATTGAGAAACACCATTTATATTGTCAAAATCTTCTACGGAAAAATATGAATGAAGCGCAAAAGATAAATTTCCGGCTTGGCATATCAGCTTCTTTGGCAGACCATGTCCTAGATCCAGCGTTATGGCCTGTTAATGTCTCTGTCAGTAAATTTGAGTTTTTTCGCAAAAAGGTCCGACGACGTCGCAATTTATAAATCTAAATGTAAATGCTGAAAGTGGAAGGGCCCTTAAAATATATTATCAAAATATGTCAGGCATTCGTACGAAGTCTGAGCAAATTAAACTTTGGTCTTCTCAACAAGAATATGATATTATTGTTATCGTTGAAACATGGCTCAATGATGATTTTTTTGATGCAGAATATTTTAACCTGAAATTATATCAGGTTTTTCGCAAGGATAGAGATGCCTTGAAAACTGGTTGTGCTAGGGGTGGTGGTGTCCTAGTGGCAGTAAAAACTCGACTATGCTGTAGTGCTGTTTCACTAACTAATACGGACACTTTGTTGGATCAACTCTGTGTGTCAATACATGGATCATCTGAACTGCTATATCTGATTGTATCCTATACTCCCCCGAATAGCCCTGACTCGCTCTATATGGGTCATGTTGATAACATTTTGGAACTGACGCCAAATTCTACAAGCACTGCTCACTACTGTGTTCTTGGTGATTTTAATTTAAATAAAGTATTTTGGTCAAACTCTTTTGAAAAGAATAATCTTATTCCTACTGATGTCAACTCATCGCATGAAATGTACTTGGTTGATTCATTTTTTAGTCTAGATTTAACGCAGATAAATATTTTTCCTAATAGATTAAATAGATTTCTAGATCTTATTTTCATTAGTAAAAATTTTAATTTTAATATTGAACCATGTCAAATTCCGATTTGTGAACCTAATTTACATCATTTACCTCTAGAACTTAATATTACTTTTTATAATTTTGCATGTAAAGTGTCAGATCCTATAACATCTAACCTAAATTATAACTTCAGCAGTTGCAATTTTGAAGAATTAAATAATGCTATAGCAGGCGAAAATTGGGAGCATAATTTGAAGAATTTGAATACCTATGATTCCTTCTTGTACTTTAAATCAAAAATTTTAGATATTTTTAGCAGAAATATTCCAAAGTATCCTAATAAAGCTTTTAAATTACCATGGTATACACATGGTCTTAAGAAACTAAAAAATTTAAGAAATAAATTCTTTAAACTATATAAAGTCACTAACAATTTAGAATACCATTTAAAACAT
This sequence comes from Coremacera marginata, assembly GCA_914767935.1. Taxonomy (NCBI): domain Eukaryota; kingdom Metazoa; phylum Arthropoda; class Insecta; order Diptera; family Sciomyzidae; genus Coremacera; species Coremacera marginata. The sequence continues at coordinate 110,133,013 of OU612046.1, read as the reverse complement.
CAGCATTACTTGAGAGAATTCAACTTTCTAAACAAATTCCTTTATAAGCAGTATATAAGTAAATATGAGTCGAGTATTAAACGCAATCCTAAGTATTTCTGGAGCTTTATTAATTCTAAAAAATCCTCATCTTGTTTTCCGACTAAAATGTTTTATGGGAATGAATCATCTCAGTCGCTATCTGAATCAGCTAATCTTTTTGCAAAATATTTCTCCTCTAACTTTGTTGTTGATAATAATCAAAACATTGATTCAGATTTAAATTTTGAAGCTAATATCAACTTTGGCTCCCTACAAATCTCAGATATTGATGTGTTAAACTCTATCTTTAGTTTAAAAAATTCACAAAAAAATGATATTGATGGCTTTTCTTCATTTCTCTTAAAGAAATGCCATTATACTCTTTCAACTCCTCTCAGAATAATATTTAATAAGTCTTTGAAATATGGTGTTTTTTTGGATGCATGGAAGATTGCGTTTATTACTCCAGTTTATAAAAGTGGTGCTAAAAATGATATTTCAAATTATAGGCCTATATCCAAACTTTCAAACATTTCAAAACTATTTGAAAGTATTGTGAAATTAAAACTATCTTTTGAAATTAAAAGCATAATTTCCACCGCTCAGCATGGCTTTATGCCAAGTCGTTCTACAATAACAAATTTGTCTATTTTTACGGACTATTGCATATCTACTTTTGAAGAGGGCGCTCAAGTTGATGCCACGTACTTGGATTTTTCAAAAGCATTCGATAAGGTTTCACATAGCCTGTTATTGAATAAACTTGCGAAACTAGGATTTCACTCGAATTTTTTGTCCTGGGTTAGTTCATATCTTAGTAAAAGACTTTGTATGGTGACAGTTGAAAGTAAAACTTCATTGTCATATATTGCTTCCTCGGGTGTACCTCAAGGTAGTATCTTGGGCCCCCTTTTTTTTATTATTTTTATAAATGATATAAGTAATTGTTTCTCAAGTTCAAAGTTTCTTTTATTTGCAGATGACTTGAAAATTTTTTCACGCATTGCAAATTTAAATGATAAACTAGCTCTTCAAAAAGACATAAATAATGTATACACCTGGTGTTGTAATAATCGTTTACTCTTAAACTTAAAGAAATGTTACCATGTGACATTTTCTAAATTGAATAATACTCTTCAAACTGAATTTTATTTGAACGATCAGCCTGTAAAAAAAGTTTCTTTTATAAAAGACTTAGGAGTCATTTTTGATTCCAAATTCACTTTTATAAATCATCTTAACTATATAATTCCCAAGTCGTACTCTCTTTTAGCCTTTATTAGGCGAAATAGTAAAGAGTTTACTGATCCGTATACTCTTAAACTGCTTTACATAAGTTTAGTGAGATCAAAGCTGGAATATGGGTCTTTTATTTGGAGTCCCACTTATAGAAACCACATTGATCGATTGGAACGTGTTCAGCGCAAGTTTATCAAATTTGCGTTCCGATCCTTAAATTTTTTGGATCCTCTCCCTTCCTATGATGCTCGATGTAGGCTTATTAACCTAATTTCATTAGAGAATAGAAGGACTATTATGTCCTTGCTATTTGTATATAACATTGTTTCTGGTATTACGGATTGCCCATACTTGCTGGGACTAATAAACTTTAATGTTCCATCCAGAATATTAAGATTTAATCCTTTGTTTTATGTTGGATTGCATAGGACAAATCATGCTTCAAATTCTCCAATAACAAGAGCTTTGTGTGAATTTAATAGAATATCAATTATGTATGAGATTGATTTTACTGTATCAAGGACAATATTTAATAACCGTCTCTTGAATATCTATAGATAAGAAACTTAATTTTGTGATATATTGTATGCATATCTAGTTTTTAAGTTATTAATTTTGTATAGTCAGTAAGGATTAAAAATCCATTGATTGAAAATAAATGAAATGAAATGAAATGAAATGAAAAAAAAAAAAATGCTGCCATTACGGTGCACACCGGCCTTTCGTATGATCCCCTCCATGATGATGTTAAAGAGATCGCAAGACAGTGGATCGCCTTGCCTGAAACCTCTTTCGGTATTGAAGGTTTCGGAGAGGTCATTTCCTACCTTGACGGAGCTGCGTGTGTTGCTCAACGTCATTCTGCAAAGTCTAATCAACTTTGCAGGTATACCGAACTTAAACATTGTTGCGTATAGGCAATCCCTTCTCGGGCTATCGAACGCAGCTTTAAAATCGACTAAGAGATGGTGTGTGTAAATTTGATTTTCGTGGGTTTTCTCCAGAATTTGTCGTAGCGTGAAAATTTGGTCTGTGGTGGACTTTCCAGGTCGAAAGCCACAATGATAAGGTCCAATCGGCTTTAATCTTTCACACAGTACGCTTGAGAGAACTTTATATGCGATGGAAATAACACTGATACCTCTATAACTTGCGCAGATTGTTGGGTCTCCTTTCTTAAGTATAGGGCACAGTACGCTGAGATTCCAATCGTCGGACATGCTTTCTGCTAGCCATATTTTTCTGATGAGCTGATGCATGCACCTTATCAATTCATCGCCGCCGGTTTTAAACAATTCAGCTGACAGGCCGTCAGCACCCGCTACTTTATTGTTTTTGAGTCGTTGGATAACAACTCGAACCTCTTCATGGCTAGGTCGTGGTACTTTCACTCCGTCATCGTTGATTGGTGGCTCTGAACTGCGCTCTCCATGGGTGGCATTGGTGGAATCGTCGCCAGTAAGTAAATTGGAGAAGTGCCTCTCCACAATCTCAGCACACGCTGTGTTTCCGTATTCAGATCTCCATTTCCGTCTCTACAAGTGGATGCTCCGGGCTTGAAACCTTGGGTTAGACGCTTAACTTGTTGATAGAATTTTCGTGCATCCTACTTGCCCTGGTTTACCTCTAGTTCCCCACGCTCACGCTTTTCCTGCTCTCTTTTCTTGCGTCTGAAAAGGCGCCTCTCTTCCTTCCTCTTTTCACGGTAGTTTTCTCGCATTGCTCGCGTTGCAGCTGACTGCAGCGTTTTTTACTACTTTCGCGATGCGCGATGGTAGGATATATGCTCCCAAAGTCCGCCGACGTCGTCGGGACCAGAGGTTGGTTGGTTAGTTGAGCTTAACCGAGAGGAGAGCGGAGTAGGCTTCGGCAGTCCGTTGTAATTGCAATTATTACAATTACTACTGCCCAATGAAAACTATTTAAAACACTACTGTTTTTATTTAAAATTTAGAAAAAAGCTAAAGAAACGATTAGAAATTTAGAAAAACATAAGCTTCGCTTCTAGAAAAACGATTAATTTTAAATTCTTTATTTGGCTGAGGCCGAACTTAAAAGTTAACACATATTAATATAACATTTCATTTTAAAGAGAGAGAGAGAGTGAGAAACATTCCCACATAAAAAGAAATAATAGAATTTAGCCGCTGTACGAAAGGTACAGGGCCGTCCTTAAGCGGACCAAAATATTAGTTTACATTCGTAAACATGCCGCCCGCCTTGCAGGACTGCAACTACCGGTCAAAATCCATCGGAAGATGGTGCTTTGGGCAAAAGGCATGCCTACGGTTGTCGGCAGGCTGCATGATGCGGGAGTACACGTCGATACCCAGGCGTATATAAACTGGCGATGGTCGGTAGAAGAGCTGATGTTGATGTTCGGAAAACTCTGCTGAATCAGCTCGTCCAGATCTCTCGATGGAGTGACGACCTGCAAATACCGCTTGACCCTAGCTGTCGTCTCTATGCGGTGCTTGGCGCCGCACTGGCCATGCAGGACCAAGGTGCACATTTCGCAGCCATCGACGCGATGAATGGGCTGCTTCCCCCTGGTGACGAGTTCTTTGGCGATAAACGTCTGCGGAAGACATGCATCTAGGATTGCTCTTCCCGACACAGACATCCCACTGGAGACCATACGCACCATGACAGTGGGGAGCATCGAAAAGTGCTGTTGATAGGGCGTCTTTGGCGGCCGTTCATGTGGCGATCGCTTCGGGAAGTCGTCCCTAGCCAAAGACGCATATGGTGCTATCGACCACGATCGTGTTTGTGCTGGAGACCGCTTCGGGAAACGGTCCCTTGTCACAGACGCTATTGGTGCATTCGACTGCAGTCTTCTAGAGGAGGTAGACCACTGCGGGAAAGAGTCGCTTGCCGATGACGCTGGTTGGTCAATCGACGGTGGTCGCTTAGAGGAGTTGGACCACTTCGGGAAAGAGTCCTTAGGCGAGTCCTTAGGGAAGTCCTTAGGCAATCTGGTCATTCGCCCGTGGTCGCTTGGCTTTAGTGCGCTTAACGCGAGGTCTGCGAGAATGCGATCTGCCGGTTCGCACTCGTGAACGCGAATGCAGCAGACTATGATGGTCATCTCCACAATGACGACACCGATGAGAGCTGCGGCACTCCTTCCGCATGTGTAACGCTGAGAGACAGTTTGAGCAGTAGAAATACATCAGTACTGCTTTCAACCGCTCCTCTAGATTCATTGCCAGAAACTTGGCGCACGCTGACAGGTTATGCTCCAACGAGCATACACGGCACATCGTTGGCAACTTGGAGTTGTCGCTGTTAACAACGCAGGCCACGCTTTGCGGAGTGTTCCTGCCTGCTGGAGCACTGGATTTCAGTTCAACCACCGGTGGAGCAATAGCGACGACTTCTTCAGGCTCGACAGCGATGGAAGTGATAGGGCTGGGGACAAGTGTGCGCACACGCACAGTCTCAACTTCGCTGATCTCCGTGTCGGCTTGAAGCAGTAGATCTTCAAGAAGTGTGGCAGTGATCTCTTCAGCAGACATTCAGAAAAGAAAAAAAAGGAAAAAAAACACAAAAAAAGGGCTATAATTAAAAGAAAACATCATTGGTGCTACGTGGTTGGAAGTGCAACGAGCTTAACTATGGGTCGCGTGATGCAACCTCTCTCGGTTCGAATGTCGGCAAACCGAATTCGCTTATCACTACCCTGATAAATATGTATGACCCTGCCTAATCGCCATTCATTTGCAGGCAGAGAAGTCCTTCTGAGGAGGTTTCCACTTAACTCGTTTATTCATCTCTCATTCTTCCATCTGCTACAATGCATGCCTCTGGTACTCATTCTTCCATCTGCTACAAAATTGTTGATGCTTAGTCTTGACTCGTTGGCATCGAGTGACAATGGTCAAGGGTTGATTAGCTTTCTCTGGTTTGGCTGAGGCTAGCAGTGGACCGCCGAGCAGGAAATGACCGGGAGTAAGAGATTGAAGATTGCAAGAATCCTCAGACATAGCAGTAAGTGGCCGCGAATTAAGGAACGATTCGACTTTATTCAGCAAAGTTGTAAATTCTTCAAAAGTGTATTTAATATTTCCGGCAATCTTTTTAAAATGTGTTTTGCAACTCTTTACTCCAGCTTCCCACAGGCCACTCATATGGGGAGCACAAGCTAGAATAAAGTGACAAGCAAGGTCTTGGCATGCGTGCTTCTTCGCTAGAAGCCTTCATAAAGATATTAAAATCTTTATTCAAAATGTTGGAGGCGCCAACAAAACTAGTATCGGAATATATATTTGCTGGGCAGCCGAGTCAGGCGACGAATCGCGAGAACGCTGCTAAGAAGGTAGCAGTTGATAAATCACCTGTGGCTTCCAAGTAAACTGCTTTAGTGGAGAAGCAAACAAATAGGCACATATAGCCTTTGCTTATTCGACAAGATCTACCAATACAGCTCTCTATGTCGAATGGGCCGGCAAAGTCGATGCCACTTGATGAGAATTGCCGAGATATAACGGTTTTGTCTGTGTCCGCATTATCAAAGATTGCATCCCAATTATCAATTGCATTTTTATGCAAGTGTAGTGCATAAATGTATCTATTTATTTCACGTTGAAGCTTTTGAAGTTGGTTACCTGAGTCTTTTGGCGCATTGGGCAAATTAAATAAAATTTTGAGCTTGCTATTAACAAGGATACGTTTGTTTTCGTATCTGTCAGATAAATCTTGCCAAGCTTGAGCAACGCCCTCATTTGTCAAAGGCGATTTTCTCACAATCGCCTTTACTTCGCCACTAGTTTTTTGGTTGAGGTCGAAAAGATTTTCCACCGCAGTAAGGCGCGTGTTGTTGATGTAAATGGCCGTAAACATGTCCCTGAATGACGGCCATGAGAGGTAATCACCGGTGAAAACTTCTGTATCGCAGGGCGGCACATACATCCTGTGACAGATACAGGAAGTGCTGTTCCTGTATCTGAAGCAGTGGGTTGCTCAGATGGCTTTATTTGAGAAAGCTCAGACATTTTTGCTGCTGCCCTTATGTAGACTTGATAGCAGCTGCCATACTTTTTTTTTTATTGCCTCGACTTCCTCAAGCTCAGTTTTATCATTGAACTGATCCAGGCAAACTTCGTAATGCGCTTTGACCTCAGTAGATACAATATGGGGGTTCTGGCGTAGGAGGAGCAAGCCGATGACGCCACTTAGTGCAAGTTTGGTGTATGTCTTTGATTTGAGCTTTTAAAAAATCGGCAAGTTTGGGGTATGTCTTTGCTTTATGCTATTAAAATCGGCAAGTTTGATGTATGTCTTTGCTTTTAAGCGTTGATCATCATTTCATATACTACATTATAGGTCGTGGTGGTCAAGCAAGTTATTATCAGTGTTTGCATGTTTTGTTTTTTCTTAACCCTCGAATTCGTTACAGCAATGACTCAAATTCTTCTGATAGACTTTAGTTGAAATGATATCACTTGCTTTATAAAAATATATATATAAATATGGGTTGAAGCAATTTAGGCACGGCGAAGGTTGAAGGGTTAAAGAAATGTTTATAAATTTATCATAATGGTGCTAAGTATTAGGTGCGTGTATTAGATTTGCATAAGTAGTTTGTGTATTAGATGGCAATCATTTAAAACATAGGCGTATATAAATATATATTCGTCAGATGGCGGTCATCGGGGTTACAAGCCCCCGCTTAATAACCACCGGCCAAGTCACTTACACCCTGAAACTTCTCCGCCGCTGTATTTTATTATCCGCCGCTGTAGTTTTTTGAAATTTTTTTTTTTAATAATCTTGTCTTTTAGAAAATATTCTTAAAATTCTAAGAAAAATATTTCATGGAAAAATTCTTACAAGTTCAAAAGTTACAGCCGGATTATTGAGAGCGCATTTATAATTTTTAACCTTTTTTTTCTTTGTTCACAAACTTTGAACGCGTTTATTTCGAAACCATGTTTTTCGTACTGGTTGCGGCACTAGCGGGTTCATTTTTTGACGAAATTTTTTTTTTGTAAACTTGATTCGCTATCGTATGACGCGAGTTTTTTTTTTAATTTTTTTCGATTTTTAATGAATTTTTAAAGTCAATATTTTTACGAAAAAACACACTTTCAAATTTGGAACATCACCAGAAATTGAAAAAAAAAATTAAAAAAAAGCTCGTGTCATACGATAACCAATTTTGTTAAGACTTAAAAAAGTCATTTTTTTCCAGATATGACAATTTTTGCAACTCCCAGCGCTGCAACCACGAGGCCCTGTTTTTCTCTGCCGCCAGTTTGGAGCTCTGTAAAACCATAATGGAGTGAAAAATATATTTTTTTTTGAATTTTTTTCTTGTAATTTGTTCAATTCTCTACAATAATTTTGGAAAAACTTTTGTTTTTGACTGAGTTATGAATTTTTAAAAAAAGGTCTGTTTTCTCTGCCGCGAATGTCATGTCCCCCCTTAAGTAAAGGAAATACACCGCAACCAAGACGAGTCAAGAAGTTTCTAGAAGCTTCGAGATACAAAGAAAAAACCTCGAGAACATTTTAGAAGCTGACAGCAACATCACAATAAAATAAAAAAGTTGAAGGTGTTTAGTCTCAACCTTCATAGTAAGCGCACTCAAAAACCGGAAGTTCAAGTTGAATAGGTTCAACTTGAACCTATCTTCAACTTGAACCTCAGTTCAAGTTGAACTAAGAATAGGGCTTATCACATCAGCACAAATGAACATAAGAGAAATAGCAGTGAAATAGTTAACGAGAACCTAACAAGAATCACCTCAATATTTAATGAGCGGATAGAATCATTTATGATTAAGAATCATAAGGAGGGTTCATTGATTCCCGAAGAGTTTTTAGCAAACATCAGAGATATAGTTTTAAAAACTCTTGAAGAAATGTTGGAAAAACACACCAACTTTAAATTTAATATGGAATTGTTTTGTGAATACATCAAAATGAGTGAAGATGAGGCAACAATAGACCTCAAATCACATCAAACAAAAATTATCATGGTTCAACAGGCTACAAATTTGTACGAGATTTATGTTCAAAATGCCATAATTTAATTACAAAGATGTCAGAGCTCTAAGAATATGCTAGTGGTTGGACATTCATAAGAATCTCTCATTTGGAAATAAACGTGAATCAATACAAACGGATTAAAGGTTCACAATATTTAAGATTACCAAAAATACTAGGAGATAAAAAAGCTTGTATAAATGTGCATAACAATGACGAATACTGCTTTAAATGGGCAGTAATCTCAGCCTTATATCCTGTTAATGATAGCTCAAAGAGATGTTTTAGTTATAACATCATAGATATAGATGCAGTTGAAATAACGCTAGCCAACAGCATCACTCTCAATTTTGAAAATCTTGTCTTTCCAATGAAAGTGAAAGATGTACAAATTTTTGAGGAATATAATCCCGAAATAAGCAATAATGTCTTTGGATTCGACGAAGACCTTAAAAGTATCGTGGGACCCTATTACTGTACAAAGGAGGAGAAAACCACTCATCTTAACCTACTTTTGCTACAGGAAGGAGATAAATTTCGTTGCATCTGGATTAAAAATATTTCAAGGTAAATATCATATTCATAAAAATTTTTTTATTACTTGCTTACGCAAATACACATTTATAATATTTAAAATATCTAAAAATGTATTTATTTTTTATTTGCAGACTTTTACGTAGCCAACTGACAAGACATCTTACTAGAATGCATTCTGCAGTCTGCTTGCAGTTTTTTGAATCCGAATACAAATTGCAGCGTCATCGCAAGGAATGTAGCAGAATTGTTACCAAAGTGCCGGATGCAGAAAAAAGTAAAGTTTATTTTCAAAATTTTAAACATAAGTTAGATATACCGTTTTTTATATATACAGATTTCTAGTGGTTCCTAATACCGTATGTTTTCCAGAACTCGGAATCTGTAAAAACTATACAGACACACAAGCCGTGTGTATTTAGTTAGTATATTAAGTGTAGTCTTAACAATTCTTTAGATAAGTTCAGATTATATACAGGTGAAAATGCTCCTCAAAAATTTATTACCTCATTAGTTTCTGATGCTAGAGATATTTAAAGTAATTATCTTAATAAAGTTATTCCATTGAATTTCCTCACCACAGTAGAATTAAATATTCAAAATAATAGTAGTGATTGCCATATATGAGAAAACCCGTTAGGAGTTGATATTGTAGCAGATCATTGTCATCTGACGGGAAAATATCGAAGCCCAGTCCATAATGATTGAAATTTAAACTTTAAAATTTCAAAATTCATTTCTATACTTTTCCACAATCTTTCTTCATATGATTGTCATTTATTCATTAAAGAACTTTAAACGATTCCCGGAAGAATAAACGTAGTTCCAATTAACAAAGAAATATATGTATCAGTTTCTAAACATATTCATTTTGATGACGGTGATAGCATTGAACTAAGGTTATTAGATTCATTTAGATTTATGGCTTCAAGTTTAGAGAGTTTAGGTAATAATTTATCGATTTCAGATTTTTATGTTCTAAGGTCTGAGTTTACCGATGAAAACGAATTAAATCTCATGAAGAGAAAGGGGGTATTTCCATACGATTATTTTAATTCCATTAATCGACTTAAAGAGGAATGTCTGCCTTCAAGAGACAAGTTTTTTAATAAATTAACGAATGAAGAATGTAGTGTTGTTGATTATGAACATGCTCAAAAAGTGTGGACATCTTTTAATTGTTCTAATTTCAAAGACTACTAGAACGTATTTGTATTTCTACAAAAACGTATTTGTAGTTTTAAGGTTTTAAGCTTCAGTGTTAAAGTTGTCAAGAAATCGGAAAACCAAAAAACTGCCTGGCTTGAAATCTCTTAAAATTTGCTTCTAAATTTTTTTTTTTTTTGCAAAAGCAACAATAATTTATGCTGCTTCGAACATAGACAGATCAAGTACTTGTGAAATGTTATAACAGGCAGATCAAGAACTTAAGGGGGAACATGACATTGGCAGTTTTTTAATAATAAAAATTTAATAATTAAATAATTTTGTATTTTAGTAAATATTCTTGAGATTCTTACAAAAAAAATTTCATAGAAAAATTTCATAGGTGGGTTTTAGTTACTTGCAAATGTTTCAACTACTTGGTATCACCATATGAGCTACAGCATTGAATTTTCCCAAAGAAAATGATGCAAATCGTTTAAAGTACCAGAGTGAAGGCATATGAAGCTTCAAAAGAAGCCCGAATTGCTAAACGATTGCAAAAAACTATAAGAAACAGCACAACACAAGATAACGAAGGCATACAGTACGAAGCAGGCATGGCAGATTGAAGGTAACCTTTTTTTCTTTGTTCACAAACTTTGAACGCGTTTATCTCGAAACCGTGTTTTTCGTACTGGTTGCGGCACTAGCGAGTTCATTTTTTGACGAAATTTTTTTTTTTTATTTTTTTAAACTTGATTCGCTATCGTATGACACGAGGTTTTTTTAAAATTTTTTTTCGATTTTTTATGAATTTTTAAAGTCAATATTTTTTTCGAAAAAACACACTTTCAAATTTGGAACATCACCAAAAATTGAAAAAAAATTTGAAAAAAGCTCGTGTCATACGATAACCAATTTTTGTTTAGATTTAAAAAAGTCATTTTTTTCCAGATCGGACAATTTTTGCAACTCCCAGCGCTGCAACCACGAGGCCCCGTTTTTTTCTCTGCCACCAGTTTGGAGCTCTATAAAACCATGTTGGAGTGAAAAATATATTTTTTTGAATTTTTTTTCTTGTAATTTGTTCAATTCTCTACAATAATAAAAAAAATTTTGGAAAAATGTTTGTTTTTGATTGAGTTATGAATTTTTAAAAAAAGTTCTGTTTTCTCTGCCGCGGATGTCATGTCCCTCCTTAAGCTAAACTGGGACCCTCATGAAAAGAAAAAATGTTCTACCTGCTGCCACTGTACGTGTTTGATCTTTTGGAAAATTTGCATGCATAAGCTATTTTAAGTAGTTAATTGAGATCTATAGGGGTTTTTGTAAAAAAGTGTACCTTAACATGTGATCCAGTACAAAAGTAATCGAAAATATGGTAAATAGTGTTTTTTTGAAGCGAAGCTTTTTGCGACCCGTTCTGTGATTTGCTTGGAGTGAAATCTGAAAAATTTTCGACAGATTTAATTCTTAGAATTTTAAATGGTTTCTTTGTTTCCGTGTTTTTGACAACAAGACAATTTAATGTAACAAATATAAAAAAAGATTTCTTCGCCTGCCGTGAGGACTCGAACCCGTAAACCTTTGGATGGGAATTCTATACTCCATCCATTGAGCCAAACACCTTCTCTATGCGTAAGCATTGATTCAGTATTAACTGCAACTGAAGCTATGTTGCAGCACATCCAATAATCTATTAATGTATTTGTGTGGTTTGGGTAGCTGCTTAGCCACTTACTACAAGAGTTGATTAAAACTCCTAAGCCACTTGCTACAAGAATCATCACTGTTGTCATTTCCACAATTGTGGTAAATCTAGCACTTTTTTGGTTTCTACCACTTTTATCATCCACAATTGGCATTTTTCGAAAATCTTTTACTTTTTAACCGACTTCAAAAAGAAGGAGGTTCTCAAGTTCGTCGGTTCTTTGTTTTTTTTTTTTTTTTTTTTAATGTATATACATCGAAAACTCCTAAATCATATGCCTGATTGCCATAATTTTTGGTGAACAGATAGATATAACAAGCACGGAGGTGCCCGTAAAAAGTGGGCGGTATTACAGGACTGGACGTCGCAATACTAGATACTACTGTTTCTAGTACTGTATATATAGTGTAGGGGTAGGCACAATTATTAAAAATTACTGTCAGGAAAATGGGCGTTATCCGATAAATGGGTGTGGAAATATTAGAAAAACAGTGTATCTTGAATAATTTTGAGACTAGAGAACTGCAATTTAGTATAGGCGTAGGCATTATTATTAAAAATTATGGTCAATAAGTAGGCGTTTTTTGACAAATGGGCGTGGCAATAATAGAAAAACAATGTACCTCGAATAATATTCACACAAGTGTATTGCAATTTAGTGTAGTGGTAGACACAGTTATATAAATTAAGGTAAAAAAATGGGCGTTATTTGACAAATGGGCGTGGCAACATTGGAAAAAGAGTGTATCTCGAATAATATTGATACTATGGTACTGCAATTTGGTACAGGAGTAGGCATTATTAGTACAAATTACGGTCAAGAAAGTGGGCGATATTCGACTACAGGGCGTGGCAATATAATAAAATGAGTGCATCTCAAATAATATTGACACTAGGGTACTGAAATTTATTGTAGTACAGGAGTAGGCAGAATTATTAAAAAGTACGGTCAAGAAAGTAGGCGTTATTCCACAAATGGGTGTGGCGATACTAGATAAAGACTATCGCAGTTAATATTGACGCTGGGGTACAGAAATGAAGTACGAGATAGGCACAATTATTACAAATAACGGTCAAGAAAGTGAGCGCTTATTTAACAAAGGGGCGTGGCAATATTAGAAAAACACTATATCTCGAATAATATTATTTATTTGTTTGTTTATTTATTGTTTATTTATTTATTTATTTATGAATACAAAAGCTTTGAAGTTGGCGCTTCTGATTAAAAGTATGATTATATTAGCTCCGACTTTTAAAGCTTTTCTATTAATAAATAAATTAATATATTTATGATAATAAACAAATTAGAAAAAAACTAAAATAATAAGTTTTCCAGTGTAATAATATGTTTAAATAAATCATCAAATATATCCAGAAATTAAAAGAAAAAGTTATTTTAAAATTATTTTTTACTTTGTAGTGATTTTGTAGTCGTTTTTTTTTTGTAAAAGTTTTTTTTTATATATTTATATAAAAAATATTGCATTATAATTAAAATTTTAGAAATTTTATTGCATATATTTTAGTTATTATTACATTTAATATATTATTTCAGTACTGTGCTAAGAACATTATATGAGAACTATTTGCAATAAAACTAATTCAGCGTGAAAAAACTTACTTCATGGTATACTTCTTATGATTTGTTTTGCTGTAGGACTTCAGTCGAATTTTTCCTTAAAAAGAAAAATATATTCCAAAGATTTTTAAAACTCACCACTCAATTTGGACTCAACCTACCACTATTTAAAATTTATAAGTGACAACACTGGTCATCATCCTCAGTTTGTCAGTGCCATCTGTTAACAACTGTTAACATAGCTGCAGTTATATATTTAATGTTAAATCAACGTCAAAATTTAACAGAGCTGTTTGGATCGGTGGAAAGAGTGTAGGTTTATTAATCAGTGGGTCATGGGATCGACCCTCACGGTGGGCAAAGTGATATTTCTTTTTTTTGATGTGAATGCGTTTATGCTGTTGTACATGTAGTAGTACATGCTTTTGTTTTGTTTTTGCATAGTGCGAAGGAAAACTTAACAATTGCCCACAAGTGCGTTGAAATAACAATGACAGTAACATGTAATAAAATAATAATGAAATGTAATAAAATTCACTGGTGTGAATATTAACGTGTGTTTTTTTAATATATTTAATGTTTTAAATTTTTGAATTTAAGTTATTTAAAAAAAAAACCATTAAATTATCATATCTATGAAACTGTGAAAAAGCTTCGCTTTTCTAGTGTGTCCAACGACGCACCTTTTTTTTTTTTTATTTCTATGCACTTCTACACTTCTGAACGTAGTTCGCTTTCTCTGAAAATCTGCATGCATAAGTTGTTTTTAATAGTTCATCAATATCTGTGGTGGTTTTTGTAAAACACTGTACTGTAAGATAGACTCCAGTACAAAATTAGTTGAATATAGGTTAAATAATGGTTTCTTGTTTCTATGCTGACACTTTTGTACGTAGGCCGATCTCTCTGAAAATTTGCATCCCTAAGTTGTTTTTAATAGTGAATCAATATCTATAGTATTTTTTATAAAAAAATTTATCGTTAGATGGGCTCCAGAACAAAAACACACGATTTTCATAGAAAACCGCTATTTGGGGAACCAGGAATTCATTAAAAAAAAAAAATATTTTCTGCACTGTCTTTTCGTCCTATCTCATTATTTAATTTTGTGTGTACACCCTAATATATATATTGACTGCCACTTAGAGCACCAAAACGTGTACAACTCAGGTATAAGCATGATTTCGAAAAGTGGGCGTATATGTGGTGCGACCACACCCATTTTAACAGTTGCCGTTAGTGAGCATATGAACTAAATTACCAAATCTTAGTCTTCTACGGTAAAAGCCTTCTGATATAAAGCATTTTTACTGATTTGTGGGCGGTAAAAGTAGGCGTGACCATTTTTATATATACATAGTGACTGCCACTTGGACCCATAGCACCTGCATACCAAGATTCACTATCGAAACTTGTACAACTCAGGAATAAGCATGATTTCGATAAAGTGGGCGTAGATTTGTGCGGCCATGCCCATTTTTTGTATATTGGCCGACAGTTATCAGTTAAACTGAATTACCAAATCTTAGTCTTCTACGGAAAAAGCCGTCTGATATAAAGCATTTTTACTGATTTGTGGGTGGTAAAAGTGGGCGTGAAACATTTATATTTATATAGTGACTGCCACTTGGATCCATAGCACCTGCATACAAAGATTCACTTTCAAAACTTGAACATCTCAGGAATTAAAATGATTTCTCAAAAGTGGGCGTAGAAATAGTGTGGCCACGACCATTTTTTGTATAGTCACCGGAAGTAACCATCTGAACAAAATTACCAAATTTTAGTTTTATACGATTAAAACCGTCAGATATATAGCATTTTTTTTTTTTGTTTGTGGACAATATAGCCAATTTGGGTTGTATGGGAGGTACCACGCCCCCTTGTCGAATCAACGCCAAACTTCACAGGAACACTCTCCGAATGTTCAGTATCCCTAAAAATTTCATAAAGATTGGTTCGGCGGTTTTGGAGTCTGTACGCGATATATACACATACCCACAAACCCAGAAGATAGATAGAAAATTCGGATAAAAATGCACAAAATTTCATAATGGGACGGCGATGGCTTCATGGAAAATGAATATTGAAAATAAAAAACAAAATGTTATAAAAAGCTTGAGGTAGATCTTAAAACAAAGAAGCTAGATTTTTAACAAAAAATTTAAAAAAAAGCCTCAGGGGCTACTGCAAATTTTGACAATCGAAAACGAATTTTTGACACATCCAAAAAGTGAGAAAAAAAAAACAAGACGTTTATTTCCGCGCCATTTTTACTCCAAGTGTTTGTTATTTTGCTTGTGAATGTGTGTGTGGATTAGTGCTAATAGGAGTAAGTGATTAGGACTCCGCTGGCAACATATAGCAGCACCATTATTAAAAATCATTATTTTTGACTTCATTTGTACGACCTAGTGTTTTCTCGACATTTTCATAGCTGTGCCTGCTGTAGAATTTTGTTCATTCAGCGCTAAAACACGACCGAAATGTAAATTGTCAAAATTTGTAATTGTCAAAAATTCATCGTCCATTTGACACAGCAAAAAAGACTAATTTTTTTGAACACACACAAATTTAATTAAACTTGCTATTTTCTTTCTTACCACGAGTGAAAAGTTTTCTATTGACACACACCCATAAATTTTATACCGTGTACAATCTCGTACACTTTTCATACTCTTTTTCGTCATATATTCAAGGAACACCCATGCGCATGTGTTATCGGCTTGACTTTCGCTTGTACACTGAAGCTGTGATCATTCTGTATGTGAGATCCCAGACGAAAAAAAAGTGGGCCTGCCGATGGAAGGAATGTGACAGGTTCTAATTTTACTGCTAATTTTAGAAGTCGGCTTTTTGAAATTTTAAAAACTTCCTCGCTACTGCTAAGTGAAGTATGTATCAGGCTTGTCAATGTAAATTCGTGTTATTTTTAGGCGGCCAAAAAAGACCAAGGCTGCATTTATGAACATTCCTATTTTTGTTGCTTGTAGCCTTTAATTAAACTACTGCGTCAGGTATACACTGCAGTGTCATTTCAAAGTGGGAGAAAGAACAAACTGTAAATTTTGTTTTTACAATTGCGAACGCACAGTTCTTTTATCGATGCTTTCATTTGAAAGTTGAGTTCAAAGAAGAAAGTTTGATTTTTAAGAACGCCCAAATTCTTACATGATAGTAAGAAACCATATGATTGCAGCGTCAATATATCGCGATGAATGTAAAATTCATACTTTGTGATGCATGCAGCATTATTGCTATGTCAGTCCATTTGGCAGACATGCCGTCCTGGGACATACCTATAGAAAAAAGATATAAGCGGGTATGGAAGCGAGCATGCCTGCTGAACTTCCAAGGCATCTTGCCTGCAGGCATACAGCAGGGCTTCTTATACAACTGAGATGACTTCTTTTATTATTCTGAAATGTGCTCTTAATCCTCTAAAATTTTCCGTTCCACAATCCGATTCATCCCCGAATTTATCCGGCAATAGATTCCGCACGCTGCTTACGTGCAGTCGCAGCAAGAGTAAGATTTGTGCCCACCCCTAATTTAGAGGATATAAAAAGGGGCGGAATTGTCACAATCGTAAACAAGGTAAGACCTCCCTTCCTCATCCTATTCTTGGGTACAGACCTTTTCAGGCGTCTGAAATCCCTCAGGCGATCCCTTTTCATCCCTCTAACAGAAACGAAAAAAAATAAATGGCCATTTCAGACCTTGTGAAACTTTCACTATTGAAAATTTTATTTTTAATATTTTATTTTTTAATATTTAAAACACTTACTTACTTACTTAGGTGGTCGTAACAACCCGTGTCCGGGTTTCGGCCGACCTTATCAGCTCTCGCCAAGCGCCTCTGCTTTGCGCGTGCCTTCGCCAATCGGATACACCAAGTGCGGTTAGGGCTTCCTCAGCCTGGTCCATCCATCGGAGGCATGGTCTCCCTCGTCGTCGTTGACCAGCGACCCTCGCCTCGAGCACCTTTTTCGCTGGAGCTTCGTCGTCTATACGATGGACATGACCCAGCCAGCGTAGTCGCTGCACAGTTATACTCAGAACTACGTCAATGTCTTCGGAGAGCTAATACAGCTCGTGGTTCATTCGGATGCGATAATCGCCGACTCGAACAGGACCGAAGATTTTGCAAAGAACTTTTCTCTCGAACACACCCAGAGCGGCTGCGTCAGTTTGCGAAACTACCCATGCCTCAGCGCCATAAAGCAGCACAGGTAGAACGAGCGTCTTAAAGAGTGTTAGTTTTGTCGATCGAGAAAGGGCTCTGGAACTTAGTTGCTTACTGAGCCCGTAGTAGCACCTATTAGCAATTATTGTTCTTCGCTTTATCCCCACGCTGATTTAGTTGTTGGTATTAATGGCGGTGCCGAGGTATACGAACTCCATGACTACATCAAAGTTATAGCTGCTTGATGAAACGTGGGAGTCTAAACGCCGCTCTCCCTTCTTTGTAGACAGCATATACTTTGTTTTACCCTCATTTATTGATAAACCCACTTTGGCTGATTCCTTTTCGATAGCGGCGAAAGCAGCGGTAACATCTCTCTTGGTTCTGCCGACAATATCAATATTATTTTTATATAAAGGAGCTGGACACCTTTCTTGTTGATCTCTTGTCGTGAACACATTGCTTTGTTTATGCGTTCGCTATGTCTTGTGTGGTTACTTGTGGTTTTTGTTACAATAATCTACATTTAAACTGTGCTAATATTAGCGATGAAACTATAAAGTATCTCAAATCTAATAAAAATCTAATTTATAAGTGTGATTTGTGTTTTGAACATCCAATTACCATGTGCCTAAAGAAAATTAGTGAGGCTCATAATATGTTGTCAGTTTTAAAAGATGAAGTCAAATCAAAAAATTCGTCATTAAACTATTATAATTCGTGTGCGGCGGATAAAACTAGTTGTGAGAATTCTAATTCAACTAATAATAATTTACATGTTGATAGAATTATTACTCGCTCGCAAAAATTAAGATCTCCTGTCTCTCCTGTGAAAGTGAGTGCAAATATTAGCAAAAACAAAACTATTAACAATGCTTGCGCAAAGCTGCAGCCAAAGAACATGCATAAAAAAAAAACGCAGCTAAACCAGTTTCTAATGTTGACAATTTTCAAGCTACTGGTCGTGATCTTTCTAATTTTGCCTTTACTCAAGGTTTGCAAAAGGTCGCTGAACTGCATGATACAGTTAACATTTCATCGAATTCTGTGCCTAAAGCTTTAAATAATAATATTAATAATGCTGTTGATGTTATTGTTAGTGGGGATGCTAATATTATTGCTGATAGTGAAGCTGCAGTTAGTCTCATTGAACGAACATCTTCTGTGGGTGTTGTTGGTGCTGTGGATGTTGATGCTGGTGATGTTGTTGCTGTGGATGCTAATGATGTTGTTTCTGGTGGTGATGCTGTGGGTGTTGCTGCTATTAATAACTCGTATAGTTATGCTGCTATTTTATCTAAAACTCGCAGCCAAATCGTGACTTTGAGGTTGCTGTTAATAACTTGCCTGTTAGGCAAACAAATAGAAAACTACTTGTTGGGCAAAATTTAAATTCTGATTTGGAAGTTGTTGAACCCATGCATTGGTTTCATTTATCCTCATTTAAGCCATCTGTTACTGCGGATGATATAGTAAACTATATAAATAAATATACTGGTATTGAGAAACACCATTTATATTGTCAAAATCTTCTACGGAAAAATATGAATGAAGCGCAAAAGATAAATTTCCGGCTTGGCATATCAGCTTCTTTGGCAGACCATGTCCTAGATCCAGCGTTATGGCCTGTTAATGTCTCTGTCAGTAAATTTGAGTTTTTTCGCAAAAAGGTCCGACGACGTCGCAATTTATAAATCTAAATGTAAATGCTGAAAGTGGAAGGGCCCTTAAAATATATTATCAAAATATGTCAGGCATTCGTACGAAGTCTGAGCAAATTAAACTTTGGTCTTCTCAACAAGAATATGATATTATTGTTATCGTTGAAACATGGCTCAATGATGATTTTTTTGATGCAGAATATTTTAACCTGAAATTATATCAGGTTTTTCGCAAGGATAGAGATGCCTTGAAAACTGGTTGTGCTAGGGGTGGTGGTGTCCTAGTGGCAGTAAAAACTCGACTATGCTGTAGTGCTGTTTCACTAACTAATACGGACACTTTGTTGGATCAACTCTGTGTGTCAATACATGGATCATCTGAACTGCTATATCTGATTGTATCCTATATTCCCCCGAATAGCCCTGACTCGCTCTATATGGGTCATGTTGATAACATTTTGGAACTGACGCCAAATTCTACAAGCACTGCTCACTACTGTGTTCTTGGTGATTTTAATTTAAATAAAGTATTTTGGTCAAACTCTTTTGAAAAGAATAATCTTATTCCTACTGATGTCAACTCATCGCATGAAATGTACTTGGTTGATTCATTTTTTAGTCTAGATTTAACGCAGATAAATAATTTTCCTAATAGATTAAATAGATTTCTAGATCTTATTTTCATTAGTAAAAATTTTAATTTTAATATTGAACCATGTCAAATTCCGATTTGTGAACCTAATTTACATCATTTACCTCTAGAACTTAATATTACTTTTTATAATTTTGCATGTAAAGTGTCAGATCCTATAACATCTAACCTAAATTATAACTTCAGCAGTTGCAATTTTGAAGAATTAAATAATGCTATAGCAGGCGAAAATTGGGAGCATAATTTGAAGAATTTGAATACCTATGATTCCTTCTTGTACTTTAAATCAAAAATTTTAGATATTTTTAGCAGAAATATTCCAAAGTATCCTAATAAAGCTTTTAAATTACCATGGTATACACATGGTCTTAAGAAACTAAAAAATTTAAGAAATAAATTCTTTAAACTATATAAAGTCACTAACAATTTAGAATACCATTTAAAACATCAGCATTACTTGAGAGAATTCAACTTTCTAAACAAATTCCTTTATAAGCAGTATATAAGTAAATATGAGTCGAGTATTAAACGCAATCCTAAGTATTTCTGGAGCTTTATTAATTCTAAAAAATCCTCATCTTGTTTTCCGACTAAAATGTTTTATGGGAATGAATCATCTCAGTCGCTATCTGAATCAGCTAATCTTTTTGCAAAATATTTCTCCTCTAACTTTGTTGTTGATAATAATCAAAACATTGATTCAGATTTAAATTTTGAAGCTAATATCAACTTTGGCTCCCTACAAATCTCAGATATTGATGTGTTAAACTCTATCTTTAGTTTAAAAAATTCACAAAAAAATGATATTGATGGCTTTTCTTCATTTCTCTTAAAGAAATGCCATTATACTCTTTCAACTCCTCTCAGAATAATATTTAATAAGTCTTTGAAATATGGTGTTTTTTTGGATACATGGAAGATTGCGTTTATTACTCCAGTTTATAAAAGTGGTGCTAAAAATGATATTTCAAATTATAGGCCTATATCCAAACTTTCAAACATTTCAAAACTATTTGAAAGTATTGTGAAATTAAAACTATCTTTTGAAATTAAAAGCATAATTTCCACCGCTCAGCATGGCTTTATGCCAAGTCGTTCTACAATAACAAATTTGTCTATTTTTACGGACTATTGCATATCTACTTTTGAAGAGGGCGCTCAAGTTGATGCCACGTACTTGGATTTTTCAAAAGCATTCGATAAGGTTTCACATAGCCTGTTATTGAATAAACTTGCGAAACTAGGATTTCACTCGAATTTTTTGTCCTGGGTTAGTTCATATCTTAGTAAAAGACTTTGTATGGTGACAGTTGAAAGTAAAACTTCATTGTCATATATTGCTTCCTCGGGTGTACCTCAAGGTAGTATCTTGGGCCCCCTTTTTTTTATTATTTTTATAAATGATATAAGTAATTGTTTCTCAAGTTCAAAGTTTCTTTTATTTGCAGATGACTTGAAAATTTTTTCACGCATTGCAAATTTAAATGATAAACTAGCTCTTCAAAAAGACATAAATAATGTATACACCTGGTGTTGTAATAATCGTTTACTCTTAAACTTAAAGAAATGTTACCATGTGACATTTTCTAAATTGAATAATACTCTTCAAACTGAATTTTATTTGAACGATCAGCCTGTAAAAAAAGTTTCTTTTATAAAAGACTTAGGAGTCATTTTTGATTCCAAATTCACTTTTATAAATCATCTTAACTATATAATTCCCAAGTCGTACTCTCTTTTAGCCTTTATTAGGCGAAATAGTAAAGAGTTTACTGATCCGTATACTCTTAAACTGCTTTACATAAGTTTAGTGAGATCAAAGCTGGAATATGGGTCTTTTATTTGGAGTCCCACTTATAGAAACCACATTGATCGATTGGAACGTGTTCAGCGCAAGTTTATCAAATTTGCGTTCCGATCCTTAAATTTTTTGGATCCTCTCCCTTCCTATGATGCTCGATGTAGGCTTATTAACCTAATTTCATTAGAGAATAGAAGGACTATTATGTCCTTGCTATTTGTATATAACATTGTTTCTGGTATTACGGATTGCCCATACTTGCTGGGACTAATAAACTTTAATGTTCCATCCAGAATATTAAGATTTAATCCTTTGTTTTATGTTGGATTGCATAGGACAAATTATGCTTCAAATTCTCCAATAACAAGAGCTTTGTGTGAATTTAATAGAATATCAATTATGTATGAGATTGATTTTACTGTATCAAGGACAATATTTAATAACCGTCTCTTGAATATCTATAGATAAGAAACTTAATTTTGTGATATATTGTATGCATATCTAGTTTTTAAGTTATTAATTTTGTATAGTCAGTAAGGATTAAAAATCCATTGATTGAAAATAAATGAAATGAAATGAAATGAAATGAAAAAAAAAAAATGCTGCCATTACGGTGCACACCGGCCTTTCGTATGATCCCCTCCATGATGATGTTAAAGAGATCGCAAGACAGTGGATCGCCTTGCCTGAAACCTCTTTCGGTATTGAAGGTTTCGGAGAGGTCATTTCCTACCTTGACGGAGCTGCGTGTGTTGCTCAACGTCATTCTGCAAAGTCTAATCAACTTTGCAGGTATACCGAACTCAAACATTGTTGCGTATAGGCAATCCCTTCTCGGGCTATCGAACGCAGCTTTAAAATCGACTAAGAGATGGTGTGTGTAAATTTGATTTTCGTGGGTTTTCTCCAGAATTTGTCGTAGCGTGAAAATTTGGTCTGTGGTGGACTTTCCAGGTCGAAAGCCACAATGATAAGGTCCAATCGGCTTTAATCTTTCACACAGTACGCTTGAGAGAACTTTATATGCGATGGAAATAACACTGATACCTCTATAACTTGCGCAGATTGTTGGGTCTCCTTTCTTAAGTATAGGGCACAGTACGCTGAGATTCCAATCGTCGGACATGCTTTCTGCTAGCCATATTTTTCTGATGAGCTGATGCATGCACCTTATCAATTCATCGCCGCCGGTTTTAAACAATTCAGCTGACAGGCCGTCAGCACCCGCTACTTTATTGTTTTTGAGTCGTTGGATAACAACTCGAACCTCTTCATGGCTAGGTCGTGGTACTTTCACTCCGTCATCGTTGATTGGTGGCTCTGAACTGCGCTCTCCATGGGTGGCATTGGTGGAATCGTCGCCAGTAAGTAAATTGGAGAAGTGCCTCTCCACAATCTCAGCACACGCTGTGTTTCCGTATTCAGATCTCCATTTCCGTCTCTACAAGTGGATGCTCCGGGCTTGAAACCTTGGGTTAGACGCTTAACTTGTTGATAGAATTTTCGTGCATCCTACTTGCCCTGGTTTACCTCTAGTTCCCCACGCTCACGCTTTTCCTACTCTCTTTTCTTGCGTCTGAAAAGGCGCATCTCATCCTTCCTCTTTTCACGGTAGTTTTCTCGCATTGCTCGCGTTGCAGCTGACTGCAGCGTTTTTTACTACTTTCGCGATGCGCGATGGTAGGATATATGCTCCCAAAGTCCGCCGACGTCGTCGGGACCAGAGGTTGGTTGGTTAGTTGAGCTTAACCGAGAGGTGAGCGGAGTAGGCTTCGGCAGTCCGTTGTAATTGCAATTATTACAATTACTACTGCCCAATGAAAACTATTTAAAACACTACTGTTTTTATTTAAAATTTAGAAAAAAGCTAAAGAAACGATTAGAAATTTAGAAAAACATAAGCTTCGCTTCTAGAAAAACGATTAATTTTAAATTCTTTATTTGGCTGAGGCCGAACTTAAAAGTTAACACATATTAATATAACATTTCATTTTAAAGAGAGAGAGAGAGTGAGAAACATTCCCACATAAAAAGAAATAATGGAATTTAGCCGCTGTACGAAAGGTACAGGGCCGTCCTTAAGCGGACCAAAATATTAGTTTACATTCGTAAACATGCCGCCCGCCTTGCAGGACTGCAACTACCGGTCAAAATCCATCGGAAGATGGTGCTTTGGGCAAAAGGCATGCCTACGGTTGTCGGCAGGCTGCATGATGCGGGAGTACACGTCGATACCCAGGCGTATATAAACTGGCGATGGTCGGTAGAAGAGCTGATGTTGATGTTCGGAAAACTCTGCTGAATCAGCTCGTCCAGATCTCTCGATGGAGTGACGACCTGCAAATACCGCTTGACCCTAGCTGTCGTCTCTATGCGGTGGTTGGCGCCGCACTGGCCATGCAGGACCAAGGTGCACATTTCGCAGCCATCGACGCGATGAATGGGCTGCTTCCACCTGGTGACGAGTTCTTTGGCGATAAACGTCTGCGGAAGACATGCATCTAGGATTGCTCTTCCCGACACAGACATCCCACTGGAGACCATACGCACCATGACAGTGGGGAGCATCGAAAAGTGCTGTTGATAGGGCGTCTTTGGCGGCCGTTCATGTGGCGATCGCTTCGGGAAGTCGTCCCTAGCCAAAGACGCATATGGTTGGCTGCAGTCTTCTAGAGGAGGTAGACCACTGCGGGAAAGAGTCGCTTGCCGATGACGCTGGTTGGTCAATCGACGGTGGTCGCTTAGAGGAGTTGGACCACTTCGGGAAAGAGTCCTTAGGCGAGTCCTTAGGGAAGTCCTTAGGCAATCTGGTCATTCGCCCGTGGTCGCTTGGCTTTAGTGCGCTTAACGCGAGGTCTGCGAGAATGCGATCTGCCGGTTCGCACTCGTGAACGCGAATGCAGCAGACTATGATGGTCATCTCCACAATGACGACACCGATGAGAGCTGCGGCACTCCTTCCGCATGTGTAACGCTGAGAGACAGTTTGAGCAGTAGAAATACAT
Source organism: Coremacera marginata (assembly GCA_914767935.1). Classification (NCBI taxonomy): domain Eukaryota; kingdom Metazoa; phylum Arthropoda; class Insecta; order Diptera; family Sciomyzidae; genus Coremacera; species Coremacera marginata. The sequence goes on along the minus strand of OU612046.1, from coordinate 110,108,485 downwards.
CAGTACTGCTTTCAACCGCTCCTCTAGATTCATTGCCAGAAACTTGGCGCACGCTGACAGGTTATGCTCCAACGAGCATACACGGCACATCGTTGGCAACTTGGAGTTGTCGCTGTTAACAACGCAGGCCACGCTTTGCGGAGTGTTCCTGCCTGCTGGAGCACTGGATTTCAGTTCAACCACCGGTGGAGCAATAGCGACGACTTCTTCAGGCTCGACAGCGATGGAAGTGATAGGGCTGGGGACAAGTGTGCGCACACGCACAGTCTCAACTTCGCTGATCTCCGTGTCGGCTTGAAGCAGTAGATCTTCAAGAAGTGTGGCAGTGATCTCTTCAGCAGACATTCAGAAAAGAAAAAAAAGGAAAAAAAACACAAAAAAAGCGCTATAATCAAAAGAAAACATCATTGGTGCTACGTGGTTGGAAGTGCAACGAGCTTAACTATGGGTCGCGTGATGCAACCTCTCTCGGTTCGAATGTCGGCAAACCGAATTCGCTTATCACTACCCTGATAAATATGTATGACCCTGCCTAATCGCCATTCATTTGCAGGCAGAGAAGTCCTTCTGAGGAGGTTTCCACTTAACTCGTTTATTCATCTCTCATTCTTCCATCTGCTACAATGCATGCCTCTGGTACTCATTCTTCCATCTGCTACAAAATTGTTGATGCTTAGTCTTGACTCGTTGGCATCGATTGACAATGGTCAAGGGTTGATTAGCTTTCTCTGGTTTGGCTGAGGCTAGCAGTGGACCGCCGAGCAGGAAATGACCGGGAGTAAGAGATTGAAGATTGCAAGAATCCTCAGACATAGCAGTAAGTGGCCGCGAATTAAGGAACGATTCGACTTTATTCAGCAAAGTTGTAAATTCTTCAAAAGTGTATTTAATATTTCCGGCAATCTTTTTAAAATGTGTTTTGCAACTCTTTACTCCAGCTTCCCACAGGCCACTCATATGGGGAGCACAAGCTAGAATAAAGTGACAAGCAAGGTCTTGGCATGCGTGCTTCGCTAGAAGCCTTCATAAAGATATTAAAATCTTTATTCAAAATGTTGGAGGCGCCAACAAAACTAGTATCGGAATATATATTTGCTGGGCAGCCGAGTCAGGCGACGAATCGCGAGAACGCTGCTAAGAAGGTAGCAGTTGATAAATCACCTGTGGCTTCCAAGTGAACTGCTTTAGTGGAGAAGCAAACAAATAGGCACATATAGCCTTTGCTTATTCGACAAGATCTACCAATACAGCTCTCTATGTCGAATGGGCCGGCAAAGTCGATGCCACTTGATGAGAATTGCCGAGATATAACGGTTTTGTCTGTGTCCGCATTATCAAAGATTGCATCCCAATTATCAATTGCATTTTTATGCAAGTGTAGTGCATAAATGTATCTATTTATTTCACGTTGAAGCTTTTGAAGTTGGTTACCTGAGTCTTTTGGCGCATTGGGCAAATTAAATAAAATTTTGAGCTTGCTATTAACAAGGATACGTTTGTTTTCGTATCTGTCAGATAAATCTTGCCAAGCTTGAGCAACGCCCTCATTTGTCAAAGGCGATTTTCTCACAATCGCCTTTACTTCGCCACTAGTTTTTTGGTTGAGGTCGAAAAGATTTTCCACCGCAGTAAGGCGCGTGTTGTTGATGTAAATGGCCGTAAACATGTCCCTGAATGACGGCCATGAGAGGTAATCACCGGTGAAAACTTCTGTATCGCAGGGCGGCACATACATCCTGTGACAGATACAGGAAGTGCTGTTCCTGTATCTGAAGCAGTGGGTTGCTCAGATGGCTTTATTTGAGAAAGCTCAGACATTTTTGCTGCTGCCCTTATGTAGACTTGATAGCAGCTGCCATACTTTTTTTTTTATTGCCTCGACTTCCTCAAGCTCAGTTTTATCATTGAACTGATCCAGGCAAACTTCGTAATGCGCTTTGACCTCAGTAGATACAATATGGGGGTTCTGGCGTAGGAGGAGCAAGCCGATGACGCCACTTAGTGCAAGTTTGGTGTATGTCTTTGATTTGAGCTTTTAAAAAATCGGCAAGTTTGGGGTATGTCTTTGCTTTATGCTATTAAAATCGGCAAGTTTGATGTATGTCTTTGCTTTTAAGCGTTGATCATCATTTCATATACTACATTATAGGTAGTGGTGGTCAAGCAAGTTATTATCAGTGTTTGCATGTTTTGTTTTTTCTTAACCCTCGAATTCGTTACAGCAATGACTCCAATTCTTCGGATAGACTTTAGTTGAAATGATATCACTTGCTTTATAAAAATATATATATAAATATGGGTTGAAGCAATTTAGGCACGGCGAAGGTTGAAGGGTTAAAGAAATGTTTATAAATTTATCATAATGGTGCTAAGTATTAGGTGCGTGTATTAGATTTGCATAAGTAGTTTGTGTATTAGATGGCAATCATTTAAAACATAGGCGTATATAAATATATATTCGTCAGATGGCGGTCATCGGGGTTACAAGCCCCCGCTTAATAACCACCGGCCAAGTCACTTACACCCTGAAACTTCTCCGCCGCTGTATTTTATTATCCGCCGCTGTAGTTTTTTGAAATTTTTTTTTTTAATAATCTTGTCTTTTAGAAAATATTCTTAAAATTCTAAGAAAAATATTTCATGGAAAAATTCTTACAAGTTCAAAAGTTACAGCCGGATTATTGAGAGCGCATTTATAATTTTTAACCTTTTTTTTCTTTGTTCACAAACTTTGAACGCGTTTATTTCGAAACCATGTTTTTCGTACTGGTTGCGGCACTAGCGGGTTCATTTTTTGACGAAATTTTTTTTTTGTAAACTTGATTCGCTATCGTATGACGCGAGTTTTTTTTTTAATTTTTTTCGATTTTTAATGAATTTTTAAAGTCAATATTTTTACGAAAAAACACACTTTCAAATTTGGAACATCACCAGAAATTGAAAAAAAAATTAAAAAAAAGCTCGTGTCATACGATAACCAATTTTGTTAAGACTTAAAAAAGTCATTTTTTTTCCAGATATGACAATTTTTGCAACTCCCAGCGCTGCAACCACTAGGCCCTGTTTTTCTCTGCCGCCAGTTTGGAGCTCTGTAAAACCATAATGGAGTGAAAAATATATTTTTTTTTGAATTTTTTTCTTGTAATTTGTTCAATTCTCTACAATAATTTTGGAAAAACTTTTGTTTTTGACTGAGTTATGAATTTTTAAAAAAAGGTCTGTTTTCTCTGCCGCGAATGTCATGTCCCCCCTTAAGTAAAGGAAATACACCGCAACCAAGACGAGTCAAGAAGTTTCTAGAAGCTTCGAGATACAAAGAAAAAACCTCGAGAACATTTTAGAAGCTGACAGCAACATCACAATAAAATAAAAAAGTTGAAGGTGTTTAGTCTCAACCTTCATAGTAAGCGCACTCAAAAACCGGAAGTTCAAGTTGAATAGGTTCAACTTGAACCTATCTTCAACTTGAACCTCAGTTCAAGTTGAACTAAGAATAGGGCTTATCACATCAGCACAAATGAACATAAGAGAAATAGCAGTGAAATAGTTAACGAGAACCTAACAAGAATCACCTCAATATTTAATGAGCGGATAGAATCATTTATGATTAAGAATCATAAGGAGGGTTCATTGATTCCCGAAGAGTTTTTAGCAAACATCAGAGATATAGTTTTAAAAACTCTTGAAGAAATGTTGGAAAAACACACCAACTTTAAATTTAATATGGAATTGTTTTGTGAATACATCAAAATGAGTGAAGATGAGGCAACAATAGACCTCAAATCACATCAAACAAAAATTATCATGGTTCAACAGGCTACAAATTTGTACGAGATTTATGTTCAAAATGCCATAATTTAATTACAAAGATGTCAGAGCTCTAAGAATATGCTAGTGGTTGGACATTCATAAGAATCTCTCATTTGGAAATAAACGTGAATCAATACAAACGGATTAAAGGTTCACAATATTTAAGATTACCAAAAATACTAGGAGATAAAAAAGCTTGTATAAATGTGCATAACAATGACGAATACTGCTTTAAATGGGCAGTAATCTCAGCCTTATATCCTGTTAATGATAGCTCAAAGAGATGTTTTAGTTATAACATCATAGATATAGATGCAGTTGAAATAACGCTAGCCAACAGCATCACTCTCAATTTTGAAAATCTTGTCTTTCCAATGAAAGTGAAAGATGTACAAATTTTTGAGGAATATAATCCCGAAATAAGCAATAATGTCTTTGGATTCGACGAAGACCTTAAAAGTATCGTGGGACCCTATTACTGTACAAAGGAGGAGAAAACCACTCATCTTAACCTACTTTTGCTACAGGAAGGAGATAAATTTCGTTGCATCTGGATTAAAAATATTTCAAGGTAAATATCATATTCATAAAAATTTTTTTATTACTTGCTTACGCAAATACACATTTATAATATTTAAAATATCTAAAAATGTATTTATTTTTTATTTGCAGACTTTTACGTAGCCAACTGACAAGACATCTTACTAGAATGCATTCTGCAGTCTGCTTGCAGTTTTTTGAATCCGAATACAAATTGCAGCGTCATCGCAAGGAATGTAGCAGAATTGTTACCAAAGTGCCGGATGCAGAAAAAAGTAAAGTTTATTTTCAAAATTTTAAACATAAGTTAGATATACCGTTTTTTATATATACAGATTTCTAGTGGTTCCTAATACCGTATGTTTTCCAGAACTCGGAATCTGTAAAAACTATACAGACACACAAGCCGTGTGTATTTAGTTAGTATATTAAGTGTAGTCTTAACAATTCTTTAGATAAGTTCAGATTATATACAGGTGAAAATGCTCCTCAAAAATTTATTACCTCATTAGTTTCTGATGCTAGAGATATTTAAAGTAATTATCTTAATAAAGTTATTCCATTGAATTTCCTCACCACAGTAGAATTAAATATTCAAAATAATAGTAGTGATTGCCATATATGAGAAAACCCGTTAGGAGTTGATATTGTAGCAGATCATTGTCATCTGACGGGAAAATATCGAAGCCCAGTCCATAATGATTGAAATTTAAACTTTAAAATTTCAAAATTCATTTCTATACTTTTCCACAATCTTTCTTCATATGATTGTCATTTATTCATTAAAGAACTTTAAACGATTCCCGGAAGAATAAACGTAGTTCCAATTAACAAAGAAATATATGTATCAGTTTCTAAACATATTCATTTTGATGACGGTGATAGCTGTAACGGAGCGGAATTTTGAGTCACGACCGGATGCGGGTTTTTACAAAAATGTTGCTTTTAAAATTCTATTTCGCCATCGTTGATTTTACGACCACAAAACAAAAATGCCCCACGTTGGGCGCCAATTTGTAACGGAGCGGAATTTTAAGTCACGACCCGAAGCGGGTTTTTACAAAAATGTTGCTTTTAAAATTCTGATTCGCCATCGTTGATTTTACGACCACAAAACAAAAAGGGCCCCCCTTGGGCGCAAATTTGTAGCGGAGCTAAATTTTGCGTTACCGGAATTTTTCTTATTAAAATGCAAAAATAAACGAAGCAAATTATTTTAAATTTCGGGGTCTGGTAACGCTGAGCGGTGATGTCGGCAAGAGAAGTAGCAGCCCTGACTTTTCAAATGTAGAGGGCGCACGGTGAGTGCGCCCCTGTGCACCTCGCACCGGTGCCAAGTCAGAAAGCCTGCCCTCCTCCGCCGACGTCCCCGCCTCCGGTCAAATGACCCGCGGATCCGTTATTGGCCACTACTGCACTTGCTGGTATAGCCACTGTGCTAGCAGTTCGGGAGATGTGGGGAGGTTCGTGGTGGCCAACCACGCGTGCCTTCCACGCACAAATAAATCACGTGCATATAATTTTACCGCGTCCGGATTCAAAACCAAAACATAACGCGAACAAAACTATATAAAAAAAAGAAAGAAAAGAAATCAAATAGGAGTCGGGAGCCCTCGGTTGGACAGTCTCGACCCCACGCGACCCGAAGACTCTTTTGAGCTCTTATATTTGAGCTCAGCCCACTCTTCACCCTCCCGTCCATGAGGATCCGGGGGCGTTAAATTTTAGGGATCCTCCCAAACGCAGCTTTTCCTCACCCTAGACCAACTAAATAAAACTTTAAAGGTTCATTTTATACATTATTTAATGTTTGATTCAGAACAAAAAAACTTAAGTCTAACTTTACAATGTTCTTTTTTTTTCCTTTTGTTTAAACAAGGTTTAATTTTTATAACAAATTTTTGATTTTTAATGTTGTTTTGAATTTTTAATAAAAATTGTCAGTGTAACGAAGAAGTTTACAGAAAAACAAATAAAAAACATATATCGCCAGGGCAAAACGCGCGGAATTAGAATATTGCATTTAATTAACTGATAGACTCTCCGTTTATACGTATATTATTTTTTTTTCAATAAAATAAAAAAAAATTCCTTGTTTTATATCAGCATCGGTGAGCTCAGCGACGACGATCGCATTGTTGTAGTTGTTGTGTCTGGTTGGAAATCTTTTAAAATGTTTACGCTATATGATAGAGAACCTCAGTTAAGATAAACTCAACAACGAATATGCAATACTGATGAAATAAAAATAAAAAAACAATTAACTATATTAACCTTAAAAGGGGTGCATGGATTCATTGCAAAACCAATTCATTAATTAAAGAAAATATTTTAATTTATTTTTGAATACAAGTTTTACTAGTTTCAACTGGCTTGTGGATAGATAATTTAAATTTTAAAATCAAACTTAGTTGAAAATAAATGATTTGTTTTCTACATTTAAATTTAAGATTACGGTAAGTATTCAGATTGAGTTGATATTACATTCAAACGATTATTAAAAATGTAAAATTTTAGAGAGAAAAAAAAATCAGCTTGACTATGGGTAATTTTTTCTTCCAAACTGTCTTAAATTTTGGTATAGTTTTAAGTTCATTGATTTTGTGGTTTGAAACTTATATTAATCTTTAGTTTTAAGTAGCAAGTAACTAGTTAATATCTAGTTTTAAGTAGAAAGTTACGTATGTTAATATCGAGTTTTAAGTAGCAAGTGCGTTAGAATTTAGTGAATCCAATGTATTTTCTAAATTTACTTTATGATTGGAGTCTATGAATTTAGCCCGTTTTTATCATCTTTTCTTTTTTAGCATAACAAATTTTAGTTTTATTATCTATTGATGGTTCCATTTATTTATGTGAGGGGCCTTTTGGCTCCCTCCGTGCCTGCACGTGCTGGTTCCGTAACCATATCGAACATTTGTGCATACTTTCATACGATGATTTTAAGCGTGTGGAACGTTGTTATAAGACGGAGGGACGCGAAGATCTAGCTAGTGGTTGCGAGCCGTCTTGTATATGCTTGTCCGCCCGTAGATGACAGTCTACGCATACTTTCAGGCGAACCGATTTGCCACCAGTACATGTCTTAGTAGCCGAATTTGGGGGCCAAAATACCAATCAATCTCAAAATGAAGATTCTTTGAAAACGCTTAGCACAAAAAAGACCGAAAAATCCCATGGGGCCGGAAGTTTTCTTCCAATACCTTTTTCGATACTTTTTCTGTTTACACTACTGCAACAACAGGAAACGTGCAGACGGTCGAATGTGTCTGATAGGTACCCGTTAGTTTGATCATTAGGGAACTCAGAGTGACCCTGTCAGTCCCTGCAACGTCCGACTATACTTAATCAACACGGATGCACGCGACGTGTGACAGCCGGCCAGTACTTGTGACAGTTTCTGAAAATCCCCACTTGTCAAATTCCAGTTACTGGAAATGTGTGAACTGTCAGAGTCAAAGCGTCGGCTGTCCTAGTCAATGAGTCAGTTGTCAAGGAACACATGATAACTGCCAAATTACAAGGTGTCAGCTGTCAATGTCATGTGTCAGCTGTCAAAGTTAAAGAAGAACTGTCAACTTTACATAAAAATAAATTGTTATAATTAAATTCGAAAGAGATGCCACGTGTTAATAATAATAAACTGTCAGTTTTGAAAATACGAACTGTCAGATGTCAAATTAAATAAGTCAGTCAGTCGTCAAAGTCAACTGTCAGCTGTCAAATGAAAAGTGTTAACTGTCAGAGAACAAAAATGTCAGCAGATTCCAAAATATAATAAAAATTTGAGTTTCTGCTGTATGGATACCGATTCATTCATAAATTCAATTAATACTTGGATTTTTATAAAGATATAATACCCGATATTAATTTTAAATTTGATACATCCGACTATAAACATAACAATCCATATGGTATAGAACAAAAAAAAAAAAGGTATTAGGTTTAATGACAGATGAAAAAAATGGGAAGATAATGAGGTAATTGGACTAAGATCTAAAATGTATTCTATAAGTGTTGAGGGTGATAATGGTATTATAAAAGCAAGAGGTGTAAAAAAATCAGCATTAATGAACCCTAGTATTAATGATTATAAAAAATGTTTATTTGATAAGAAAATTTATTATGATAAAATGTTTACTTTTAGATCTAAGATACATATTATATAGTATTTCTGAAAATGTTTGCTTAAATTAAAAGTGTTTGTGTTTTCAATTTAGTAAAATAAAATAAAAGACAAAAAAGGCGGTTCAGCAGTAAAAATAATGTGAATAAATAAATAGACGGTGAATAAAAATTATTGTAATGTCGGATAAACATAACATGGTTACTTTTCAACATAATTAAGTCCGAGAATAACGTATTTACTGTTTTCTAAACATATTCTGTATGCTTCAAACCAACAATAACTTCTAATCAAATATTTTGTAATCGCAGTGAAAAACTTTTGGCATTTCTTTTCCTAAAATATGTTTCCAAGAAAATATAGTGTAATCATCGGTAAATATGTTATGTTGTTCTTAACAATCGTTTTGAAAATAATTACTTGACTCCAATTAAATTATGTATTCTCCAATTAATATATATTTGTCCGTGCATATTTAATGTTATTCTTGACTAAATTATATTTCCAAGCAAACAAATAGTAAGAGACTAAAAGTGTTCTCAGTCCATTTATAGTTACAATATATTTATATGAAAACATATTTTCTTTAAAACAAATTATATTATTTTTAAATTCAAACAACAAGTACTAAGGTACAATTAAATAATGTTAAGATACAAATATATATATAAAGAAATATTGCATTAATTAATCATATTATATGTGGAACCAATTACTTCCTATATTATATGTTTGGCAATGCCTATTATTTTTCAGCGTGTAGTGTTAAGTTATTTATATGACAAGCGATTTATTAAATAAACGGGTGTTGACATCATTGCATGGGGTCACTATACAATTAATTAAGAAAATATATTTTTTAATTAAAACTATTAAATAAATAAAAAATAATGCATAAAAAAATCGTTAATAACTTCTTTATTTATATATGAAAAAATTAATTGATAAAATATGTAAATCATTCTCCTAATTTCGCTGGTTAGAGGTGAGTATTCAATTAAACGATCGGGAATTACCAAACAGTAGGCTGATGTTTTATTCCAGATAAAACATTCAGGTTTGAGTAATTCGGTATCAAATTCAATTCGTATATCAATAGATCCAACTTTAACTACTTCATTTTGATGTGTTACATCAACAACAATTAGCGGAGCAATTTCCTTCAATGTACTGACATCTAGCAATGGTTGAGGTTCCCGCATATAATAACTTTGTTGAAATTTTGCATGCATATCATATAGTACAGCATACTGTCCCATTTCAAAGCGACTATTAAATTCATCATAGGGATATGATTCAGAGTGTAGATATACTCTTAAATTAGAGATATTACTATGATCGAATATATTTCCTTCCTCTTTACTTTTTTCTCTGTGAAGACCGATGATAAAAAAATAGGTCTTTCATTTTGCGGAGCTAGTTTTACATTCCATAAAACCTTTGTACTCTTTGGTAGCATTGGATTTACATGACAGTCCCAACTTCGAAATGGCATTAATATAGGATTTTTGTTGTTAATTATTTTATACATTTCCAATTTTGCAAAGTCCGATACTTGTATGTGAGGCATTTTCGATAGTATATTTAATATAGAAAATTTTAATCGATCTGTTGCATTATTTGGAGGAAATGATCTCTCATGAGATGATGAACGTTGAAGGATAAGCTCATGCTTCGAATTTAATATTATTTTATTATAATCTTCAGCAAAACCCAGCAACATTTTTAGTGAAGCTACCCAAAAGAGCTCTTTCTGATGTAGATTTGATAAAATATGCTAAAAACATTCCAAATTTTAGAGGAGTGTTTATGTGTGACACTCTTCCAAAGAACGGCTTAAAAAATTATGTGGAATAAGCAACCTATTCCTATTGTTTTTGGTTGGAAAAACAAGAATCAAATTGAATATTTCGATAGCTTTGGAAATTTGCAGCCGTCTTAATTTGTTTGTTTTAACATGGCGTTTTGAACACTGAAATATGCCTCCTCTTATCCCGTTTTGAATGAATTTAATCATATCAATGTCAGTTAATAGATCCAACTCAATTTTAGTATATTTTAGCATTGCACTCCAAGATAGCACGGGTGCTGTATAATACTGACAAGGATCTAAATTGTAAATAGATTTACATACTTTTCTGAAATTTTCAAATACATCAGTTAACAATAAAACATCTGTCTTGAGAAATAGTTCCAAGTAGTCTTTGAAATTAGAACAATTAAAAGATGTCCACACTTTTTGAGCATGTTCATAATCAACAACACTACATTCTTCATTCGTTAATTTATTAAAAAACTTGTCTCTTGAAGGCAGACATTCCTCTTTAAGTCGATTAATGGAATTAAAATAATCGTATGGAAATACCCCCTTTCTCTTCATGAGATTTAATTCGTTTTCATCGGTAAACTCAGACCTTAGAACATAAAAATCTGAAATCGATAAATTATTACCTAAACTCTCTAAACTTGTAGCCATAAATCTAAATGAATCTAATAACCTTAGTTCAATGCTATCACCGTCATCAAAATGAATATGTTTAGAAACTAATACATATATTTCTTTGTTAATTGGAACTACGTTTATTCTTCCGGGAATCGTTTAAAGTTCTTTAATGAATAAATGACAATCATATGAAGAAAGATTGTGGAAAAATATAGGAATGGATTTTGAAATTTTAAAGTTTAAATTACAATCATTATGAACTGGGCCTAGATATTTTCCCATCAAATGACAATGATCTGCTACTCTATCAACTCCCAACGGTTTTTTGCATATATGGCAATCACTACTATTATTTTGAATATTTAATTCTACTGGGGTGAGGAAATTCAATGGAATAACTTTATTAAGATAATTACTATAAATTTCTCTAGCATCGGAAACTAATGAGATAATAAATTTTTGAGGAGCATTTTTACCAGTATATAATCTTAACTTATCTAAAGAATTATTAAAATTGCACTTAATATAATAACTAAATGCACACGGCTTGGGTGTCTGTACAGTTTTTACAGATTCCGAGCTCTGTATATTTTCCGGTATTAGGAAACACTCGAAATCTGCATATATAACAAACGGTATATCTAACTTATGTTTAAAATTTTGAAAATAAACTTTACTTTTTTCTGCATCCGGCGCTTTGGTAACAATTCTGCTACATTCCTTGCGATGACGCTGCAATTTGTATTCGGATTCAAAAAACTGCAAGCAGACTGCAGAATGCATTCTAGTAAGATGTCTTGTCAGTTGGCTACGTAAAAGTCTGCAAATAAAAAATAAATACATTTTTAGATATTTTAAATATTATAAATGTGTATTTGCGTAAGCAAGTAATAAAAAAATTTTTATGAATATGATATTTACCTTGAAATATTTTTAATCCAGATGCAACGAAATTTATCTCCTTCCTGTAGCAAAAGTAGGTTAAGATGAGTGGTTTTCTCCTCCTTTGTACAGTAATAGGGTCCCACGATACTTTTAAGGTCTTCGTCGAATCCAAAGACATTATTGCTTATTTCGGGATTATATTCCTCAAAAATTTTTACATCTTTCACTTTCATTGGAAAGACAAGATTTTCAAAATTGAGAGTGATGCTATTGGCTAGCGTTATTTCAACTGCAGCTATATCTATGATGTTATAACTAGAACATCTCTTTGAGCTATCATTAACAGGATATAAGGCTGAGATAACTGCCCATTTAAAGCAGTATTCGCCATTGTTTTGCACATTTATACAAGCTTTTTTATCTCCTAGTATTTTTGGTAATTTAATATATTGTGAACCTTTAATTAGTTTGTATTGATTCACGTTTATTTCCAAATGAGAGATTCTTATGAGTGTCCAACCACTATCACGTTCTTGGAACTCTGACATCTTTGTTATTAAATTATGGCATTTTGTAACATAAATCTCACACAAATTTGTAGCCTGTTGCACAATGATCATTTTTGTTTGATGTGATTTGAGGTCTATCGTTGCTTCATCTTCGCTCATTTTGATGTATTCACAAAAAAATTCCATATTAAATTTAAAGTTGGTGAGTTTTTTCAACATTTCTTCAAGAGTTTTTAAAACTATATCTCTGATGTTTGCTAAAAACTCTTCGGGAATCAATAAACCCTCCTTATGATTCTTAATCATAAATGATTTTATCCGCTCATTAAATATTGATGTGATTCTTGCTAGGTTTTCGTTAACAATTTCACCTCTATTTCTCTTATGTTCGCTTGTCCTGATGTGATAAGCCCAATTCTTAGTTACTATCTCTTTCTTGCACTTGTTGCAATAGAGAAATAGAATTGTTTTCTCCACAATAGCCCGAAGACTTGGAACCCCATTTGATGATGATAATGGTGATGATGTTGATGCCTTGCTGTTGCTTTTGAGGTTGATGCCGCATGTTGATTTCTCTGATGTTTTTTTAAAGTATCCTTTCGCGAAAAAAACTTTTTGCATGTGTCGCATTTAAAATGTTGCGATGGCTGATTTTGATGCTTTATCCGAATGTGCCGATTTAAGTAAGATTTTTTGTGAAAGTGGAATCACATTCGCTGCATTCAAATTGATTCAGTTTTAATTTTTTATTTAATGACTGTGTTTGTAAAATTACGACCATTTTTATTAATCACTTTATTGATTGTTTATTGATTTCGGATTGTTTTAAATAACTTTTTATTGTATTTTACACTAATTGTTTATATATTTAGTTATTGAATGTTTATTGATCGTTTTAAACAATTCACTTGTGTCTCTTTAAAGAATTAACTTTAAGCGCTCTTGTACTTGATAGAAAGAACAACTGAAGATTAAATTAATTTTGTTTTGGCTTATCAATCATAAATTCTTATCTTCTTTTTTTTATCCTTGTATTTGGCTACGAAAAATTGTTTATTTATTTTAGAAGTAAACATAAAAAAAATTTTAAACTTCTACAGTGCTGCCTCAACTTGAACTTGCGGTTTTTGTGTGAGCTTACTATGAAGCTCGAGACTTAACACCTTTAACTTTTTTTATTTTATTGTGATGTTGTTGTCAGCTTCTAAAATGTTCTCGACGTTTTTTTTTCGAAGCTTCTAGAAACTTCATGACACTTCTTGGTTCCTAATACCGGAAAACATACAGAGCTCGGAATCTGTAAAAACTTTACAGACACACGCCGTGTGCATTGAGTTATTATACTAGCTTAACTCGGGAGTTGATATAAATAATTTTCGATTTCATTCGTCGACTTGAAAAAACTTTTCACAAACTTTAGAAGGAATTTTGTGTGCATCTTCCAAACCGATAACTTTGGCGAAATGAGCAAAATGTAGCTTCAACATCTGAAAATTATGAGAAAAAGTTAGGGAAATCGTGATTTGTGTGGACGTGCCGCCAATCGCTTGCAAAAATATATTTTCAAGTCTTATATTGTATTCGATAGATTGCACATTTAAAAAAAAAAAATCAGGACAAAAACGAATTTTTGCCAATTCGAGAGGAAACTGAACAAAAATTAAATACGCATTGAAAATAGAAATCGCAATGTCAAAACAACTCCAACTTATGACGCAACTGACTTACGCATATTTTTATGCGTACTAAAATAGCACAGAATGCGGCATCAGCTCTCCTGATATGCGAAAAAAGAAGTTTGGATATAAATACACATAAAGACAAAAAAGAAGATATTTATCACCCATTGCGATTTGCTGCGTGTTACCGTCTTTTGTAGTACAGCGCCCTCTGGTGTTCAAGATATAACAAAATACAAAGCGCCAAAAACTCACCGCACCCGAAAACCACTTATAAAAATCATACTTATCGGATGATTTGTTTTGAGTTTTTTGCGGTATTGGTACAACAGCGCCCTCTGGTTTTCGAGATAGAATAAAAAATAACGCCAAAGCCCTTTCCATACTCGATAATTAAATCCTTTATATCCGATATACAAATTTTTATCTAAATCGGATGAGCGGTTTTTGAGTGTTTCACGATTTCTTAAGTGATTTGTACTACAGCACCATCTGGTGTTTAAGATAGCGCAGAAAAAAAAAGTCCAAGATACCTACCGCATCCGAAAACTTGTATGTAAAAATTTTCACGCAAATCGGACGTACAGCTTCAAGTTTTTGAGATTTTTAAAACATTTGTATTGCAGTGCCCTCTGGCGTTCAATATAGAACAAAATAGATACCCGAAACCCTTAAATACAAATTTTCATGTAAATCAGATGAATGGTTTCGGAGACAAACTATAATAACAAAATTCGCAGAACCCGATCGCAGCGCCCCCTAACGGGTCCAGTTGCGAATCTGAACCATCCAAGGATCCACTTAAACACACACAAAAAGTATCATCAAAATCGGTGCAGCCGTTTAGGAACAGTTAGGAACACACACACGTACAAAATGTACAACGCGCCCTCTACTTTTCGAGACAGAGCAAAAGAGATAACGTCAAAACAGTTGCCGTACTCGAAAATCCTTTAATAAAATTTTTCATCCAAATCGCATGAGCGGCTTTCTACTTTTTCACGATTTCTTAAGATATTTGAGAAATAGTCAAAATAGTTACCATATTAGACAACCCCTATATCCCAATTTTCAAGAAAATCGGATAAACAGCTTAGAAGTTTTTTAAAATATTTGTTCACTGCGCCCTCTGGTGTTTAAGATAGAACAGAGTAGATAAGTCATAAAACTCACCGTATGCGCAAACCTCTATAAACAAATATTCCTGCAAATCGGATGAACGGTTTCGGAGATAAACTATAAAACAAAATGCCTGTAACACGATCGCAGCGCCACTTACCGAGTCCAATTGTGAACCTGAACCATCCAGGGATCCACTCAAACACACACAAAAAATTTCATCAAAATAAGTGCAGCCGTTAAGGAACAGTTTACTAACATACACACTTACAAATTGGACAACAGCGCAATCTAGTTTCGAGAAAGAGCAAACAAGATAGCACCAGAACCCTTTCCGTACTCGAAAATAGCTATTTACAAATTTTTATCCAAATCGGTTGAGCAATTTTGGAGTTTTTCACAATTTCCTAAGATTTGTACCAAAGCGCCCTCTGGTGTTCAAAATAGCACAAAAAAAGATAAGATTAAAACACTCACCGTATTCATGCAATTCGGATGCACGGTTTAGAGGTTTTTCGAGGTTTTTCAAAATATTTGTACTATAGCGCCCTCTGGTGTTCGAGAGAGAAAAGAGTAGATAAGTCAAAAAAACTCAGCGTGTTCGAGAACCTTACATACAAAATTTCATGCAAATCGGATGAGCGGTTTTGGACTTTTTTGACTTTTTTTATATATTTGTACTACAGCGCTCTCTGGTATTCAAGATAGAATAAAGTAGATAAGTCATGAATACCCGCCGTATCCAAAAACCTCTACATACCAATTTTCATATAAATCGGATAAACGGCTTAGGAGTTTTTTGGCGTTTCTTTAAATATTTGTACAACAGCGCTCTCTGGTGTTCAAGATAGAACAGATTATATAAGTCATGAAAATTCACCGCATCCGAAAACGTCTATATACCAATTTGTATGCAAATCTGATGCACGATTTAGGAGTTTTTCGAGGTTTTTAAAAATATTTGTACTACAACGCCCTCTGGTGTTCGAGATAGAACAGAGTAGATATGTCAAAAAAGCTCAGCGTGTCCGAGAACCTCTACATACAAATTTTCATGCAAATCGGATCAACGGTTTCGAAAATAAGCTCAAAAAAGGATGTCTGGAACCCGATCGCAGCGCCCCCTACCGGGTCCAACCTTTTTTTCTGCATAAAAATTAGCCTATATGTTGACCGGGAACATAAGGAACCTAGATGCCAAGTTTCATTTAAATCCCTCCAGTGGTTTTCGCGTGATGCTTTAACAGACAGACAGACAGACAGACAGACAAAAATTTTCAAAATGCGATTTTCGGACTCAGCTTCATTCAAAACGTCCATCCCAAAAAGAATTTAAAAAAAATATTTAATGTACATTTTTTTTTTTTTTACAACTTTTTATATATATAGATTAAGTATAGTTTTAATAATTCTTTAGATAAGTTTAGATTATATACAGGTGAAGATGCTCCTCAAAAATTTATGACCTCATTAGTTTCTGATGCTAGAGAAATTTATAGTAATTATCTTAATAAAGTTATTCCAATGAATTTCCTCACCTCAGAAGAATTAAATATTCAAAATAATAGTAGTGATTGCCATATATGCGGAAAACCGTTGGGAGTTGATAGAGTAGCAGATCATTGTCATCTGACGGGAAAATATCGAGGCCCAGTCCACAATGATTGAAATTTAAACTTTAAAATTTCAAAATTCATTTCTATATTTTTCCACAATCTTTCTTCATATGATTTTCATTTATTCATTAAGAACTTTAAACGATTTCCGGAAGAATAAACGTAGTAACAATTAACAAAGAAATATATGTATCAGTTTCTAAGCACATTAATTTTTATAACGGTGATAGCGTTAAACTTAGGTTTTTAGATTCATTTAGATTTATGGCTTCAAGTTTAGAGAGTTTAGGTAATAATTTATCGATTTCAGATTTTTATGTGCTAAGGTCTGAGTTTACCGATGAAAACGAATTTAATCTAATAAAGAGAAAGGGAGTATTTATTTCCATACCATTATTTTAATTCCATTAATCGTAGTGTTGTGGATTATGAATATGCTCAAAAAGTGTGGACAACTTTTAATTGTTCTATTTTCAAAGACTACTTGGAACTATATCTCAAGACAGATGTTTTATTGTTAACTGATGTATTTGAAAATTTAGATCCTTGTCAGTATTATACAGCACTCGGGCTATCTTGGAGTGCAATGCTTAAATATACTAAAATTGAGTTGGATCTATTAACTGACATTGATATGATTAAATTCATTCAAAACGGGAAAAGAGGAGGCATATTTCAGTGTTCAAAACGATATGTTAAAGCAAACAACAAATATATAAGTGATTTCTATAGTGGGAAGCCTTCAAATTATCTCATGTATTTAGATGCTGATAATTTATATGGATGGGCTATGTATCAGTATTTACCCAAAGGAAAGTTTGAATGGGTTGAAAATATTGATTCGTTTAATTTAAATGAATGTAAAGATGATTCTGACGAATGTTTTATTTTAGAAGTAGACTTAGAGGTTCCTTTTGAACAACATAACTTACATAATGATTTACCGTTTTGCGCTGAAAACAAAAAAAGTCCTACGGGTAAACATCAAAAGCTTATTATTGATTTATATAATAAATCAAATTATATCATACATTACACTAACTTACAACAATGTGTAAGAAATGGCTTAAAGCTTAAACAAGTACATAGAATTTTAAAATTTAAACAATCTCCCTGGCTCAAGAAATACATAGATCTAAATACTTTTCATAGAACAAACGCTAAAAATGATTTCGAAAATAACTTTTTCAAATTACTAAACAATGCTGTCTATGGTAAAACCATGGAAAATGTAGAGAAAAGGAAAGATGTAAAAATCGTATGCCAGTGGGTAAGTGTTGGAAAAAGATTGGGAGCAAGAAGTCTTATAGCAAAACCGAATTTCCATAGCTCTACAAGGCTTACCGATAATATGGGAGCTATCCAACTGGATAGAATACATATCGAATTTAATAAACCTATTCCTGTAGGGTTTGCAGTTCTCGAAAAGTCTAAGGAAAAAATGTATGATTTTCATTATAATTATATGATTCCAAAATATAATTAAAACTTGAGTTTGTGCTATATGGATACGGATTCATTCATATATTCAATTAATACCGAAGATTTTTATAAAGACATAATACCCGATATTAATTTCAAATTTGATACATCTGACTATAAACCTAACAATCCATATGATATAGAACAAGAAAATTAAAAGTTATTAGGCTTAATGAAAGATGAAAATAATGCGAAGATAATGAGATAATTCATTGGACTTATATCTAAAATGTATTCTATTAGTGTTGAGGGTGACAATGATATTAAAAAAGCAAAAGGTGTAAAAAAATCAGCATTAATGAATCTTAGTATTAATGATTATAAAAAATGTTTACTTTTAGATCTAATATACTCAAAAAATTTATTAAAGAAAAATAACAAGCGATTTATTAAAAAAAAAATGGTGTTGACACCCTTGCATGGGGTCACTATACAATTAATTAAGAAACTATATTTTTTAATCATACTATTATATAAATAAAAAATTATATAAATAAAAAAATCGTTTATAACTTCTTTATTTATATATGGAAAAATTAATTAATAAAATATTTAAATTATTTTCCTAATTTCGCTGGTTAGAGGTGAGTATTCAATTAAACGATCGTCAATTTCCAAACAGCAGGCTGATGTTTTATCTGGAAATGGTTTGAGTGATTCGGTATCAAATTCAATTCGTATATCAATAGATCCAACTTTAACTGCCTCATTTTGTTGTGTTACATCAACAACAATTAGCGGAGCAATAGCCTTGAATGTACTGACATCTAACAATGGTTGAGGTTCCCGCATATAATAACTTTGTTGAAATTTTGCATACATATCATATAGTACAACATACTGTCCCATTTCAAAGCGA
Source organism: Coremacera marginata (assembly GCA_914767935.1). NCBI lineage: Eukaryota > Metazoa > Arthropoda > Insecta > Diptera > Sciomyzidae > Coremacera > Coremacera marginata. Next base: position 110,089,417 of record OU612046.1, on the reverse strand, counting down.
CTATTTAAATCATCATAGGGATATGATACAGAGTTTAGATATACTTTTAAATTAGAGATATATTTCCTTCCTCTTTACTTTTTCTCTTTGTAGACCGATGACAAGAAATCTAGGTCCTTCATTAGTTTTATAGTTTTACATTCCATAAAACCATTGTACTCTTTGGAAGCATTGGATTTACATGACAGTCCCAACTTCGAAATGGCATTAATATAGGATTTTTGTTGTTAATTATTTTGTACATTTCCAATTTTGCAAAGTCCGATAGTTGTATATGAGGCATTTTCGACACTATATCTAATATAGTAAATTTTAATTAATCTTTTGCATTATTAGGATGAAATGATCTCTCATGTGATGATGAACGTTGAAGGATAAGCTCATGCTTCGAATTTAATATTATTTTATTATAATCTTCAGCAAAACCCAGCAACATTTTTAACGGCACACAGCAACTAAAATGAGATTTTTCCAACGTAAATTTTTTTTTTTATAATAATTTGCAATAACAATAGTGTTCAGCTACTACAGCTGTTTCGCATTTCCTTAGCATTAACCAATTCAAGGCCACGACCCCAAAATCATTGAACAATATCAATGTTCCGGATACCAGTGACCCCAAAAAAGTAAATGTGGGAAAAATTTGCCCACCAATGAATGAGTTGGGCTCAGGGACAACACAAGACATAACAACTAACCATGCATATACATAGATCTAATTACACAACCGGTTTTAATCTACTTTTGAGTTGACCTTTTGGCAAATTAACATCGAAAACGCTACAGTTGTTAACAAAGGTACTCATGCGGTTTAAAGGAGCAGCAACCATATAGTTTGTTCTACTAAATGGTAAATAAATTAAATTGTTGGCGTTTCTACTGCTTCTACGGTTAGTGTTAAAAATAATGTGAGAAAGAAGTTCTGGAGAATCGAATACACCTGTTATAAGTTGGTGTAAATATACGATATCTACAGATTTCCTTCAATCACTTAAAGACTGCATTTTTAATAGATTTAAACGATCCTCATAAGGAGGAAGGTCTAATATGTCAGTTCCACTTAAGCCTCTTAGAGCAAACTGAACAAAATGTTTTTGGATTCTTTCTATTCGATCAACATGCACATTGTAACTTGGGGACCAAACTTGACTTGCATACTCTAAGTGAGGACGTACGATTGCATTATACAACGTTGTAGTTGTAGTCATGCTATTAAATTCTTTGGCCCAGAGTTTTATAAAACCAATCATTGAAGATGCCTTTTTACAAATATCATCAATATGAATGTTAAATGACAGCTTAGAATCCATGCATATACCTAGGTCTTTGACGGTGTCTACACGACTCAAAGCAGTATCTTTAATCTTGTAATCAAAAATAAAATTATTCCTTTTTCGCGAAAAGGTCATAGTTTGGCATTTATCTGGATTTGGAAACATATTATTATACCAAACTTCAAAGGATTTTAGATCAGACTGGAGTAGATCTGAATTATCTCTAGAATTAATCGTTCTGTATATTTTCATATCATCGGCATAAATAAGCAGATGAGAGTGTTCAATGACGTGAGTTACATCATTGATAGCTAAAATAAACAGAAGAGGACCAAGGTGGCTACCCTGAGGAACACCTGATTCAACAATAAGTTCAGAAGACAATTTGTCTCGAAAACGTATTTGATAAGATCGCTCCACCAAATACGATTTAATCCAGTTCACAAAATGTTGTGGAAATCCCTTTAACTCAAGTTTAAATCAGATTAGATTGTGTGGTAGCTTATCAAATGCCTTACTAAATTCAGTGTAAACACAATCGACCTGGTTACCAGAATCAATAGAATTTAAGCAGAATGTTGTAAAATCGAGAAGATTAGACACAGTGCATCTGCCATTCACAAAACCTAGCTGACGAGTTGTTATGACTTCCCCACAGTGAATTATCACCCGATCATACACCATCTGCTCAAAACGTTTTGGAATCGATGAGAGCTTAGCGATAGGCCTATAGTTACTGACATCGTTCCTGCAACCCTTTTTAAAAATATTGCTTATAAATGATTTTTTCCAAAACAGTGAAAAATGACTTTCGTTAATAGATTTATTGAATAATACAGAAAGCGGTTGACTCAAAATGGAACCGCATTGTGTTAACACTGCGGCAGGAACACCGTCAGGTCCAGGGCCAAAATCCTCATCGATCGATCTAATATACATCAAAATATCCTCTGGAGTGAAGGATATACATATATGTTCCAAAGATACTCTGGATTCGGAATTCATATATTCAAAGTACTCTCCATCAGGATTAAAAGAATCTGTACAGAATGATTCTTTAAAAAGATTGGTGAATAGGCCACAAATTTTGACGGGATTGTCAGTAAATTCCTCATGAATTCTAAATGAAGAAGGAAATCCATCAGAATTTTTCTTTGTGTTGACGAATCCCCAAAATTTCTTTAGATCTGTCAATATTCTCAGCTTAACATTATCTTAATATTCGTGATATAATGTAGCTGAGCGATTTTCAAATTCCAGAAACAAACGTTTGTAAGTTTCTAGGTCGTTTGAGCCTAAGCTACAGACGTATTTCTTCCATGCCCTATTCCTGTTGTTGCGAAGAGTCATTAAATCATTTGTGCACCAAGGGTACGCAGAATTCCTCACAAATTTGAGACTATAAGGTACGGATTGAGAAAACACAGCAAAGAGTTCCATATAAAAAAAATGTATGGAGTCATCAAGGCAATTTCCATTTATATATTCTAAAATTGCATTAAGCTTACCATGAAGCAACTGATTCAACTTCAAAAAGTCAGCTTTTTTAAAATTGAATTCATAAAGCATATCTGTTGAATTAGAATTTACTATATTTTTTCTGTCGGATTTGTACCAAATACTCAATGGTGGATGATATTCATCAACAGTAGTAAGAGCATGAAAGGCCCTCTTAACAACAACATTGTTACTGTCTGTAGTTAAGACCAGGTCAAGAAGTCTTTCAAGACTATTATAAATGCAACTCACTTGTTGTAAGTCTGAACATATATTATCAACAAATATATGTTCTTGGCGGGTCTTCGAATTAGATGCATAATAGTACGTATCACCATCGTATTTAATCAGGTAGATTAAAATCGCCCAATAATGAAATGTCGTCATTAACGTCAAGTAAATCAATTATGTAATCTATGCACTCCGCAAGGCTTGCATAGACCTCTACACTACTCTTAGGAGGAACATACGCATTAATAACATATACATTAGAGTTACAATGTATAACTTTAATGCAAATTAGTTCAATATTAGAAGAGCAGGGAATATACACAATAGAACTGACAAAGCAGTTCCTTACAGCCAAAAAGACACCACCACCGACAGAAGAAATATTGTCAGTGTATCTGTCCTTTCTAAAAACTTGAAAACTTTTGTCAAACAATTCCAAATCAGTAAGGCTTCCATTTAGCCACGTTTCTGTTAACGCGATAATATCCTCAGAGCAGTTTTGAGTTGATAGAAATAAGCTCTGCGTCTTAGAACGTAGTCCCCTTACATTTTGATAGTAAAGGGACAGCCTATTTAGTTTTTTTGAGTCTGGCGAGCGGCTTGAGTCACTCTTTTAGACTTATTTTTTGGCTTGAACTTAGTAGAATATTATTATCCACAAGAATATTATCGGCCCACAAATTAGAGTTAAGAACAGTTGTAAAATCATCGGCTGCAAATGTTAAAATAAAAGAAGCATGGGAAGGCTTATAACCTATTTTTTTGCATGAACAGAATGCATTTGAGTTCACTAACTTGAATTGCCTGACAAGCGTCAATATATTTTCTTTTGATGTGTCGGGCTGAAGACGTGAAATGAAAACGTTTCTGGTCCTCGAAACTGCATTTAAAGTCAAATAACTGTTAAACGGCGTAGTTGAAATCGTATTTGGACTACTAGTCAATGGAGGAATAGAAGATGGTGTATAAGAAATCACTGTATTATTTTCTGATGGCATTGCTGAGGGCTGCTCTGCCTTGGAAGGTCTGGAGGACGCCTTCCGATGCTTATTTTTGTTTTTTCTCTGTCTTTTAGAGCTTTAAGGGTCTTTTTCTGATGAAACTGTCAAAATTCCGGGAGAAGCAGTCATTGACGAAGGAACCGAAATGTTATCCTGAACAGTAATTTCATCAGAAACACTGGTAGTGGATGCGGCACTAACTTCGCTAAAAAAGCTAACAATTTCTCTGAAATTATTGTTTCACAAGTTAAGACTTTCCCCAAAAAGCTTTAATTTTGAATAGAGTTCATCTGGGGAAAGGGCCCTGCACGAAGCATAATACCAGCGAAGACCAGACCACACTGATATTAAATCGTCAAGGCACGATTTAGAAATACCAGCACAAGAAGCATGGAACATTCGCTCACACGGACCAGAACAACTGAACATAGGGTACAGAATATTCTGGCTTTTGCATTGCTCGTTAAGAGAACAAGCAGCAATATTATCAACGGAAAAATAATCCATTTAAAAAAAAATTTTTTAATTATTCTGTGAGCAAGTGCTTTTGAATGTAAAATATGCTAACCCTATAGCACATTTAAATACAGCGTACACAAAACTGTTTTAAAACAACAACAGCACTACATACGCTGACTGCACTAAAGTAAACAAACACCGCACAAAGAGGAATTGAAAAACAATTAGGCAGACAAACATGCACTGGATTGTGTTAAAAACAACAAAAACTATTCAAATCAGTTATTATATGTTATATATTAATAAATTATTTCTTAAACAAATAAACACTGCCACGAAATGGAATTGTTTTAAAACATATAACAACGTTATTAAAATATTTTTTTAATACTTAATGTCCACAAAAATCAAACAAAACACAATTATAAAGAATACTAATCACAGCAACACACTAAAAAACCACCGATAACAACCAGAACACGAGATCAACTGATTTGATTTTCATCAGGAACCCAACCAGCGTTTCTTAACGTATCACTTTCAACCACACTTAATGATGCAAAATTTTTCATGGTGGATGAAATTCCGAGATTGCGTGTCCGATCAACTTCAAAACCATTAATTTCATATCGAATTTCACCAAACAGATATGTAACAAAGTTATTTTTAAATTTCACACCTGTTGTTACTACATCATTTCCTCCTTCCTTTATTACTATAGAACCATGAATGTAAATCATGCTCTCACTTGGTAAGACAAAAAGGGTCTTGATTTTCAATTGGTATAGGAATTGCATCGTTATTGTTGAAGGACCTCAAATATGGAGAGTAACTATGATATTCCCTCTTTATAATGCTCTCATCATATATTGGTTTTTGAAGGATTAAGTCCCAAGGATTTTAAATACTCTATTATGTTAGCTGCAGTCAACAATTTCTTTTTTGTATAGACTCGGTCGAGCGCTGATTAAGGACTAACTAGAAATCCTTTCTGAATTATTGTTTTATTATAAATAATCATTTTGTATTCTGGCTTAAAGTGAAGCCTTACTGAACTTTTTTCTCCTCGGAAATTAATAAGCTCACCGTCTTGATTTAAGATTCTAATAGTAATGTTGTTTACTTGTTGACAGTTGACAGGTAAATAAATGACATTTTGAGGTTTCTCATTTAAAGGGTGGTTAAATTTTAAGGGGATGTTGAATGTGATCCACACATAAACGTCAAGTTTTTCTGCATTTCATTTGACATTTCTCAATTGAAAAGACTAAAAAGACTAACTCAATTTGAACAATGAAAAGATACACAATCGAGCAACGCGTTAAATTTATTCAGGCTTATTATGAAAATTGGCGTTCAAATCAAAATGCATATCGTGCACTTCGTGATTTTTTCGGTCAATTTAATCGTCCAAATGCGAGTACAATCGGAAAAATCGTGCAAAAATTTGAGCAAACCGGGTCTGTAGGAGATGTGAAAACACCGGTACATGCTCGTACAGCTCGTACTGCAGATAATATTGCTGCTGTTCGCGATAGTGTGGCTGAAAAGCCGTTCATCTCAACTCGTCGTCGTGCCCAACAATTGCACCTCTCACGCTCGTTCAGAATGGTCAGAATGGTGGCAAGAAATGGCAACAGTGGATGATCAATTTTTACTTCATTGGATTCTTCAATAAGCAGAATTGCCGTTTTTGAACGAATGATAATTTAAGAGTGATTGTCGAAAAACCAATTCAGCCACAAAGAGTGACTGTTTG
>OU612046.1:109838899-110082996 GCA_914767935.1 Coremacera marginata | reverse complement strand
TTAACACATACATTTTTGCAGTATCTTTTACTTTCTTTTCCCTAAAATTTTCAACTCTTTTCAACTCATTTTTTAATAATATATTTATACAAATTTTAAAATTTGAATCACCTAGCAATTGCCTATATTCAACGTATTAAGAATTTAAAATCATATATATATATATACATAATGCATTACACACAAGAGAAATCCCACTTAGGTGTGTTATAATTTATTTAAATATCGTACCCGTGCATTTTAAATTTTTTGTGTCAGGTCAAAAAGATTTAGAAATTGCATTGTGATTTTACACTTTCTTAAGCATTTCATTAAATCAAGAAAATATTATCAAACAATAATTTATTAGTTTAAAAATAAAATTGACGCTAAAATACAGTTTATTTAAAAAAAAATCTAATTAAATATCATTGGTTTACTTAAGGCCAACAAGTGCTTAAATTCTCTTAAGGGCCTCCGGAGTTTGTCGATGAAAAAAAGAGACCGTTTTAAAAATTTTTTTTTTAAGCTGTGTTTCATATTAGACCAACATTTTTTTACATTATTGGCGTATAGCTATTGAAGACTTATCCGTGAAATTTTGGTTTAAAAATATTCGTCGATAAGGAAGAATAGAGCAATGCCGCAAAAGACCTTAAAAATTTGCGGTGATTAAGATATATGTAGACTGGTTCATCTAAAAAAAAAAAATTTTTTCGGTTTAATAAAGATCTCTTGGACGTTTAGTCGTTCGATTGTTTTTTTTTTTTTTTTTTTTTTTTGATACGTTCTTCTTGATTTATAACCTAAACGACCTAAATTTAGTGCACAAAAAATTTAAATTTTCGTTTTACGCCCGCCATGTTGTTAAAAATTAAAATTTTTCAAAAATCAACGATTAAACTCCCCATAATAACTACTTTAACAAACCAGAAAAAAATTTTTTTTTTGTCAACCAAACTCCAGATATCTTGGTCACCGCAAATTTAAGGTCTTTGCACTTTTCTACGTTATCGATGAATATTTTTGGACCAAAATGTCAAGGTTAATCCTTTAATAGTTATACTTTAATAATATTAAAAAAAATGTGGGTCTAAAATAAAACAGAGCTTCAAGAAAAATGTTTTAAAATGGTGCATTTCTTCTTTGAAAAACTGCCGGAGGCGCTTAAATATACATGACATTTTTAATATTTTATGTTGTATGAATATTTGACTTTTTAGAGTTGCACTTTCAAGCATATTCGCCTCCTATCTGTAGATTCTTGCCATAACTGAGCATTCTTGAATATTCCAATCACATGAATGCTTTCTTAAAAAATCGTCTACTGACAAATAGCTTAAACTGAGTTCATTGAAGTAGGTTAATCACGACATCATTAAATATGTGCTTATACAGGTCTGAATTCCTAATTTTCATTAATCATTAATTATATTGCTTAAAATCGGAAAATTGTTGCATTTATTTGCCATAGTTTTTAAAATCGGATGGCTTGATAGCCATTTATACAATTTTACATTTACAAACCTATTCTTGAAAAATCTACAATTGTCAACCAGTATTTTTTTAAATTTTGATAAAAATTGTTAGTTGTTTTTTATATATTGACAATTTCATTGACAAATTTTGTTTTTTGAGCTTCAAATTTTGTCTGAAATCAAAAACTTACAACAAACATATAGAAATATGAAAAATACTGGTTTACAATCGTAGATTTTCAAGAATAGGCCTGTTAAAAACTTAACCAAAAAAGTTAAAATAGTGAAATTTGCTTTTGCCAAAAATTATAAAAAAGCATTACAAAGCAAAAAATTACAATGTTGGTAAAAACTGATACAAGAAAAAAAAACCGACTACAAAATCACTACAAAGTAAAAAATAATTTTAAAATTTTCCTTTTAATTTCTTGGTCATATTTGACAATTTATTTAAGCATATTATTACATTGGAAACCTTATTATTTGAATTTTTTTTTTAATTTGTTTTATTATCATTAATATATTAACTTCTTTATCAATAGAAAAGTTTTTAAGGTCGGCGCTAATATAATCAGACTTTTAATCAGAAGCGTCAACTTCAAAGCTTTAGTATTCATAAAGAAATTAATATTTTTATGATAATAAAACAAATTATAAAAAAATTCAAATAGTAAGGTTTCCAATGTAATAATATGCTTAAATAAATTGTCAAATATGACCAAGAAATTGAAAGGAAAATTTTAAAATTATTTTTTACTTTGTAGTGATTTTCTAGTCGGTTTTTTTTTTTTAAAGTTTTTATTTCTTCCTTTTTTGAGAATACGACAAATTTTCGAAAAAAGTGTATAAACTACATAAATAAAATTGTTCTTATAAAAATTGTTCTATTGCATTCTGAAAGTTTGTTGGTTATTTCAAATATCTGTCCCTTAAATTTAAATCAGATGTCACGTGTTTTTGTCAACACGTATAGTGTTTTTCTAATATTGCCACGGCCTATTGTTAAATAAGCGCCCACTTTCTTGAGCGTTATTTGTAATAATTATGCCTACCCCTTTACTTCATTTCAGTACCCCAGCGTCAATATTAACTGAGATAGTCTTTATCTAATATTGCCACACCCATTTGTCGAATTGCTCCTATTTTATTGACCGTAATTTTTAATAATTCTGCCTACCCCGGTAATTAAATAAATTTCAGTGCCCTAGTGTCAATATTATTCGAGATACACTGTTTTTCTAATATTTCCACGCCCAGTAGTCGAATAACGCCCACTGTATTGACCATACTTTGTAATAATAATGCCTACCCCTATACTAAATTGCAGTACTCTAGTCTCAAAATTATTCAAGATACACTGTTTTTCTAATTTTGCCACGCCCATTTGTCGAATAAAGCCCATTTTCTTGCCCGTTATTTGTAATAATTGTGCCTACTCCTACACTAAATTGCAGTGCCCTAGTGTCAATATTATTCGAGATACGCCCCGTTCTCTAACAATACATCACGATTTTAAAATATAATTTTGTGTTTCAAAGTTGAACATCAAAAAATATTATGATTAAATATTTAAGTGTTTTTTCAGTATAGCCAATTTTATGAACACCCTGCATAAAGAAGAGTGTTTCACATATACCCAAATTTCTGAATACTTTTTTAAGAATAATCATGGGACTCATATTACAAAAATTTTTTAATTTTGTCCTGATAGTTCGGTCAAATCTGACACAGTGGAACGGTGTATATTGCGACAATGTTCAATAAATTTTCACCAAACATCTCAGAAAACAGAATTTGAATGGTCATCTTTTTCAAGGAGCATTCTCTAAATAATTACCTAATACGTGAACTTTCTAAAGTAGGAAGATAGGAATACAAAAAAAAGCCCCAGGACATAGTTTAAAAAGTGGCTAAGACGTCTATTTTCTCTTTAGAGACGATTACTTCATCCTGGGGTTTTCCCACTAAGTGAATTTTTTATATAATTGAGTTTAAGACCAGCCTTAGACCAGCTACTATCAAGGGTTACGGTAGCCCAGTGGTTCAGTCACCGGCATATGACGCGGAAGTCCTGGGCTCGAAGCTCGATCGAGTGGCAATTTTTTTCATTATATTTTTTATTATAAAATAAATTAACTACAATTTTTCAAAACAGTTAGATATCCTTTTTTTATTATAGCTTTTTTTCAAATATGATAAATTACTCAGTGCGACAAAATGGGACGAAGTTGAAATACCTGGGAGATAATGCTATTTTCCTGGTAGGTTTTATCGAGTTAAAGAATGTTCTATACTTGAAATTTGCCGGACACCCCCAAAATCTAGACTTACGGTAAAAAAACCGATTTTGCCTACCTTTGCACACTTATTGGTCTATAACTTACCTGATTATCAACCGATTTTAAAAATTTTAAAGAACCCTAAAAGCCAATACTTGAACTTTTTTAACAATATATAAATTGTTTGGGATAACTTAAGAAAGCTGTGTGTATTTACTCTGCAAATACAACTTTATTTAAATTTTTTCGACTTCTTTCAACTTCGACGATTTTTTTATACACTAAATTATATAAAGACTACTTTAGTACTGTATGGATTCATAAAATATATTAAATTATAATTTAAACACAATTTAGTTATTAGCTTTAAGTTATTAATTGATAAAGTTATTTAACTTTTCCTAAAAATAGATTTTTTTTTTAAAGCCACTGACTCAACTTATTGAACTTTTGATGACGAAATTTTTTTTTTTTAAATGCCATTAGAATATTTTTGTGCGTTTTTTCATTCTTTTTTTTTTGTTTAACTTCTACTTAATTGACAGACCAAAAAAAATTCTAACAGCAGCGGTTGTCAAAATTTTTCCTCTCCAGAGTCTAATTTGTGATTTACAAAACAAATTTTATTATGAATATGATCAATTAAATATCAATTTATCAAAAATGACTTTAAAATTAGGATTATAAAAGGATTATAAAAGCAATAGAATTTTTATATAGCTATATATACATTTCTTCAACTTACAACACTGTTATACTAAACCAATGTTAGGATCACGACAACTATATGATATGAGAGTTAAATTTAGGTGAAGATATTGTTTTTTGTTAAATTTGACGTTTTATTACTCTTTCTTAAACTGCTTTCATCGAATATCGTAAACGGCGAGGCTTTTTCTTATGCTTCCAAAACTAAGTGAAGCGCAAATAAAAGGAGGTAAAAATGCATTTTTTCAAATCTATTACTTTTTAATTAATCTTTTTATCTCTGTGATCTTAAGGTATTTTCATTAGACCTCAAATCCAAAATGTCATGAGGGATACGAATTTTGTAAGAAAGTTAAATTCCGTGGAACAACGTGCGTAGAAGAGTTTTGTTTCGCTGTGCACTAATTTCCTCGGAAATCATAGAAGCGACGACTAGTCGCAACTGTGACTGAATTATTATGTGCATATGATGCAATGAGATATAACAAGTCCATTAAAATTAATTTTCTCCATTCGCATTTGGACTACTTTCCAGACTACTTAGGCCAGTTTAGCGATGAGCAAGGAGAACATTTTCACCAAAAAAATAGAAAAATATTTTGAAAGAAGAAACAAAATCAAAATTATTTCAGAGTATTGCTGGTCATTACAACGTGAAACAAATGTTGCCGACTTAAAAAAAACGGTCAAGGAAACATTTCTAAGTTGTCATGCCGAAAATGTATTTTTCGAAAAAAATCTCTTTTCATGAAAAATTTAATAACTTTGTCAATTACTGATGGATTTTAAAATATTAAATTTGGTTAAAATTGCTAATAAATATATTTTATGAATCCATACAGGACTAGTGTGATCTCTATATAATTAAGTGTAAAGAAAAATCGTCAAATGAAAAAAGGCGAAAAATTTGAAAAAAGTTGTATTTGCAGAGTAAATACACACAGCTTTCTCAAGTTGTCCCAAACAGTATATATATTGTTAGAAAGGATCAGGTATCGGCTTTCAGGATCCGATACATTTTTTAAAATCGGTTGACAATCCGGTAAGTTATAGGCCAATAAGTAAGTTTTGATTTTGGGGGTGTTCGGCAAATTTCAAGTATAGAACATTCTTTAACTCGACAAGACCTACCAGAAAAATAGCATTATCTCCCAGGTATTTAAGACTGTCGTACAGTGTTATCAACTACTACGTTTTTTTAAATTTATTAGCCTAAAATTTTCTAAATATATATTTTTCTTTTATTATATTGAATTGTGATCCCAAGGTAAGCAATCGATTGTTTGTGTGAGGAGTGTTAGGGTTAATGAATTCAATTGATTATTTATAATTTAATTGTATTTGAATTGAGTTCGTAATATTTAATTCAATTCGCTACGATTTCTAGGGATCGCGACAATATGAATCCGATCGAAATTGAGTGCATCCCGTGGCGCCCAAATAAAAAAAACAACTACGACAATTCCACCCACGACCTTATCCACTGAGTCGGCCAGACTCGATTTCGATAAGCGAGAGATTTTGCGCGTAACAAATGCGCATACCCTTGCATCATTTGATCAAATCAAATGATTCAATTATTGAAAGCTACACCTTTGAGCCAAAATGAAGAAAAGGTAAGGTACATTAAGTTTGGTATTTTGGAATATTTTGTGCCGTCATATTCTTTGTTAGTGCATAATTGAGCTTGATTCTCTATCCGGTTCGAAGGACCATATTTCCTTTCGATCTTAGTTGGACTGTTTACCTAAGAAACTATTTATTGATATGTACGTGCTAATTGCCTAGATGTGAAGAAGAGGAAAAACGAAGTTTTTCTGTATGTGGTTTTTATTGAATATTATTTTTTATAATGACCTGAAAAATTGAAATAATTGATAAATATTTCTAATTTGAAAAGCAATGGAATTTCTTGATTTTTTAAAAAAGAGAACAAGTGAATTATATCAAAGTAAACAACGTGAAGAAGCCAATTATTTATATTATATTTGTGTCGGCTTTAACACTTTTGCATTACTCTTTATTGTTGCGCCTATACTTCTGTTGTTGGCGATGATGTAAATGACTCAAAAGACGAGGGGAGTACATAAAGAGAACTTATCTTTTTAGAGCATTCAATGTAATAAAACTTTTTCCACTTTTTTCGATGAAATCAACTTTTGTTTGATTTAAATTCATGCAACTACAATGACAATATCATTGGTTTACAGCCAATATGTACAATTCATGTAAAATCTGTCGTTTATTCAAAAAATAGAATTTTTTCTTTTTTTACAAACGATGGCTACAACATTTTTTGATAGAGCTGTTACTTTTGGCTGAATAAATTCAATTTTCAATGATTTTTCTTGTTTTTCAGTAAAATTTCAAAAAAAAAAAAAACTAATTGCAAATTTTGTTATGAAATCAAAATATTTACGTTATTTGGTTTCCGAAGAATCTCGGCGACGAGAGTAACGAACATGGGAAGAGATCTCACCAGCAGATTAAAGCGATTAAAAATCGGTACTTTTGAAATGAAGGAAAGTTGGGCGACTATTGTTGGTTTCTCATCAGAGAAACCGATCCCGAATTGAATAAACGACAAAACAAGAATCATAATAAATTTGAATACAATGTAAGTAATGTAAAAATCAATGTAAATCATTAAAAGGGGCAATAAAAATGAAAAATAAAAAACTACATACAATGTAAAAAAACAATGCAAATGATTAAACGAACAATAAATATTTTAATTTAAACTATATATAATGCAAACGATATAAAAAGCAACGTAAATGATTAAAAGAACAATAAAAAAAAAAATTATTTTAGAACAACCCTTAGTTCTTATTTATTTATATGACAATAAAATTAGTCGAAATGCATAAATAGACAATCACACAATTTGGGTGTTTCCGTTCAATTAAACACAACTTTTCCATTTCTCAATAGATTTTCTTCAGCAATAACTTATCTATTGTTTTTTTTTAATAATGCAGGCTTTTAACAAAAAATATCAAAATGAACTAAATATTTCTGTTTTTTAACAGAATTTGCATTTATTTTCTTTCTGTATTTTTTAATTTGTTTTTTTCTTTATAAATTTTTCTGAAAAACAAGAAACATCCTCGAAAATTTAATTTATTCCGCCAACACGAAAAGCCCATTCAAAAAATGGTGCAGGCAGTGTTTGTAGGAAATTTAATTTGCTTTAATTTAATATATCACTTGTTTGATTACTGTTGTTGGTTCTGGATATATGCAATTAAGTGGAACCTTTTCTTTGTAGAACCAGTCATTTGTAAACCTGTGTATTCATTGCAATTGGCATATTTTATTTTTTCTTGACTTTTTTCCGCTTTATTTTTACAAATGTACTGCATTTTTAAAGAGTTAATGTTATAGGTTTTAGTTTTTTTTAATTTAAAAACTTTAGAGCTTGAAAAAATTATACGTGACGACCAGGAGCGGATCCAGGAAAATATTTTGGGGGGATTTTCAAAATTTTAATGTACGTTATGTATATAGGAATTAGAGTGGCCCTAAGCTGAATGGAACAAATTTTTTATAATAAATTCAAAATTTGCATGGACCTCGATTGCACCTTTACATGTAAAAAGTAAATTGTGAAATTTGCAGGAAAAAATATTGATATTTAAACGAGCCTGGAGCGACCTCTTTATTGAAAAGCTGTTTTTCCAAAAAAAACCCAATTAAATTTTTTTAAAATCAAATTTTCTAAAAACTGGTAGGCACTTCGTTTTTTATTTCGTTATTGTTTTAAATGAGTCATCAAACATGAAAATCGGACTTAAATTGAAGCGTTGACACGACAAATTAATCAAAAATGGTTCTTTTGCATACTATCGTTAAAAATGCTCTGGCGTATATATACTGGCAAATTTCTTTAAAACTCTTACACTAAAAAATTGGAAATCGAAATCAAATGGCTCTAAGTGCGCCATTAAAAACATTCTATTCAATTTCTGAAATTTTAAAATTTGTCGCTTACGTTATTATATATCGACGCTTCAATTATCAGAGTTTATGATTTTTTTTTTTCTGTGCTCGATATGCTAAAAAATGGCACTTTAAGAATTTTTGAAAAAAGGTCAAGTTTCAGCAGCTATTTTTTATCCGATTTTTGTTTTTTTTTTTAATTTTTTGCTTAAAATATCTCAAACAAAATTTTTATATTTGGGTTTTTGGGAATTTTGTTTTTTATAAAAATACGCGATATTTCCAAAGAGTCATACTTTTAGCAAACATTTTCGTAATGACCAAATTATTAAAGGTAATCGGACCATTTTTTGTATCTGTATTAGGTATAGTTTTAAATAGGATTTTTCCGATTTTTTTTTAATACACTAGAAAAAATGAGATTTTTTTTCTAAAAGTTATTAAATATAACTGGAAATTTACATTACTTTACTTTACTACATTACATTACTTTTGCATCATAAAGCAATAATCCGGAGAAATGCAAATGTCATATATAAAAAAAAGGAAAATAAGGACCACTCCAATATGCATAATTTATTTATTAAATAAGTAAACAGTAAATCAAATCAACTGTGTTTTAGATTATAAAATTATATTCATTTTCTTGGCTTTTCGACATAATTTCGATTACATTTTCGCACGTTACTTCAACGTCTCAAAGCACGTTCAACAACGCCAACCCGTTCAATCGATCTTCACTTGTTTTGTTTCGCAGATACGTTTTCAATCTGCGAAGAGATGAAAATGAGCGCTCGCTTGAAGCCGCAGAAATCAGAAGGGTTGCGCAAATTTGTAGGAGCTGATGTATTTATGGGAAGAGTTGCTTATTGCAGTTGTTGAGAGCATCAATAAATGATTTCGCTCGTTTTTCTTTTGGAATCTTCGAGCAGTGTCTGCAAAAATACGGAGTACATATAGGCCGCACTCTGCGGTATTTGGATATATTTGATCCGAAAAATGCGGTGTTTTTGTGACTTCAGGTTGCGGTTGTATGTATGACTGTTTAAAGCTAAAAGCGCGATATAAAAAAAAAATATAAAAAAACAGGAACAGGGGCCCTATTCTCTAACTGTGGAAAAAGCAGTGTACACTAAATAATGTGTACACATCAGGCGCGCAACCAGGCATTTTTTTTTTTTGGGATTTAGGTTGGACTTACATATAAAAAAAAAAACACGTTACTTTAGCGGCTATTGTGTACTGGTTATGAATCCGATAGTTCCTGGTAAAAACCTAAGCCTTACCGTAAAACAACATCTTACCATTCAACTTCTTGGTGGCGGACTGACCATACTGGAGGATTTGGAGAATTCCAGTAGGGCCGGTGCAATTTGGGGCCGGTTGCCGTATAGCACACAGGAAAATTATCCTTAACAGTTTTAATTAGCAAAATTTAGTCTTTGTTTCACATTTGCATTTATTATATATCCTTCAAATCTATATTATTATTACGCAAGCGCATTTTTTGTGATGACTATCAAATCTATACTGCAGCCGCGATTTTCATAAATAGGGTAGGAATTGGAAGGTCTTCCTTTGTAGATGTGCAATAAGGTCGTATTTATAATAATAATAATTTTTTCTTATATATTGTTTTTTTCAAAAAAAGCTAAGACAATTTTCTATGAAAGAAGCCAAATTTCTTTGAGATGCCTAAAAGTATGTGACAGATTTTTTTATTATAATGCATGATAAGTCAATTCAACAGAATTTCTGCAATTCAACAGAAACATAGAAAGTTTCTCTGAAATTCTTGGATCAAAAGTAAATATAGTCCTTAATAAAAAAAATTACCTGTCACTAGATATTTTTTATTTATTTTGGCGTTTTAACGTCACAAGGGAATGCTAGTAGTTAATATTTTAAAGAACATTTATAAATATACATATCAAATGAAAATAATTTTCTAAACAAACTTATAATACTTTTATAAAACCTTAATTACATAGCATTTGCTAGTATTTTTGATACTTTTTTATGGAAGAGTGGACCATAGAGCTCTTAAAAATAATGTAATAAATTTTTTATAGATATTTTTTAAGAAAATACGGCTAAAAATGCAACAAAAACATCCATCCAAGAATCCAAAGACATCCAAAACATTAATCCAAAGAAAAAATGGTAAAATTACATGCAAAGGTACAAAGGTAAAGGCACTGTAGAAGAGCATGCAAACACTTCTGGACATTTAAACTCTTCTGAAGCTTATTTATATTTTACAGCAACGTTGAAATATTGGTGTATTGAAAACTAAAGTTGCTTCAATCAAATATCTGAAGTGTTTGCCTCAAGTAAATACAAATAGGCGTGATATTCTTAAAAGAATTATTAACATTATATAAATCATATATGAAAAATATGAATTAGCTTCAGAGAAAATGAACAGGAGGCAGCTTATACCTTACAACATAAGTGAGTTGATCATGGGCATTTTTTAGAATTGATTCGTTTAATAAGTAAATATGTTTGTCTCAAAAAATATGTTAAAAAGCCAATAGTCAAGTAAGCTATTAACAAATTATAAAAGAAGAGGATCTTTAAATTTCATTTTTAATTTTATTCCCACTTTTTTTACCTGTTTTAGGCTGGTAAAATGCCATTTGTCGTTTTTTTACGCGTGCTTAAATTTTGTTAAGATATGCGTGCAATTTTTTATTTTGGAATTTTGACTAATATTGTCAAAGGCTATCGAGCTATCGCTTGATGTATTTACGTTTTTATTAGGCTTGCACTTAATCATTCCCGAGCCGGAATGAACATGGAATGATTCTTTCATACAGCGGAACTAGTTCCCGGAAACATGCCGCGGAGCCATTTAGTTCCTTTGATCTGTAGACGGGAAAAATGTGTTTGTGTACAAAATTTATAATATAATCTGCTAAGGATGATAATATAATGAACCTCATATGCACACATATGCATAATATAATGAACCCTATTCTACATTCTTTATATAAAACTTTATTCTATATATTTTAATTGTTTAAACATGTTCATATGTTACATAGCAGCTCTCTCGGAGCCAAAACATGTCCCGGAGCTATCTAGTTCCGGCAGTTCGCATGTTCAATCAAATGAATGAAACAATGCACATGACAAGAACACTAGCAGTTCTCTCGGAGCCAAAACATGTCCGGAGATATATAGTTCCACCAGTTCGCATGTTCAACCAATTGAATGAAACAATGCATATGACAAGAACACTAGCAGTTCTCTCGGAGCCAAAAAATGTCCAGAGCTATTTAGTTTCGCTATTTTGCATTAGCAACCAAATGAACAAAACAATGCAAATGACAAAAACGGCGATATATCTTGTAATAGTTTTTTTTGTCATTTCTTCCAATTATTTTTACCAAAGAAGGACAGATATATATTTTATTTCTATCACTTTTACAACCAACTCGGCCAAGCAGTAACAAGAACGAAAGAGATGTCGGTTCATATTGCTTAAGTAAAAAAAAAAACAATGCAACCGGAACTGTTTGGACATGTTAAGAATGGATCGAAGGAATGATTGAAACCATGTCCGACTGTGAACATGGCTCCGTGAACTATACATGTTCGGAGCGACTCATCTCTAGTTTTTATTTGATAGGTATCTTATTTAGAACATGCTCCACCTTTATTTATGACTGGAAAATTTCTTTTTTTTTAGTATCTCAAAGCATTATAAATCGTTTTGAATATAAACGTAATGAAGAATAATTCCTGAAGGTTAGAGGGCCGGTCAAGTCATTATTTGCCTGGTCAAATTTTAGGCCCCATTCGTCACTGTTCACTTCAGAGTAGTAAATTGCAACTTTGTGGAGTAATATTTGCATATGAAAGTATGGTAAAGTTAACAAACAAATGATAACAAACATAATAGCTGCATTCCCGTGGCAATACATCAGATCAAATCTCAGTGGAACAATTTTAGTTTAACTTTATTACAATTTGGTACCACTCGTTATGAAGTGTCAAAATATGATTGCGAGTAATAAGACGGAAACTCGTCGGAGAGTACTTCTATGTTCGTTTTGAAAAAAATGCTTTAAACTTGGCAGCATTTTAAGGTCAGAAATAAAGCCAGGAAAAGAGCTAGTTCTAATTTTTGTTTTTGCATTGTGTATAAAATAGAGCCAGTTTCTAGATCAACGACCACGGTAATGCAGCTAATGATAACTAAAAATAAGTTTTTATAAAAAGTGTTTTATTTGTATTAAAAAAATAATTAAAAATTTAAAAAATTGTGATCAATTGTTTGCTTTTTACAGAAAAAAAACGTTAGTTACAGGATTTTTGTGATTAAGATTAACAAAAACCAAATTCAGTCTACGCTGAAAAGTTTATCTAAAATAAAATCCACTGATCGCGTCATATCTCTGTACAGATTTAGCAATGTGAGACAGTATAATCTATCTTGCGACATCGTGCTTCTTAAATAAGCATTGGTAAATTAAATATATTAGAAAATGTTTCTTTATTGCTTGTCAAAAAATTTTTACATTAGTGTCAAATCAATTTTTATTTTCTTGGCTTTATGCTTAGAGTATAATAAATAAATTCTATACATATATTGTGAAGTAAAAAATTGAATGTGTGGTTATTTAAAAATAAAGTACTAGTACTTCAACCACTGCTCTATCTAGGGAACTAAACACCCTTTCACCTAAGTTGGTCATTCAATGGGTGGCACAATTGTAGTGTTGTTTTCTACTTTTTTCTAATTAATTTTATGCACTTTTTATTTATGGACTTTTCAATTATTTTTTTATTATTATTTATGCACTTTTAAATTTAATATTCGTTTATTTTTAGAAGTTAACATAAAACACATATTTCACAAACTTCGTTTTGCCAATGGGGTTTGCTTAAAATTAATCATTACCTTTTTTTAATAGATCTAGGGACATTTTAGGTGAGAGAGATACGCTGCCATATAGAATGAAAAATACGCTACCGCCTAGTTTCTGACACCATGCTCAGATCGAAGAATTGTCAACAATACCCAAAGTGGTCAGAATTACATCTACAAAATTAAAACAAATGTATTCTGAACGAATAAAACATGGATTATTCAAAAGATTACGGTTCAAAGACAGAAGATTTTAAATTAATATTTTGGGTTTTCATTCTTTTGATAAAAACTTTTGATAACTTTTCGTGTGATTACTTTGACTGTGTCCTATTTCTCTTTTTGCTACGATAATTTTAGGGGGAAGGGGGTTAAGCCCCACGGCTTGCGCTACTGGTACACATACAGTACGGATTCACTAGCTTTGAAAATAAGTTTTTAACTTTTAAAAAGTGTACACAATCAACAAATTTTATTCACTCAGATTTTTTCTGTGAATATTTGATTTTTTGTTGTAAAATTATTGTTGTGATATACTCGGCGTAATTTGGGATTGTATTTTTAAAAATTTTGTCATCAGTCAAGGAGTACCTGATTTTCTAATCCAATTGCATTTTTCTATAGTGATGCTTATTTATATTTTCGATTGAATTATTTTTCAAAAATTCAAATAAATTCATCGCTATTTTGAAATTGACAGCCACAAGTTCTTATTCAGAAATTTTATTTTTTATTCAGCATGTCAGTGTAGATTTCAGTCTACAGAATCACATGAAATTAAAAAGCGTGTACTTGGAGTGAATATGAAATTTTTAATTTTGTGTACACAAATTTTGTGCACAGTTACGGGATAGAGCCCCAGAACTCAGTGCATTAGAAATAGAAACAGCTACAAATGTAACCCTAGCAAGGGGTATAAAAATTTAAAAAAAATTTTGCAAAACATCAATGTTTTTCTTTTTGGTACCCATAGCCCGCACAATAAACACAAGTATATCACATTTAAATGCAGGTTCTCCGAGAATTTGGGGAAGGGGTTTCAACCCCCAAAATGTCCCTGAATCCGCGCCCGGTGACGACACAATTTCAAAATCTTATTTTCAAATGTATAAGTTTAATCGACAGGTTTTCACTTCAGCGGCTTTAATACTATGGCGTTGTCCGTTCTCCGCCATCAAGTCACAATTTGGAGAAAACTTAACTTTAAAAGGTCAAAAAGATGATTTGTATCCCAAATTGGGTTTATTCGTATTTACCCCAATAACTGGACAACGATTTGAGGTTGCGTAAAAAGGACTAAACCATCTCATTCAGCTGTCCAAAGTCTTCAAAAGCCAAAAATTAAGATCATGTTCCACACAACAACGTGTACCCGGTCACACGATTTTATGCCCAGAATCAGAATTGGCAAGAAAATTGAACGAAGTAGTAGTGTAATTTTTGATTATTTTACCTTTATTGTCCCGTATGTTGTATCCCCACGGACCGGATTTGTCTCCATGCGGGCCTGACCGTCGCTATAGGAGGCCAGCTGGATATGAAACATAATATAATTTAATTACAGACTTATTCAAAAAATGTTTTTGAAGAGGGATACGAGCATATTCTAAAAAAAGGAATGAAACGAAAATGGTTTACATAAATGCTGCTAGTAGGTGATGTGATAATTAATATTGAAAAATAAGACACGCTATATAAAAGCGATTGCATTGGGGGTGCAAAAATGTATACATTAAGGTTCTTTCCATATTTTAAGTATTTTATTGTATTTGCCTAGTTGATTGAAATAAAATTTCGTATATTTATTTACAGCCAAATTAATTGAATCTGGAACAAACGCTAATGCTTCAACAACAAAGAACGAAAAATCACATTTGGTATGTTAATTTTATAAGAAAATAAGCATTCACAATATGTATTCTACGGTTGCATAAAAGAACACTTGAAACGCAATCACCTACAATTTATCACCTAAATAATAGAGATACCTAAATAAAATAACTCTTAATTTATTTTTTCATTATGTAAATTGCCCAAAAACAATCACAAAAAAATTATAGTCAGTGTTAGTAAGTTGCCTTAGTACTTCCTGATTCTAATGCAATTTTTCGTTTTGAGATCGGACTGCATCTTCAACCTCAACTCCGGCCTTGAAATTTCAGAAATTTGCCTAAAATCGTGAAATAGCCTACCTAGCGCCTGAAATACGCCTTCCATGGCAAAATGTATAAAACAAAAGTTATTTGTCGCGTCATTAGCTACCGAAATGGTATTTATGATCATGGTCGTAGGACGAACCGTTCCCGAGATACGAGCGAAAAGGCGGCGCGCCGCAGCGCAAGGTGAAAATTGTTGCAGCTCTCAGCTAACCTGTGTTGGTTACCAGAACCCACCACGTGGAGGTGGCTGCACTTGTTCCTCCCACGCCCAACCCAACCAACCAACCATATGCCAGGCTTGTTTTAATCTTAATCTGAATCAAATTTATTGATAAAATCAGATTTTGTACTAAACTTTGGCAAATGTTGCGAATAAAACGATCACGAGACTGGGGGCCAATAACGTTAGAAGATGCCTTTGTCACCAGTTTGACGGTTCTCTCGACTGCCACGCTGTTAGAAGAGAATTCACTAAATTTCCATATCTCTGCAGTGTCTCCCGACAACCCTTTCGTTTTTGGCATCCAGAAAGGCAGATGAAGCAATCAAGGCCGCTGCTCTGTCACTTAATCCGAATCTTTGGGCAGCTAAAGCAGTGTGTTCTAATAATTGGGTGTTTTGTTTGATTTTAGAGGGTGGAAGAAAAAATTCGGTATCAGCGTCGTTTTTGGAAGAAGCTAGGCGCGACGCACCGACATTGTCGTCTGTGTGAATGTCTGGTTGATCTGAATGGTCACGTGTTGTAGCTGATACTTTTCTGGTAAGTGTTGATGTTGAATGACGTTTTGAAAGCTTTTCTTTACGTTCATTTCTCTTTAATGTCTTGAATTTTTTACTGAATTCTAAGAACATTTTTTAATTTTGTTCGGACTTTCGTTTCTTAATATAAACTTCAATCTTGATATACGTAGGGTACTATTTATATTTCGGGAACTGGCAATACTAATGTCAATAGCTTAAATCTGGCAGCACCATATTAAAGTTTGACATTTTTTAGCATTAATGTACTCACAACGTTTTGATGTACAAGTCGTCCAAAATCGGTTTTTGTGCCACATAACATCGATGCAGTACGTGAAATAATAATGCAAGATCGTCATGTGGCACATTGTGAGATAGAGGCATCCTTGCACATTACTTCCACAAGAATGGAACTAATGAGCAAGGAAATACATTAGTTTTGCAGTCGATTATTACATAAAATTACATTCGATTTTGCATGAACACTTATTTGTAAAAAAAAATGCTCTCTTTGGATACCCCATAATTTATCAGTCGCTCAAAAAAAGTCTCGCGTCGATTGGTGTACGGAAATAATTAAAAAGTTCAATCGTGGTGCTTAAAAAGACGTGTATAAAATCGTAACAGGTGACGAATCATGGATATATGCGTATGAGCCGGAAACAAAACTGCAACCGACCGTGGGGGTATTCCAAGACGAGGCAAATCCAACAAAAGATGCACGAAGCACTGCAAAGCAAATGGTCGCCTGTTTCTTCCACCGAATGGGTTCCGTTTGAACAAAGTAGGACGGTAAATTCTGAATAGTACACGACCATTTGTTTGCCGGAAGTCTTCGGAGAAATTCGCAAAACCAACCGCTAAAGACGAATTATCCTCCATCATGACAATGCGAGCTCTCACGCATCTCGTCAAACAGTTGAATTTTGAGCAGTCAAAACGTCGAATTGATGACTCATCCTCCATAGAGTCCTGATTTGCTACCCAATGACTTCTTCTTGTTGCCGAATATCAAAGGTAAACTGCGTAGTCAACGATTTTCGAGCGCCGCAAAAGCTGTTGAAGCGTTTAAAAACCATGTTTTGGATGTGTCTCAAGAGGAATGGAACAACTGCTATGACAAATGGTATGAACGAATAAAAAAGTGTATTGATCATCAAGGTGAATATTTTGAAAAACTATAAAGCCATTTTCATTTAAAATTGTTTGTTATTATTTGCTATTACCGAAATATAAAAAGTACCCCTCGTATATAATAGACTAGCTTATACCCGGCAAGCTTCGCTTTGCGCTTATCCCCTTAATAGTGGAAGTAAGTATAGTTAGCCGCGCGCATTTTTTGTAAAGTTACCCACAGTAACCATATGAATTAAATTACCAAATTTTTGTCTTATAGGATCAAAACCGTCTGATACATAAAAGAGGGTGTGGCACCATGTTTTTCCTAAACCTACTCAAAAAATACAAAATCAAGAAAAGCAACTCGTATATGCTTCTTTTCTCGCGTTTTGACTGGGATTTTGCACCCATCACATTTGAGCAACTTCTCTGTACGAACGTTTAGAAAGTGAAGGTTTAGGCGCGGCATTTAAGTTTTTATATGCTGATGTTGATTAGGGTTTCTTCATCTTCATCGTTTAGCTTTTCTGCACGTACATTTAGAAAGAGTAGATTTGGACGCGGTATTTAGGTTTCTTATATGCGGATATAAAATAAGGATTGTTACATCTACACACTGTAAAAAGTAAATCTTATAATCAGCTGAAAAACTGTCTTAATGTAAGCTGCAACAGCATTAAGACAGTTATTGCTGAAATTACATATGCGTTTTTAACCTAAAAGTCAACATCTTAGTTGGCTTTATTTAAGGCAGCTAAATGATTAAAGCAGAGCTACATCACTGAATTTCAAGCACGTTCTAGTGTGATATAAATATATAATAATAATAAAAATAGCACTGCGCTACTATACTGCATTTTAACAGTTAGTAAAAACTGATTTACTTTGGCGCGATGATAGCGCTCTGAACTCCCAACCGTGAAATAACGTGTTCGAACCCTACAGCTTGGAACTATTGGGTTGGCAACTAAGTAATTGCGGACTTTACTCATAGATGGCTTTAGTTGAATTTTTAGGTTTGCTGGCGTAATCGAAATGTCAAACACATTTTGTTATTTGATAGTTGGTACTTCAACTGTCAATCAGTATACATTTTTTTTGATCGGCTGTGTAGTTTTTGTTTGGCGTCTGTTGAAAAATGGAAAATCAAAACGAACATTTTCATCATATTTTGCTTTTTTTTCCGAAAAGGAAAAAACGCATCGCAAGCTCACAAAAAGTTATGTGCTGTTTATGATGACGAAGCTTTAAAAGAACGGCAGTGTCAAAATTGGTTTGCCAAATTTCGTTCTGGTGATTTTTCACTCAAAAATGAAAAACGCTCTGGTCGTCCAGTTGAAGTTGATGACGAGCAAATCAAAGCAATAATCGATTCGAATCGTCACAGTACAACACGTGAGATTGCAGAGAAGCTTCATGTATCACATACATGCACTGAAAATCGCTTAAAACAACTTTGCTATGTACGAAAACTCGATATATGGGTTCCTCATGAACTGAAAGAAAATCATTTAACACAACGCATTAACATCTGTGATTTGGTAAAGAAACGTAATGAAAATCATCCATTTTTAAAACAAATAATAACTGGTGATCAAAAATGGGTT
Source organism: Coremacera marginata (assembly GCA_914767935.1). NCBI lineage: Eukaryota > Metazoa > Arthropoda > Insecta > Diptera > Sciomyzidae > Coremacera > Coremacera marginata. The sequence goes on along the minus strand of OU612046.1, from coordinate 110,064,105 downwards.
GTTTACAACAATGTCAATCAATGTCATCAAAAGCTGATGTTCATCAAAAGAAAGTTATGTTATCAGTTTGGTGGAATTACAAAGGAATTGTCTACTTTGAACTTTTACCACTCAACCGAACGATTAATTCAGATGTCTACACTGAACAACTAAAGAAAAGCGGCCCGAATTGACAAATCGAAAAGGTGTTGTGTTCCACCATGACAATGCAAGACCACACACATCTTTGGTCACTCGGCAAAAATTATTGGAGCTTGATTGGGATGTTTTGCCACATCCACCATATAGTCCTGACCTTGCACCATTCTTCTATCTTAATTGTGTTGCTAACGGACAGGATAACATAAATTCTTGTTAGCCTCACATTCTCCTGACTTTACACTAGTCGCAAGCTATCTTTTTCCCCCTCTTCCCGTTTGTGCCACCGGAGGACAGGATAACATAAATTCTTTCCCGTGTCACACATTTGTGCTCCATACGAGCGCAGCGCCCAAATCCGCTCCTTCTTTTTGTGACCACTGCTTCTCGAAATATTGCACGCCGAACGCTATCAAGCTGAGCCAGCCGACAAGACTCCACAAGAGCAGATCTGCCGTACTAAGCCGTAACACAAAACACAAAACAAGCCTGCCAAAACGAGTAGCTGATCCGCAATATAAAGCCGTAACGTAAATTACGCAAGACAAGCCTACTAGAACGAGTAGCAACTGTACCGAACAACTGGTACTCAAGACGAAACGACGCTTCAAGGTCACGAAAAGCTTCGACCATCCAGTATAACATAATATATAAAACCCCACCGGGATTAATTCATGTAATATAATAATAAAATGAACTAAAACATAATATTAATCATATAACTAAACTTAAGCAAACTATTAAAATCAAATAAATTGAATTACAGATTCAATAATAACCAAAACCCCCATCTTTTTCTTGATTTCGAACCCTGGACAGCCGCTGAGGATACCTCAGCTGAGCGCCCGAGCAGGGACTCTGCAGCCACGCGGAGTACCAGAAAAAAAATTAATAATAAAATTTAAATAAACCAATATAACAAATGATATAATATAAAAAAAAAAAATTAACAATAAACCGCCAGCCTTCATAGTGAAGCACTAACATAAACAAAATCAAAGCCTTCATAGCAAGCACTAAACAGCCTTCTCAGCGAAGCATTAACATTTACAAAAGCCTTCGTGGCGAAGCATTAACATTCATAAAAGCCTTCATAGAAAGCATCAACCAGCCTTCCCAGCGAAGCACTAATGCTTAACAAAGTATAACAAACTCCGAAATAATATAACAACATAAATAAAGAAATTGTAAATCAGAGCTTTCGTGACAAATCACTGTCGTCTCGCAAAATAAGAAAACTCTCAAGAATCATATAAGACATATAACAATTGTTTCCACGGCAAAACAATAGAAGAAATTTACTGCTTCCAAGAGAAGCAGCAGCATTCCGATTTTTAAAATCGAACAGTGTTAAAAATTAAAAAAAAAAAATATTAAATCTACAAAAATCATCGGCAGCAAAGTCATTACTGCTCCATCATCGACGTACTGCAACATAAATAAGTAAAACAAGGATTAAGACCACATGGATCTACGGGCTACGCAAGGACGAGCTCATCGCGTACCTCAACGAATTCAGCATAGAAGACACAGTCCCGGTCGAAGAACTGCGCAAGCGACTGGCAGCCTTCGCTTATGAAGAAAAGCATGGGAAAGAAGTCAAGGAACGTCTACTCGAGCTGCTGGCTAGGCACTCGCGAGCTATGTCACCCAGCATAAATTCAGGTAACGAACAGCTAACAGAGGTACCAAGCCTGAAGGTACCCATAACCATCGTACCTGGACTGTCCACCCACTACACCACTTTCCATAACGAAGCGCCACAGGCAGGGTTTCCGACCCCGATGGCAAATACATATTACACCGTCATCGAGCGCGTCCGGAAATGGTCATTTAGATATGGAGGCGACCACGACCCCATTGCTTTCGTCGATCGAGTTGAGGAACTAGCGGACGCATACGGCCTAACAAAAGATTTCTTACCACGAACTATACCGGAATTACTAGAGGGCAAGGCAGCCATGTGGTATAGAAACAATAATAAACATTGGGCTGACTGGACATCTTTCAAAAGTGATCTTCTATGATTCTTCTTCCCACCACGATACTTAGAGCGACTGGAAGATCAGGTTCGAGCCAGAGAACAGCAACCAAGAGAAAGTTTCAAAGATTATCTCTTGGACATTCAAACCTCGATGCGCCATGCAGGGTACAGTCAAACGCAAAGACTGGAGCGTATTTATGACAACATGCGACACGAGTATCAGCTTTACGTTTGCAGAAAGGATTTCTCTACGCTAGAAGAATTAACCACGCTGGCAGAGAAATATGAGCGTCTGCCAGTTAATAATATTCAATACTCGCCCACAACCAACGACACACCTCAGCGACGCTCACCATCAGACGCTCCACAACACCGGCTATCGATTCACGAGACCCCCAACGGATTTAGCACCCGTGTATGCAAACGATGCACCCAGGAGGGGCACACTTCAACCAATTGCACTAATCCGAGAGTCTTTTTCTGCTGGGATTGTGGTCAACGTGACCGTAGAACACGAGAATGCTGCCGCAGAAATTCGGGAAACTCCAGCAGACCACGCCCGTAATAGGGGTCGGTGCGGTGAATGAATCACTGTACCCCTACACTTAGAAATCACTACGTTACGAAGACAACCACATCATGGCCACCGTCATCGTCGGAAAGAAATTATTCGATGCTATTCTTGATACTGGTGCCACCCGCAGTTTTATCAGCGAAGCCTACGCCAATGAGTTGAGCATACCACGGAAGAGAGTAACCACACACGAAACCATACGCCTACCCCACAGCGGGACCACAACAATCACCGAGGTATTGGAAACGTCTGTCCGTCTCGGAGATAATACCTGTAACAGTGGACTATTTGTTCTGCCTTATCCATTACATCACCTCGTACTGGGCATAGATTTCCTCGTACGTATAGGAACCACATTCAAAATGGGAGGCCACACTCGTACACTCCAACCTGAGCCCACAACGCCATCAAAAGATGAAATTCCTGTCAATACTGTAGTACACAGTGAAACACTATCCTACAAAAAAGCGACTACAGCTCAACACCACCAAAATCGACCATCAGGGTGCCATCAGATGCACCCCACTGGGCTAGCAGCGTCAGTAATAAACAACGAATCTTGCCACACTGAGCCAGCCGCACCAGAGACATATAATCAGCCACGTCACATTGGGCCAGCCGCGCCAGAACCATCTCATACTGGGCCAGCAGCGCCAACACTACATATCACTGGGCTAGCAGCGTCAGTAAGCAACGACAAATCTTGCCACACTGAGCCAGCTGCACCAGAGACTTACAACCAGCCAAGTCACACTGGGCCAGCCGCGCCACCAATTGGGCCAGCAGCGCCAGAATTACATCCCACTGGGCTAGCAGCGTCAGTAAGCAACAACGAATCTTGCCACACTGAGCCAGCCGCACCAGAGATATATAACCAGCCAAGTCACACTGGGCCAGCCGCGCCACCAATTGGGCCAGCAGCGCCAGAATTACATCACACTGGGCCAGCCACGCCATCATCATGCTATGAATTGTGTTGCTATGGGCCAGCAGCGCCACAAGTAAGCCACGAAGAGCCTCCAGCACCTCAACCGCAAAATCACAATTGGATAACAGTGCCAGAACCATGTCATAGAGATCTTTGGCATTTTTGCTTTGCTAGCCATTGCGTGCAGACACGACGATTTGGCCAGAAGATACCTACTTGATGTTTCCTCCTTGAACCAGGTGAACGGAAGAGTAGGAGATTACCATAATAAAATCGCTGTTACTCACGATTTCTTCGACGACGTTTATCCTACGAATGCAAGGAGTTGTATCACTAAACTTCACAGCCATCACAAGCTTTGGGATCCTGGAATAGACTCCCGGCACCGCACCGTGCACCTCAGCGAAATAAAGAAGTTCCACGCTGACGGCACCAACACGACATCGGCTTAATTTTCGTCGTGTAAGATACGCGGCACCACCCGCGTCAACAACTGGGATCCGCGGCACCAACCACGACAACAACTGAGCAGCGTATCACCATCTGCGACAAAAACTGGAATAGAAGCACCACCTGCGTCATCAAACGGAGCGAAACCCGCTACTACGAACACCAACAGCTGTTCAAAAGTTTGAGAAGCCGAGTACCCGCCAACTACGGGCCAACGTCAACCAAGTCAGAACCCTGATGGTTGCCAATATACAGCCACCGAGCAGTAAGCAGCTCATCAGCGTCAATGCGTAAGGTCGACAACCCCAACTCAAACAACAAGCAAAAATATTTGCAAGCAGTTTCGTGACCGCAATCCACGGTCTAAACATCGACCACATCAGTACAACGGCGCTGTTTCCAACAAAACAGTAAAATGTCAGAAACAACGTCAGCATGTTAAGTCGAGCAGTCACTGTCAAAGAAAATGCAGCACCACCTGCCTAGTCAACTGGAAAATGCGCAGAAACCCCTGCGTCAATAAAAGGTGGCCCTACCCACTCGAAAAACTGGAAGCGCGGACTCACCCGCGTCAAAAACTGAGTCACGTATCACTCACCACCAGGAAAATAACGAGACCTTAGACATAAGATGCGCGGCACCACCCGCGTCAACAACTGGGATCTGTGGCACCATCCTCGAGAACAAACTGGAACCCGCAGCACTAACTGCGACAACAACTGGGACCCGCAGCACTAACTGCGAAAACAAACTGGAATCTGCAGCACTAACTGCGACAACAACTGGGACCCGCAGCACTAACTGCGACGACAACTGGAACCCTCAGCACTAACTGCGACAACAACTGGAACCCGCAGCACCAATTGCGTCATCAACTCGAACCCGCAGCGCAACCGGCGACAAAAGTTGCCCAACAATGCACAATCACAGCCGTACCAGCATAAAAATGTACGCATCTACATGGTCATCAGCGACCTCTACAAGTAAGACATCTTATCACTCTTCACGCAGCACCAACTGCTACAAACAACTGCGACACGCGGCATCACCCGCGCCAACAACTGACACACGTCATCAGCATGCAATCGACGACATCCAAAAATTGTAAGAATTTGCAATTACATCATGCTACAAATTTTCATCTCAGTATGAGAGCCACTTGCACCAGTTTAAGCAAATTCATGTCATCATACAGCCAGCAAGTAAAATGCTGCAATAAACTCTAGACCATACATCAGTCAGAGTCCAGTCAAACAATACCACATACGGTATGTCAAACGTCAAAATGCCACAACACTGATTAGCACACGACACACTTAAACCAACGAATCAGAAATTCGAAGATGGCAAATGGCAATACTGCAAGAAGTTTGTACCAAATGTCACTAGAATAAATTTCAAATGACCAACAGCCATTGCGGTTTAAATCATCAGTGATACTACTACGCAATATTGTTTCTTTTCAAGTGCCTTACGACTTAAATAAGTTAAAAGTGTTTATTTTTGTTAAATTTAGCTACAGCAACGTGTCTTATAACGCAACGTTTGCATTTCTTACATATCCAGCGACGTAAGCACAGGTATATTATATATTAAATATATAAGCGCATAAGACAAAAACAAGTGGCAGTTAAGACCACGCACGTAATTACGCAGCAGAAGTAACTTACAATTAAAATATTGCAGTCTCTACGATGTATAGCAAACATCGCAGTTAAATATCAAATTTGAAAACGAAGGATCTCACCTAATTGTTCTTCTCAGAACACACAGCGACGTGCGGTGAGATTTCCACCATATCCTGATGGATAAATTTGAGGAAAGTCTGCAGGCTTATTACCAGCGCCTACAAGAATTGGACACCGCAAGAAAGCGCACCATATTACTAGCTGAACCACTACCAGGCCTCACGTCAACAAAACAACGACGACTCAACACAACAACCAAAGTTGCACCAGCCATGGAGAGAAACAGGCTATATCTCGCGACAACAGAGAGCCCAGTTACGCCGATAATCGCCCCGATGCATCATCACAATGTACAACAGAAGCCAAAAGGCATCGCTACTCCGCCGGATAGCCTCAATGTCAGCTCCTCACATTGTGTTGACCAACAGCAGGCGATCTCTGCAGCCACAGTCACATCCATCGAACTATCAAGCGATGACAACAGCGATGCACCCACAGCAAATCTATTTACGTACCCACCAGGACCAGGAGGCATCAGTGTAACTATAGATGACTACAAGGGTCTCACAGCTGGCCAGTACCTCAACGACAAAATCATTGATTTTTATGCGCGGTGGATCACCAACAATGTTGTGCCAGAAACACAAAAGAAAGACGTTTACATTTTTAGTCCGTTTTTCTTCGAACGGCTCACTGAAATAAAAGCTGTACCTGGCGACCAGCGTTACCATATGGGCAGTTAATCCTGTTTTGGGCAGTATTTTGAGCAGGTAGACAGGATGATATTTCTCCCAGGATTTGGGCAGATTTTTTTTTTTAATGTTAGTGGCTGGACATGACGCGAGGGTATAATAAACTAGAAGTTTATATTTGTACCGATCAACGAGGCAAAGCACTAGTTCCTGTCCATTATCTGCTTTCCGACCATGAGAGGTATACGATTTTTGGATACCACGCAACTGCACCAGGTCGACTATACCCCATAGCACAGCCCGTCATCTTGCTACTAGATTCACTAGCAACAATCGATCGCTCCCACGTGTTGACCTCGCTTCGTAATTATTTGACGAGCGAGTTTCGAGCCAAACAGGTAAGGCCAGCACTGCCACCCTTTCCCAAAGAAAACCTGCCAGGCCATCAGATGAAAGTCCCGCAGCAGACGAACCACACGGACTGTGGCCTCTATGCTCTCCAATACATAGAGAGTTTCATGTTGGATCCGATTACGGATCCAACCGATATTATAGGTTACCGATCGACAAGAGCAACTGGTTTTCGACAAGATTTATGTGTCAGAAGCGACGAAGGGACGGTCAAGTCATTCAGCAATTAGCTGGTAAAACAATACCGCCAGTTCGATGAGCAGCAGGCGACTCTAAAGCCTCAACAATCGCCCACTTTCTGCAACACGCATGAGCAGCAGGCGACTCTACAGCCTCAACAATCGGCCACTAGTTATGACACACACGAGCAGCAGGCGACTTCACAGTCTCAACAATCGCCCACTACCTGCATCATGCATGAGCAGCAGGCGACCCTACAATCTCATCAATCGCTCAGCCCAACGGTAGCTACAATAAACGCTACCAACCCGATCCTCGAAATACATGCTATACAACGAGATGATATCAGCCATGATAGCTACAACGATAGCTCTCTTCTCAACGCAGAACAAGACCAAGAAGACATCGAAGTATGTCTTGGCTGGTTAATCCAGCACGACGATATCGCACCTGCAGGCGAAGTGCCACAAGCCGACAACATACAGTGGGGCCTATCGGACCCTACATTTGCCGAAAACGTAGCGCCCACTTCGACCCAAACGCAAGCTGCACCAGAGCCTCAAGATGAGGCCATGCTCGTAGACGAACCCGATGATTCGGCACAGATGAGTGAAGTGCCATCATCCAGTGCCAACCTTTGCGCACATCTCAATCTACAGCAATGCCCCACACTTGCCGGAAGATCACCAAAACGTGCAATTCCAATCGATACTCACAGAGGACCTGGACGAATTGCACCAGATTATCAACGAAGCCCAGAAACGCCGCAAGATCGGCCAACAGCGAAAGTTCCGACGCCAAGTCAACAACAGAATTTACCTGATTTACATCCGCCGTACCGGCAACGCCGAAGTAACACTTCTCCAGCGAACTACTGGGGGCGTGTAAGGATCATATTTCCGAGGGAAATATGGCCTCACAATTAGACGCCTACTCCTAGACACCAGACACTTACAATCAACCACCAATCAATACCTGCCAAGTATTTATACTATAAATCATTTATATATTATAAATCATCTATTTCTTTAAACATTAGATAACTTTTAATGTTTGTTAATATTAATTTCTGTATTAAGTAATTCCTATATACAAATAGGGTAAAAGATAAGATTATCTACTACACAATATTAAGCAAAAGGTACTGCGCCCTTTTACAAATAGTAAGATTAAGTTACGCTGTAACACTGGATAGTCGAAGACAGCATGTTTGACATAATTTAAACATTATTGACTAATACATACATACACACATACGAACATGCAGGCATGCAACATGCAACCACGTGTAGTATGTGACGGGTTTCTGAATTTTATTTTTTTTTTGGTGTCCCTATTGCCAACTTCGGCAAGACTGTAAATTAATGGCTATAAAGCCGCTCTGTTTTAGAATAAAGACTTGTCTTTTTCTGGTGAGAAATAAATCTGATTTTATTTGTTATCAATTCAGGTATTTATAATAAAATATAACATTATTTTACTTAACTACTATTTCCATAACTCTTCCTCTTTATTTTGATAATTCATAAAAATAGTTTTGGTTTGCTCAATAGAATTGTCTATTGAGCAACACATTTTATTAGTTTGTTTTCTGTTTTGTTCTGGTCGCATGCAACGAAATATGCTGCGCTTGCACTTACACCGCTATTTGGGTTAGTGTCAAAACGGAAGCAATGTTAATATTTGGTCATGCTAGTTGTGTTGTAACTTAAGTATAACACTGACCCAAAGAACGAAACAGAATTTGTAATTGTTTACTTTTTTGTAAAAGTACCGTGGACATGCTGTGCTGTGCCACTACACCCTTACCCTTAAGCGAAAAATTATTTCTTGAAATGATTTTTAAGATTGGCGAGAAGGTATAGCTTGAAATTTTTCTTAACATATATTATATAATTATACAACGTTTATTAACAATTTGGTGACTATTATTTATATATAGTAACTTGTGCTGCATGTGAGCACAGTGAATGTTTCGATACGATAGTAGGAGTAGATCTTATATAGTTATACTATACAAAATATTATTTAACTTATGTTAGTTAATTTCTGTAATGAAAGGTTTTATTTTTATTTTAAAATATTTAAAGTGTTATTTAAATGTTTTGTTAAATTTCTTAAGCATATTGTTGTGTAATTCTTTGTTTTTTCCTTTTATATTTACAATTGAGTTCACTCCTTTTCTTTCAACAATCTTATAAGGACCGTGATAAGGGCTTTGCGATTTTTTTTTAGTTTCTAATTTTACAAATACTAAATCTCCTATTTCTAACTTACTTTCATGTATATTTTTGTCGTAAACTATTTTTCTCTTATCCTTTACTAGTTTTATTAAATTTCTAGCTTTATTTATAGATGTTTTTAATCTTAATTTCAACTCATTTTATTTCCTTCTCCTAATATGTCGCTTGGTAGCGTCGGTAATCTTCCAAAAACTAGTTCATATGGTGAATATAGTGTGTCTACGTGTGGGGTTGTATTATAAGCAAATGTGTAATACGATACCCATTTCTCCCATTCATAATCATCTGCAAACGAAAGTAGGTATTCGTTGAGTACCCTGTGGTTTCTTTCAAGTGCACCGATTGTTTGATGATGATAAGGCGTTGAGAACACTTGGCGAGTGTCCAGTAATCTACATACATTAGACATTAAATCGTTTGTAAATTCTGTCCCTCTGTCAGATCTGAGTATCTTAAAACAACCGTACTTTAGTATGAATTGTTCTACTAAGGTTGTCGCTACAGTTCTGGCGTCTTTAGATTCGATTGGATGCGCTACGACAAATTTTGAGAGGTCGCATTGCATTGTTAATATGTATCTGAAGCCGTTAGAAATCTTAAGTGGACCTACAGTGTCAATTGTTATATGTTCAAAGGTTGTCGCTGGCGTGTCAGTAATTGTAAGTTTTTCTTTAATGTGGCGCGTTGTTTTATTTTGGTTGCATTTTACGCAGTTATTTACAAATTCTTTGACCATCTGTTTCATATTTTTCCAGATATATCTTTGTTTTAATTTAAGGATTGTCTTTCTTATTCCCATGTGTCCAGCAGTACTTGAAGTATGAAATTCTTGAATTAATTTATATTTTTGTAACATGCTATCTATTTGTTGTGGAGCTTTATATATCATTATTTTAATAGGCGAGGATCTATTCATTTTCAACATGTTGTATTCTTTTTTGAATGTATTCAAATTAATATTTTTCAATAGATAATCTTTATCACAAAGGGCTAGCTCCTTTATCTGTGATTTCTTCAATAAACTTTGTAGTTTCTCCAACATCGAATCTAGTTTCGAAGGGTCATCACTACAAGTTATGTGCACTTCATTATTAATTATATTCATGGTAACGTTACTCTTTTCTTTAATAATAAATTTCAGTTTCACCAATTTCCTTACGTCATTAAAGGATGTACATTCCCAAATACAAAGTTGATCAGACTCATTATGAGATATGTTATTCTCTTTAACACTTCCTTGGAGGTGTTGACTCAGGTGTTGGGTACCATTATATTCACTCACATTATTTGTCATTCCTCTGCTCCTTATTCCATTTTTATTAACTTTATTTTCATAGTTCTTGCTCCTCGTGACTACTAGTAGTTTATTTTGTTCACTCACTAGTGTAGAAATCATTGTTTTTAGGATATTACTGTCTATCTTTATACGTGATAACGCGTCGGCGTTTGTGTTTATCTTTCCTTGTTTGGAAATGATTTCAAAATCATAGTCCGATAAGTCCAATCTTATCCTTGTCATTTTTGACGATGGATTCTTGTGCGAGAATAGGGATACTAATGGCCTGTGGTCTGTTACCACTATGAATTTTCTTCCAAATAAATATGGTTTAAAAAAATGTATTCCCCAATGAATTGCTAACAGTTCCTTCTCTATTATTGGTTTGTTTATGTCATGCTTCTGTAATGACTTGCTTGCAAAAGATATCGGTAAATCGTGTCCTATCTCTCCTTGCGATAGCACTGCTCCCAGAGCAAAATCAGATGCATCAGTTGTAAGAATGAATGGTTTCTCAAAATTTGGATATTGCAATACCGGTGGATTTATTAGTTTTTGTTTCAAAGTGTTGAAAGCTTTTTCACATTCCTCTGACCAAATGAAAGGTGTGTCTTTCTTTAGTAAAGAGTTTAAACACTTAACAATTGTTGCGAAATCCGGTATAAAACGTCTGTAGTAATTGCAGAATGCTACAAATCTTCTTACTTCATCTGCATTGATTGGTACCGGGTATTTTAAAACAGCTTCACATTTAGAAGGATCGGTTTTAATACCTTTATCTGTTATTAAATGACCAAGGTAGACTACTTCTGACGTAAGAGAATGACATTTACTTGCATTCAACTTTAAATTATATTGTTTTAAACGGTCAAAAACTTTAATTAAATTTTGATTGTGATGCTTTAAAGAACATCCGAAAACTATTATGTCGTCAACGTACAGAAATGCTTCAGAATTTAAACCACTTAACGCTATAGTTAACATGCGTTGAAAACTATTTGACGAAATTTTTAACCCGAAAGGTAAACGTTTAAATTGATAATGTCCATCTTGTGTCGAGAATGCTGTTAAGGGTCTTGATTCTTGTTCTAATGGTATTTGGTGGAATGAGCTTGTCATGTCCAGTGTTGAAAAATATCTAGCTCTTCCTAACATGTCTAAAACGTCCTCAAGTCTTGTTAAAGGAAATTTGTCATTGACAATTTTATCGTTAAGTTTTCTAAAGTCTACTACTAAACGCCATTTCTTATTTTCGTCATTACTCTTCTTTGGCACTAACAGTAATGGTGCATTATATGGGCTAGTAGAATGTTCTATTATGTCGTTTGTTATTAAGTCAGTTACTTGGTTTTGAATCTCGTCATATTGGGTGTGTGGTAATCTGTAATTTTTTATGTACACTGGTGTTGGGTCTGATAAATGTATTTGTTGTGTATAAAAATTGTTTGTAGAAAGTTCTTCTCCCTCGAGATGGAAAATTGATTGATTTGTTTTGAAAATTTCTAAAAGTTCCGTCTCAGATTGTTCATTTAACTTTAGTTCTGTGAGAAGCTTTTTAAAACGTTCATCGTCATTTGATTTATTATTATGTTTATATGTCCTCATAACCGTATAATTGCTTAACTTCTCTGTCTTTGGTTTAATCTCTTTTAAGTTTACCTCTGTATTGTTTACGTTCATTATTTTCATATGACAGATACCTTTGTATGGCGCTATTGAATTTGCTAAAAATACGCCTTCCATTAATTCTTGATTTAAAATTACGCTGTCTTCTGATATGTCTAATTTAATAGGAAAAATTGCCTCTGATCTTGGTGGTATTCTGAAGTTCTTCTTATTTTGAAATTTTATTTTCATATAAGAATATATGTTTCATAGTCTATTTTACATGTATATTTTATAAGAAAATCTCTTCCTAAAATCCCATCTGTCGCAATAGGAAAATTGTTGTCCACTATTTGGAATACATTATGTGCTCTGTTTTCACCAAAGCACAAGGATAATTTAGTTGTTCCTAAAGATTGAATCTCTTCTTCTGTTATCCCCGTTAATTTGCATTTATCTTCACTGTTTATATCAATTTCTTCATTCAAGTTTTTGCAGATAGAAATGTCTGCTCCTGCATCTATTAAAAATGTAAGACTACGTTTTGTTTCTGCACATATTAGAGTAATGTAGTTTGTCAAATTTTCTGATAGTATGTATATTCGGTTTTCATTTAATTTTGGCCTTCCGGAAGCTCCTGGTGATTTTCCGGGCCGTTTTCGTTTCCCTGAGCATTGACTACGTGTATTTGTCGGTTATTGTTGTTGCTTCTATCATTATTTCCATTCGATCTTTGATTGTTGTTGCCATTTGCTCTTTGGCTATTGTTTCCGCTATTATAGTTATTTTGACTATAACTGTTGTTATTTCTGTTGTTGATATAATTCCTGTTGTTGTTATTCGCTCTATAGTTGCCGTTGTTTCTATTGTTGTTGCTATTGATTCGATAATTGTTTCTGTTAGTATTGTGATTGTTGTTGTTGAAATATCGTGTATTGCTGTACTGGTTCCGATTTGTGTTATTTGCGAAATTTCTATACGTGTTGTTAAAATTTCTTTGAGAATGATAATTGAAAACTCTACCATTAGTCATACTGCTACTTTTTTCAAGTTCTAACGCCAAATTTACGGCGTTATTTAAGTCTTTTGGTTGCGCAGCGAAAATAGTTTGTTTTAATTGTTCGTCAACGCCATTTTTAAATATTGTTAAGGCATATCTCTCGTTCATTTTTTCAACTACTTCTTTTTGTTCGTTTGTTGCAGTGTTACCTAGTTCATTTATTTGTAATTTATTAAGTTCTGATACTAAATTCAAAATTTTGTCCTTGAAACCCATCACTGTATTATTTTTCTGTGTCGTTGATGATAATTGTGTGTGAATTTGAGCTATTGTCACATTGTTTTTGTATCTCTCTTGTAGACGTGTTTTTAAGTCTTCGAAAGATGTTACGTTGGAACCTAATGCTGGTCGAACTGTTGCACTAAGTTTTACACTTGCAACGAATTCTATTAGTGTCTTTTTTGCGTCCGTTGTATATGTGTTGTTTAGTAATTCAATAATTTTTAAAAATGGTTCTAATTCTTTATGTTGTCCGTTAAATGTCGGTATGGCCTTAAGGGCTGTCTCTATATTGAAAGCTGACATTTTGTCTGTGTCTAGATTTTTCACGTTTAGGTTAGTTTTTTCTATTGGTTCAGGTTTTTCTATTAAATAAATTTTTATTTCTTCCGCTAATATTTCAAAATTTTCTAAATCTAACTTTCCTTTTGGATTGTTTGACCTGTTAATTGAATTTCTCAACTCATTTATTCTTTCTTTAATCTCAGTTATATATTTCTTTGAATATTTTCGTTCTGGTGCCTTTTTTAATCTTTTTAATATCTCCTTTCCCTCCTCGATTTCCATTTATATATGGAAAACTAATTGAATTCTTACTTAATTTATTATGCTTATTTCATATTAATTTTATTGATTATCTTCTTTGTATATTTAAACATTGTTTATATTTATTCTCCTTAAAATCTGTTTTCTTACATAGTTTTTATAGTACTTATCTGCTAATTAGGAATAGAATAACTAATATAATAAAAATTGCTGAGATTATTCCCATGAGTTCCGAGAAACTTCCTGTTTTTTCGTTGGTGCTACTGCTGCTGCTGCTGGCTGCATTGTTATTGTTTGTGACTTCGGTTTTTCCAAACCACCCCATGTTGGCTGAAGATTGTATTACTTAGTATATTTGCGTAGGACCGTAATTTTTTTTCTGTATTGTTATTTTTTCTATGAGCCTCTTCTTCAAGCCTTTGTCTGTCGTTATTGCTGCTATTCTGTATAGTTCCGCAACTTGTTGACGGGCTTTCACTCTTTTTCCTCCCCTGGTTTTCTTGATCGGAGTTTCTTTTATTTCTTTCGATTGTAGTTTATTTTGGCCCAGTCTTGCTTTATACTGCTCGATCGTTAAGGGTTTTGGTCCAGCCGTTTTTGGTGTTGGAGTGTACGTTGGAGTATTGCTCTGTGCACTCAGTGGTTCCGGTACATATTCTTCAATAAACTTCGTAGCGTTGTCCAGAGCTCTTGAGAACAATGCGTCGAAATCTACCTCTGTTGTTTCGGCCATATACGATTTGTCCAGTTTGGTCGGTAGGATCGAGTCCGCAGGATCGGTTTGGTTAGCAGGATCGAGTCCGCAGGATCGGTTTGGTCAGCAGGATCGAGTCCGCAGGATCGCCATGTAGTATGTGACGGGTTTCTGAATTTTATTTTTCTTTTTGGTGTCCCTATTGCCAACTTCAGCAAGACTGTAAATTAATGGCTATAAAGCCGCTCTGTTTTAGAATACAGACTTGTCTTTTTCTGGTGAGAAATAAATCTGATTTTATTTGTTATCAATTCAGGTATTTATAATAAAATATAACATTATTTTACTTAACTACTATTTCCATAACTCCTCCTCTTTATTTTGATAATTCATAAAAATAGTTTTGGTTGGCTCAATAGAATTGTCTATTGAGCAACACATTTTATTAGTTTGTTTTCTGTTTTGTTCTGGTCGCATGCAACGAAATATGCTGCGCTTGCACTTACACCGCTATTTGGGTTAGTGTCAAAACGGAAGCAATGTTAATATTTGGTCATGCTAGTTGTGTTGTAACTTAAGTATAACACTGACCCAAAGAACGAAACAGAATTTGTAATTGTTTACTTTTTTGTAAAAGTACCGTGGACATGCTGTGCTGTGCCACTACACAGACATGCAACCGAACGCAACATGCGACGAACATTCTGCAAACTCATTCAATTGCACACGGCACCACTGAAGCAGTCATCATTTTAATATATCGACTCAAGCCAGCAAATGAGAACCAATACAGCGACAACAGAAACACTCCACCAAAGAAACCGCTAGAACAACAACAATATATTAAGCCTGCCTCAATATATACACAGCAATTAATAATGAGCAAAACGCTATTTTTGCACACGGCACCAATGCAAGCCAACCACGATAAACAACACTAAGCATTGGTACGTTTTAAACTATAAACACACACACACTGAGACGTAATAAGCAAAACCTACTCTTTTGCACACGAAACCAAGCATGAGTTAATAGCTGAAAGCGCTGCTAGAAAATCATGCAACGGGGAGTTGTTTTTCGATCGTCAAGCCGAACAGACGTACATTAAAAGAGTCTTATTTCAGCCGTCAAGCAGAACAGACGTACATTCAAGAAGATTTGTTTTTCGATCGTCAAGCCGAACAGACGTACATTCAAGGAGTCTTATTTCAACCGTCGAGCAGAACAGACGTACATTCAAGAGTTCTTATTTCAACCGTCAAGCCGAACAGACATACATTAAAAGGAGTTCTTATTTTAACCATCATCGAGTGCAGACATACATTCTGAGAGTTTCTTCTTCGAACGCCAAACGAAGGCATATTTCAACCACTGGCAATCACAAAGAAACAACACATAAATTCTGCGTCAATAAATACTGAAGCATCAAAATACAAACAAGGCAGTAAGTTGACAGTCACCGAGCGAGTCACATCCTCAAATTTCTATTCTAACCTATTTCCCTTCAATTTGTGTCACTAGAGGACAGGATAACATAAATTCTTTCTAGCGCCACATGCCCTTCGATCTGCACGAGCACAAGTCTATTCCTTATCTCTCAATTGTGTTACCAGAGGACAGGATAACATAAATTCTTTCTCGTGCCACGAAATCTTCGTCCTACACGGATTTTCCTATCTTCTTCTATCTAAATTGTGTTGCTAACGGACAGGATAACATAAATTCTTGTTAGCCTCACATTCTCCTGACTTTACACGAGTCGCAAGCTATCTTTTTCCCCCTCTTCCCATTTGTGTCACCGGAGGACAGGATAACATAAATTCTTTCCCTTGTCACACATTCGTGCTCCATACGAGCGCAGCGCCCAAATCCGCTCCTTCTTTTTGTGACCACTGCTTCTTGAAATATTGCACGCCGAACGCTATCAAGCTGAGCCAGCCGACAAGACTCTACAGTAGCAGATCTGCCGTACTAAGCCGTAACACAAAACGCAAAACAAGCCTGCCAAAACGAGTAGCCGATCCGCAATATAAAGCCCTAACGTAAATTACGCAAGACAAGCCTTCTAGAACAAGTAGCAACTGTACCGAACGACTGGTGCTCAAGACGAAACGACGATTCAAGGTCACGAAAACCTTCGACCATCCAGTATAACATAATATATAAAACCCCACCGGGATTAATCCATGTAATATAACAATAAAATGAACTAAAACATAATATTAATCATATAACTAAACTTAAGCAAACTATTGAAATCAAATAAATTGAATTGAAGATTCAATAATAACCAAAACCAAAACCTCCTCTTTTTCTTGATTTCGAACCCTGGACAGCCGCTGAGGATACCTCAGCTGGAAAACCTAAAAGTAACGCCAAGGAGATTCGTTACAACTGAAAACAAGCAAAATAGAAGTAGCTGGGAATTATGCTCAAGTTTTGCTGTTGTCACATATCATCTTCCATTTCCTGTCCATTTTTTTTTTTTTTTGTGTCCAAACGGTTCCGTGGCATGCATAGCCATGCGCTGCCGCAAAGTAATCAAGTGTTTCGTTGAACTGAATAGACTAATTATAAGTTAATAACTCAATTACTAACTAATGAATTCAGATTTCCTACTGATTTTTTACTTTAAGTGGTTTTGAAGTTAGTTTTTTTTTTCTGAAATAAGGCAGCTTCCTGATTCACCTTGATGATTTCGCCATGGTAATGATGAAAAGATAATAATGTCTTTCTATACGATACTTACTTTTTTACCTTAGACGGGCTTTCGTATAATTTTTTATTCATGCACTTTTAAAACACTAAAACTCGCGTTTATTTTAATAGAAAATTATTAGATTTGATTGCAGCATTCTATGTGTGTTTGAGAGCATAAAATGCATGGAGTACAAATTTTTGTTGGATTTAAACTTTAAGAAAAAAGACAAACGATTTTGACAATTAAATATCAAAGCACGCTCATATATTAACATACATGCATTTCAGTTCAAAAAACTTGATTTTTTATGTCGGCACCCATCAGAAGCACCGCAACTTGCTTTCAGTGAACAACTCGCTTAAAATTAATATAAATTAATGTGTAGTTTCACCCAACTTGCTTTTAGTGAACAACTCGCTTAAAATTAATATAAATTAATGTGTAGTTTCACCCACTTTGTATAAAGTAAGTAAGATCAACTGAAATTAAGATTGATGTTGCCTAAAATTTTAAAAGCTAGCTTTTCAATAAAAATTCAGATTTTCTGCTGACTTCATTTAAGTCAGCTTAAACCAATGCTAAAACCAATGTTTGGTCTTGGATCGCAGAATTGGTGGGAAACCATATGTGAATTATAGTTTTGAATTGAAACAATGTGAAAAGTTGAGCTTGGCGGGCACATAAACATATGTACAGTCAACCAGCTTAATTTGTATACAACATAAAGCTTCATATTTCATGCAACTTTTCGATATTTGTAAATTTTTTGCAGAAAACTTAACATTTCGTGCAGCTTTGGGATTTTAATTTGCGAGATGTGAACATCGTACTATTTTTAGCACCAGCTGAAAGTTGCACATTTCATTGCATATTAGCAATTTTATTAGAGTGTGAGAACCACGCCTATGAAAAAGTAATGCGAAGGATTCTGCGCGAACACAGCAATACTTTGGATTTTTCTGATTCAGCATATGTAGCAACTTGCAAGGTTTATTTGAGACCATTTGATGATGTTTCTTTTAAATTTATTGCACAATATCGTCTCAATAAGTGGGCGTTTAATTTGATTTTAAATGAAGTTAAACCTTTTGCCCTGCGATCGTCGATTCCCACAATTATCCAACTGACCACAACTTTACGGTTTCTGTCTGAAGGAGGCTATCAGCACTTAGTGGAAAATGATGCAAGCATAGCCTTAAGAAGAATACAGTGTCGAAAGTGGTCCCAAACATATTAAACTATATGGAACGCCTCCTATGCCCAAAATGGATTAAGCTTGCCATTTCTGAATGCTCCCCAAAAACAAAAGCATCGCGGACTTTTGGGCAGTATTCTTGCATTGTCCCTGATTCCGATCAACTTCGGATTTCAGAACAGGGCTGATAGATACTCGTAGCTATTACCCGGTGCGCTGAGCTACGTCTTGATAGCAATAATGTGCAGCTTTTGTTGTGTGCCTGTGTGTTCATTTTGCGTGTATTACGTTTTTTTGGAAATATTTGTACTATAGCGTCCTTTGATTCTATTATAACATTTCTAAATACAAGTTTGCATGGAAATCAAATTAGCGGCTTAGAAGTTTTTCGCAATTTCTTTAGATATTTGTACTACAGTGCCCCCTGGAGTTCGAGATAGAGAAAAATAAATAAATCTAAAACACTCACTGTACCACAACCCATATTGACAAATTTTCACGCAAATTGAATGAACGGCATAGGAGTTTTCAGCGATTTTTTAAGAATTGGGTACTACAGCACTCTCTGGTGTTTTAGATATAGCAAAATAGATAGCGTAAAAAACGTCTTCCGTACTCGAAAAATTTCTAAATACAAATTTGCATGCAAATCGAATGAGCGGCTTAGAAGTTGTTTACAATTCTTTTTAGAGATTTGTGCTACAGCTATCTCTGGAGTTCGAGATAGAGCAAAAACATAAGTCCAAAATACTCACCGCCAATACAAATTTTCACAAAAATTTAATCAGCGGCGTTGCCGCCACTGATAAAATTGCCGAAAATTGATCTGCACTGGCAATGCCAAATTTATCTTTTGTTATATAAGTTTGTAAATGCCGAATAAGAAATTTTCAGAATAGACGCTACTTCATTGCTCATGAAACGACATTTTCATTAGCATTTAACTTATATATCTGGCTCGGCGTGGTAACCATTCTTGTTCCGCATGTAGTTTTCTGCATCTTATTTGGCAGCGAAAATTATTATAAATCATTTTCTTTTTATTAATTTGAATTTTGATGGTTTCCCACACTAAAAAGTAAGATAAATTTATAAATTTGTTAAAAAAAATATTCCTTACTATGAATTTTTATGGGAATTTTAATATTATAAAGTTCGATCAGAATAAATTATAATTTTGTTTGGAATTGGGCTTTTTTATTCAAAATCTACGTGGGTGTCACTAGCGAGGCGTTTTCCTTTTCCAACATTTTAAAATTCTTTTTAATTCAACATTTCTTAAGCGTCAACGTTTCTACCCGGAACTTATGACCACATTACCTAACAGCGCCCTATCTTGCCAATCTCGCAGTAAGTAAAAATGTCTTTATCAAATTCAACGGGTCAACAACAGCTTGAACATCAAAGTCACAATTGTTCACTTTGCCATAACCCTTATGACGAAAATATGTCGACTTGCGTCGACTGCAGCAAAATATTTTACAAAAATTGTGTTAATCCCGCTGATGACACAGTCTTCAAATGCCTTTAATGTTCATCCATAAGGCCAACTACACTAGCATTAAGTACTACAAGTCGATGCTTTAACCGTTATGGTCTTTCACAATCTCAAAGGATTGAATTACAACTTCATAAATTAGAAGAGCGAGAACTCAACCAAGAGTATTTTAATAAAAAGTACCAACTTCTTGAAGAAGCTAAAGCTCTCACTGATATTTCGTCCGAAAAGTCACAGACTTTTCATAATTGACTTACCTCATCAGCGCTTAATCGTGATGCCAATGTACAACCTGTGATGAAAGCTTCAGATAATAGCACAAATTGTTTATTATTGTTTATTGTTTAAAAGTTAAAATTAAAACATGATTTAATATAAATACAAATTATAAAGAAATGATAAGAATAATACTGAATTAAGTAGCCATGATGGCTAGTGTTAAACCAGAACTAAACTAATATGTACTCTTAAAACTGTCTTAGACGGTAGTTAAAAAGTATTATAATATACATTTCTTTTTTTTTTTTAAACATAATAACAGTATACAGTAGTAACGAATACAATAAAAACCAAAAAGCAAGAACTAGGTATTTTTAGCATAAACTCAACTTGAGCACACTCTATTTAAAAAAGCCAAGCTTTTACTTTCTTCAGGAAAAGGGTAATCGAGCGAATTTCACGTATGTTTGTTGGAAGTTTATTAAATAGCCTAGGCGCTACTGCGGAAAACGAAAATAAGTACATTTGCAGTGAATGTCGTGGAACGATTGACAAGTTTCTTAAATTTACTCGCAAAGTGTAGATATCGGAAAATCTATTGTTTAAGTAGCCTGATCTGACATCTATTTACATTCAGTAAATAGTTCTTTAACTTAGCTGTATGCTCATGCCAATTCATTTTACTGTCGATCAAAATACGAAGATATTTATACGATTTTACATTTTCAATTTCAAAGCACCCACTTACGCAGTCAACAACACTACCTCACTTGATGACTCCATCATTATTAATGTTATTATTATTAGGATATCTCATACAACAACTCGAGTGCAAAACAAATCTGTCTGTGTTTCCTACTAGTTTGAAAAACAGATATTTCGACTTATCACTAATAACCATATTATGGCTTAAAAACCAGCATCTCATCAAATGTAAATCTCTATTGACGGAGGCTGTCAGCGTGTCTATTGAATCACAGCTAAAAACAAACGACATATCATCTGCGAAACCCGTTAATAAACTATTAAAGTTTTGAATAGGGCCCAAAACTGACCCCTGAGGAACACCCAGGGAAATGTTTCTAAATGAGTTAATTGATTCTTTTGATTTAACCCTTTGCTGTCTGTTGGCCAAATATGAATTAAACCAAGACAGCCAAAAACCTCTAAAGCCATATTGTTCTAATTTTCGTGACAGAATATCGTGGTTAACAGTGTCAAATGCTTTAGTTATATCAAGGAAAAGATTAGCTGTAGGTTTTTTTTTTATTCAAAGAATCATAGACATTAGAACAAAAATTCATTAATGCGTCTTCAATGCATTTACCTGATCTAAAGCCAAATTGTTTATACGATAAGAAATTTACATGCTCAAGAAAAGACAAAATTCTTTCCTTCATGCCCTTCTCAAAAATTTTAGAGAAAACTGGTAACAAAGAAGTGGGCCTATAATTATTTATCGAGTCTTTAAGAAAAATTGAGTATGAATCGTACTTGAATTTTTCAGTACGATTTTCGAAAATAACAAGAATTTGAAATTTAAATTTAGAATGACATTTTTCTTTCTGTGAACAGTAGCGACAAAAAAAGAGGTGATCCAGGCTATGACAAATTGCATAAGATAAGACCGGTTATGGAAGGGTTTAGAAAAAATTGTTTGAAAGTTTCTCCTGAAGAACATCAGTGCATCGATGAACAAATAATACCATTCAAAGGTAGACAACTATTGAAACAGTACAACCCAAAAAAGCCGCACAAGTGGGGCTTCAAAATGTTCACAAGATGTGGAAAGTCAGGTGTTATTTACGATTTCGCAATGTATGTCGGTAACGGAACTTGTCCAAATTATGGTCTAGGCATTTCCTCAGATATTGTTATACATTTAGTGAAACACTTGCCAAATCATCAAAACTTTAAAATTTATTTCGATAACTGGTTCACATCTACGAGTATCCACTTGATGTTAGCATTGAAAGAAAAGGGTTTCGTAGCAACTGGAACTGTTCGCAGTAACCGCCTTGGAAAATGTGATCTAGATGCCGATGCTAATTTAAAAAAGAAAGGGCGTGGATCATTTGATTGCAGGATAGAAGAAACTCATAATTTGGTTGCTGTCAAGTGGTATGACAACAAAGCGGTAACGCTATTATCCACTAATTATGGCATTGAGCCCCTTTCAAAGTGTCGTAGATGGAACCAGAGCAACAAAGAATTTATTGAAGTTCCACAGCCGAATATTGTTGTCGAATATAACTCTTTTATGGGTGGAGTTGACTTATCAGATATGCTCTGTGAACTATACCGAATCAACCATCGATCTCAAAAGTACTACATGCGTATATTCTTTTGGATAATTAATTCTGCTGTTGTCAATGCCTGGCTTCTTTATCGGCGTCATTGCGAATTCACCAAAACTACTGAAAGCTCAGCTCTAACTCTTATAAAATTTCAAGCCGAAATTGCTACAGGCTTACTCTATTCAAACACTGGTATTTCACGGAATCGCGGCCGCCCAGTATCTCCATCCTGTTCTTCCGCTAGCCCCACACTTTGCGTAAACAGGACACCCATTATCCGAGTTGATGATGTACGTTACGATGGAATCTGCCATTTTCCTGAATATAAGCCCACACAATCACGTTGCCGTCTATGTAAAAATGGTTTTACAACCGTCATTTGTACTAAATGTAACACTGCGCTGTGCTTTACTACAAAGAGAAACTGCTTTACGAAGTATCACGTCAAATAAACTATATAAATTAATACATTATCAAAGTAAATTTACATATAATTACATAATGTATATGCTTTTTGTAAATAACAAATAATAAAAACTATATTAAAATTTGTTTCTGTCTGATTCGTTCAACAAAAGTAACACTAAACAAAAAAAATGCGTTTCTGTATACTTCATGCACCATGTTGTATGTGTACAACAATTCCTAAAAACCAGACGACAGTCCGGATCATGACGAAACCAATTTTTTCGAGTTCCTTGAGTCCAAATGAGCCTACAATTATCACTTAAATAAATCTGCCTCCCCTAGGAAAAAGTGGTGCATGAAAGGGTTAACACCTTTTTTTATATAGTGGAATTACATCTGCAATCTTTAATTTGCTTGGAAAAATACCTTTTAAAACGCTATCATTAAAAATATGGCACATATGCAATATGTTAAAAAGAATCTCTTTTATAAAATTCCTTAACGGGCATTCAGAGGTGGACGAATTTGAATTCTTCAGTTGCTTGCAAATAATCTACAATGATTTCAAACGACGAGAAAGGTACAAATACAAAACTTGCTGAGAAGTTATTGTCAGTATAATCTGCCAAAATTAGTGAACTATTATGTCCACTCTTTTCGACAGTTTTCTCACCAACCGAGGCCAAAAATTTATTAAATTCTTCTGCCACCTCAGAAGGACTATTAATAATTTCGTAATGTATTTTTAGGTTAAAGGTATTGTCGTATGTCTTATTTCTTCCCAAAATCTCATTTACAATTCTCCACTCATTCTTCGAATCACACCTAACTTTTTGCAATTCTTTCAAGTAGTAACTATTTTTACAAGCTTCGACATCTTTCAGAATATTCTTGCATAAGGTATTGTATTCAATGATAGTCTGGATATTTTCAGGGCGTTTCTTCAATCTCTTGTAAGGCTTTTTCTTTTTTTCAATATTCTTAACCAGTATGCAAGTGGAGCCTTGATCAGTAATACGGGTTGGGGAGTTAAAACATGAAGTTAATCCATAAGATGATAACAGACTCATGCAATTATTTATGTTGCTAGAGTCGTTCAAAATGTTTATATTAAAATCCCAAAAGTATTAAGTTATGACTCATTTCATTCTTATAAGGCTTTCTAAGTCGATTAAAAAATTGTCATTCGAACCATTTATGGAGCAGAATTTATACACACACACCATTGTAAAATTGAAGTTATGAATAGTACACTTTATTTTGAGGGCATCCAATGAGCTAAGATTAAAGCATTGTTGCTCAACAACATGTATCATGAATCATTACAAGTATAAAAACTATAACCCGGTATACTATATAAGGAGCATTCCTCAGCATTAATCCATATTTCTGATAGAAAAATAAAAGTTGGCTTATTTTCGAAAGAGTTTACGTGCGTAATGAAATTATTAAAATTTTTCCTAACACTCCTAATATTTTGGTGGATGAGAATTCTATTAGAGTAAATTCTGTTAAAGATGAGATCGGACGAGTCACTTTGTATGCGAGAAAGTGGATAATCAAAATTATTTAGTAGACTATTATTAATTAACACCATAAATTAAAGTGCATATAAATCTGAAACAGAATCTATTATAACAAAATTATCATCATCCGCCTTTCGCATGTGGACTCTTCCATTTCTCACCCAGACATATTTAAATTTCTTTTTTTAAATTTCGTTTGCCGCTTTTGGCACTTTTCTCGTATTGAAGTTAAGACTGTCATTTATATAAATTTTCTTATTGCCTACACCACCAAAAATATTCATAGATAACTTATTTCTATTTATAATTTTTTTTTTATAACTTCTTTTTTTTTTAATAATGAAAATTTCACAACAATAATTTTTTGCTATCAACATTTACACTTTTATATTGTTATTAATGTTTTTTACATAGCAGTTATCAATATCATCATCTTTTACTTGAACACCAACACCATCATTGAACACCTTAAGATAACAAGCTAACACATTAGAATTTTCAATGCTCGAAACACCCACAATTTCTACAGTTTTCTCCCTCGATTCTTGTTTTTTTTTTTCGGCTGATTACTCTTTGGTCTAAGAAATTTTTCTCTTCATTAAAAGAGTGAATAAGCGATAACGTAGAGGAGTGCTCATTTCTCAACGCAACGACTTCGGCGTACACTTTATTCATCATACCCGCAAGCATTCCTAATGTGATGCTGTTGCTGCCAGGTAGCACAGGTAGTTCAACTTGCAGCTGCTGTTGTTGTTGACAATTAGAACCAACACAATTTTCAAGACTCATGCTGTCAAAAATAAGCTGCTGATTTGTTGCTGTTGGGGTGGATGAAGCTGCTGCGAGGAACCATTGCTGTGGCGTTGCTTAGAAAGAGCTCTTGTTGCGGCATAATGCCCTGTTGATTAAGCAAGCTTTTATGATGGTTATCGTGTAAATTACGTTGTTGTTGCTGAGAGAACACTGCTGGATTCTGCAAAAGTGACTGTTTTTGTTGGTGCACCCGCATGTAGTGAACCACAGATGACTCATCCGCATGCGGTGGTAGCTCGTGGGCTAGGGGAATAGCCACAAAGTTACGAGATGTCTTTTGCTGCTGTTGTTGTTGTTGTTGTTGGTGTTGGTGTTGTTGTCTTAGGTTAGAATCTGCTTGTTAGTGTAAATAAGGATTTTGCTTAAATTCAGCATGTTTTCGTTGTTGTTGTTGTTCTGAAAATGTTCTGAGGGGCCCTGGTTATTGTTGCTGCTGTAACGTATGATGGTTTCGCTGCTGTTGTTCGATTATTTGTTGTGGCTGCTGTTGCTGTTTTTGTTGGTGCAGGTGTTTTAAGTTCACAAGAACTGGAATTTCCACTTGAGGAGGTAGCTCAACGGCAGAGGGCAACACAACGTTCTTATATGTTTCTTGCTGTTGTTGTTGTAGCTTAAGCTTTGAGTCAGCTATTGTATCATTTATTGGCGTACCCCTCTCTTGATGCTTATCACTGATGGACTCTGTTTGCTGATGTAGATTTTGTTTATTTCGTTGCTGATTTTCGTTATTTGCTGCTGTTGTTGTTGTGAGAATACTAAATTTTCTGACTGCACTATATTGTCTACCATCGCCTGCACGGAATGCTGCAGTAGCTTTTCTTTATTTTGCTGCTTATTTTCGTTTTTCTGCTGCTGTTGTTGTTGTTGTTGCTGCTGTTAATCTTGCTGTTGTTGTTGTAAGAGCACTACATTTTCAGACTTCCCCATATTGTCTACCAGAGACTGCACGGAATTTTGTTGCTGAGTTATAATAAACTTTTCTCTCTGCTGCTGATTTAAATGGTCAATTGGTGACTCATCAATAAGAAGAGAAGGCTCCTGAGCGGGGGAACCACCATTAGGGGAAGAGCGAATTGACTTTCGTCTGGTGGCGGAACATCGAAACTTATTGTTCGTTTTTTCTAAATAATCAATGTCAGAGTCTTGAATATTAACACATTTACAATGGAAAACCACTTTATTTCCACAAAGGCACGGCATAATATAAACCAAGTAAAATAAATTGACAAATTCAAATAAATTTGAAAAAAAAGAATTAATTTTAACTTTGCACAATTTAATGACAAACGTTACACGAGCAAGATCTAGCGATGTTGTCACAACGACAACTGACATCAAACATCTCGTTTGACAGAGCAAATCTATAATACTACACCGAATATATCAAATACTATAGCGTCTAACGCAAACCAATCAACAACGAATAGCGGCTCAAATGAATTGCCACAAAATTCCACAGCGTTTATTCCACAAACGGTCACTACTGCTGCCGTAAATTCATCCTCGTCCGCAGTACCGAATTGTACGGCAAGCATTACCACGCTTAGTGGCAATCAAAGAATGCAGCCTTCAAGACCTGAGGTAACATCATACCCTGCTGGTGGGATACTTACGTCGGATGCAACAACAAACAATAATCCAAAAACTTTATTTAATTCGATTCCGCAATTCAATTCTTTTGCTACCTTCAATAATAACCCACAAAATGTATTTAACCTAATTCCGCAAGAATCTTTCACGCGACAACCAAATGCATTTACACTTCATTTTCCTGCTAACGTGCTATCAAATCTGACAACTTGTCCGCAACCTCATTTGCCACAAGCACGCAGTCTGCTACAATCCCACATTAACTCGAGGCAATCACTTCCGAAAGAACTACCAATATTATCTGGCCAACCTGAAGAATGGCCTACTTTCTTCTCTACATATGATTGGTCCACCGTCGCTTACGCATTTACTGACGCGGAAAACCTCATTCGTCTTCAAAAGGCCTTGAAAGGAGATGCTTTACTTAGTGTCCAGCATATGTTAGTTTATCCGTCTAACGTATCTGGCGTTATGCAAGTACTTCATATGCTGTTTGGTCAACTTGAAAAAATAATAAATTCAATAAAAAATAAAATAAATTTAACACCAAAAGTCGACGAAAAAAATTTAAAATCACTAACCTCGTTAGCCATTAGCATTCGCGGCTTAATAGGAACTATTAATGCTAGCCAATTATATAATGAAATAAATAATTCATCACTTCTGCAATATTTGATACAAAAACTTCCAACTTCGTATCAAATGCAGTGGGCAACTCATAAAATGGAGCTGATCAACAAAAACAGAATACCAAATTTGTACTAATTTGACCAATGGTTTTTTAATATAGGTATAACAATTAGGAGTATAACAGTTGACCACTGCACGAATGCAAAGTATTAAGAAAAGGTTGTAAAAAATGCAAACACAAGTACAACAAGCAACAAAGCCTCTCAAAGCACTCTCATAGTGAACGTAAGTGTATTCTATGTCACAACTGCAAATCAATAGCTAACTGTCTAAAATATCTAGCACTTGATTGGTGGAAAAAGTGGAATGCTGTAAGAGAACAGAAACTATGTAAATTTTGTTTATTTAAACACAGTGGTGACTGTAATAAAAAGAGAAGGTGAGGTAAAGAGGGGTGTGAATATTTTCACCATCCTTCATTACATTGTTATCTGAACCGGCAACTAAACAAAATCAAATGTCAAGTGAAGTAAAAAATAAAGAATTGAATGCAACAACAAAAGAAGTTAATAATACGCATAATTATAGATTAAATGATATTTTATTTTAAATAATTCCAATAAAAATATATGGAAAAAATAAAACAATTGCCACATTTGCCTTTATTGAAGAGGGATCGTCGATCAGTCTAATGGACGAGTCATTGGCTAGTCGACTTATAGTAGATGGTGTTTTAAATCCCTTGTGCTTGTAGTGGACGGGAGGTATAGAAAGAAGAGAAGAAAATTCAAAGAGGTTAAAAATCTATATATCAGGTGAAAATAAAAAGCGTGTGGCCGTGAATGTCTCTCAGTGTGATCAATAAATTTGCCTATGCAATCTATGGATTATAGAATACTGTTGCAACGATATCACCACTTGCGAAACCTGCCAATTGCAAGTTACAAAGACGCGATGCCACAAATACTAATTGGACTAAATTATTTTGGCTTATGAGTCTCAAGTAAGATTCATGAGGGATTATCACAAGAATCTGTTGCCGCTTGCACAAAATTAGGATGGCTCGTTTACGGCACTATTGCAGAGAACAAAATGCCTAATAAGAATTTTAATTTTCACATAGGGAGAAGTGAAAAGTTTTTTCTCCCTTGACAGCGTAGGGATTTGTTGTAAAGATTGGATTGTCAGTAAAGATGATGAAAAAGCGCTTAGTCTTTTAAAAGAGTATACGCTTCAAACAGAAAGTGGCTATTATGAAACTCCTTCATTGTGGAGTTTTGACTTACTAAATTTACCACAAAGTTATGATATGGCAATGAAGCGATTACTCTGCCACGAGCGTAAATTAATAAAAAATTCAGAACTTTCAAATGTCTTCAAGACCACAATCGAAAATTATTTAAGCAAGGGTTACATTAGGAAACTAAATAAAAGTGAGGCCAATATTACTAGCAAAGTGTGGTACCTTCCAATATTTGCTGTTTTTAATAAAAACAAACCCGGTATATATATATAATAAGTCGGGGATTGGCCGAATCAGACCACAGTGGGTCCCTTTCGCCCCTATTTGACGAAGGATGCTACTGCTCGGAGTACTCATAAGTGAGCATCTCGGCTTCGTCAATAAATGGACGTGCCAGAATGGTCAATCTTATGCTTGCCACCGTCGGACACTGGCACAGAATGAGTGCTGCTGTTTCCGGCTCCTCTAGGCATAACCTACACGCATCGTCTTCGGTCAGAGTCATCTTCCTGAGATGGTACATGTAGGGACCGTGTCCTGTGACCAGTGCAGTAAGCCAGCTTAAAGTCTTCCGATTGTATCGGGTGACTTTTGCTGCTTGACTACTTGAACATTTCACGGCCGCCTTTGATTGCCTGCAATTACCAGCTTCTTCCCACCTTGTACGGTGTTCCGAGTCCGTCCATCGCTTAATAAGGCCTGCCACCATGTTGTCGCCTATGGCGATACGTGGTTCTGGTCCACAGAATTCTTCTGCTGATCCTTCTCTTGCTAAAGAATCAGCCTTTTCATTCTGTTCTATGCCAGAATGTCCTCGCAGCCACATAAGTGTGAGCTCATTTGTCTGAGCGCACCTATTGAGTTTGGTAAGACATTCTATGGCCAACCTCGAAGTAATAAATGTCCGTTGCATGCCCTAATCACCGACTGATTGTCAAGGGCAATGACAATTTTCTTGCCATTTACCCGGCCATCTATCAAGTGGTCCATCGCATGCACTACACCAAGCATTTCCGCCTGGTATACAGACACGAACCTCCCCAGCCTCAGTACACAGGATAGGTTCAACTCTTCTGAGTAGACGCCTGACCCGGCTCTGCCATTCATCAGAGAGCCGTCTTTGAATAAACTGATGTCGCTACCAGCGGTTTCTTCACAAACGGATCCATCTGTTATTAGAGTTTTATAACATTTTTCTGTTATTCTCACTCTCTGCCTTCCGTCCATAGGCATACACGTCTCCCTGACATTTCGCTGTGCCATGTCCAGGATGCGCATATGACCATGGAGGGCTGTTGCTCCATGCCACGTAGTATTTCGCAACATTCTGAGGGCTGTTAGCGCTGCCGTTTTCTTTATTTCTAAATCCAACGGTAGCATACCTAACAAAACCTCCATTGCGCTCGTTGGAGTGGTGCGTATTGTCCCTGTTATTCCAACACACGCC
The DNA here is from genome assembly GCA_914767935.1 of Coremacera marginata. Classification (NCBI taxonomy): domain Eukaryota; kingdom Metazoa; phylum Arthropoda; class Insecta; order Diptera; family Sciomyzidae; genus Coremacera; species Coremacera marginata. Next base: position 110,033,850 of record OU612046.1, on the reverse strand, counting down.
AGCCGTTGGACTTTGTCTAGTCGCTTCTTAATGGTTTTCTGACTGACTTTTGTCCACCAGATCACCGAAGCATACGTGATGGCAAGTCTAACCATCATAGTGTAGATCCATTTCATAGCCTCGGGGCTTAGCCCCCATTTTAGACCACAAACGCGTCTACACTGAAACAGAACCCTCTTGGCCTTTTGAATACTGTCTCCTTCATGTTCGTTCCAGTTCAGTTTACTATGGAGAGTTACCCCTAGATATTTAACTTTCGTGGACATGTTGATTTCAGCTCCAAAAAGTCTGAGTGGTTCTCTCCTGAGGCCTACCCTCTTTCTAGTAAAGAGAATATTGTCTGATTTTCCTGCGTTCACGGTGAGGCCTTGTTCTCGACACCACTCCTCCACCATTCGGAGTGCTCCTTTCATGATGTCAGAAATGGTGTCAATGAACTTACCACAGACCACCATCGCAATGTCATCAGCATACCCTATCGTGTGTATGTCCGATTCATCTAGTCTAGCCAAAAGTGAGTCCACAGTGATGTTCCACAGGGTTGGCGATAACACCCCTCCTTGAGGACATCCTCTACTTACTCTACCTCTAGTCTTGACTCTACCGTTCTGTATGTTGACAGCCCTGTGCTTGAGCATGTTGTCTACCTAATTTGTTATCATTGGGCTTACATTGCCCTCTGGCAGAGCCTGTCGCAGCCTTCCAAAGCATATTTTGTCGAAAGCACCCTCGATGTCCATAAATGTGGCCATCGCGATGCCTGCTGAAAAGAACTCTTTTTCAGCCACTCTAACGAATTTGTGAAGAGCACTCTCCGTAGACATGCCTGCTCTATAAGCATATTGGCATCTACTCAGAGGATTATGCATCAGTGAAGTGCTCTCAAGACAGTCAACCATCACTCTTTCCATTGTTTTCAAGAGGAAAGACGTAAGGCTGATCAGACTGAACGACTTCGCCTCCGCATAATCTTTTTTTCCGGGTTTCGGGAGAAAGACATCTTTCGCCTATCTCCAGACTCTCGGAACGTACCCAGTCGCTAAGCAAGTAGCGAATATACCCCACAGCCTAGGTGCAATGAGATCTTCCCCCCATTGCATCATAGCCGGAAATATACCGTCCATCCCTGATGTTTTGTACGGTTTTGTAAATGAGCGTATAGCACTCCTCACCCCGTCCATAGTGATCATTCTTTCGGCTTCCAGTCTGTCAACCCTGTGCATCCCTTTCTTCAGGTTTCTCCATGGGTCGTCAGACTTAAAACTTCCAGGAAAATGCACCTCCATGGTTCCATCCGTTTTTCGGATCAGCCCCACTTTGGGGAATGGATCTTTTGAAACCATTTCCTGAAGCCTGCATGCTTCTGAAATAGTTTCCATCCCAGAGCAGAAGCCTCTCCACGACTGCCTTTTACGGTGTCGTATGAGGTTCTTCAGTTCCTTTTTCCGTGCCTTGTATTCTGCCCATGTTTCTGGGGTTCTCCCTCTCATGTGCCGATTGAAGGCCTTCCTAACCTTCTTCTTCAGAGATTCGAGGTCCGTACACCACCATGGCGTCGGATCACCCCCGTCTATTGAAGTTGTAGGACATGCCACCTCGTAAGCTTCGACCATGGCCGAACTAAGATGTTTGACATGGCTTTCCACTTCCGCTGTATTCCCTGGTACTTTTATAGCTTTTTGGGTCAGTGTTTCCCTCAACTTCGCCTTTTATTTCACAGGATCCGTGTTCTTGAGAATCCTGACCTTCCTACTACTCTGCTGGCGTCGGATTCCGAACTTGACTTCAAACTGAATGGATCTGTGGTCAGACATGGTTAGCCTATCCACGACCCTCCAGTTTTCTATTCTGCTCAGAATCTTTCTGCAAATAAGAGTGACGTCAATGACTTCCGCTCGCCTTGCATCAACGAAAGTCGGCTGTACTCCTCTATTTGCTACCAACAGATTATACCTTTCCATAAATTCAAGCAGTTGCTCTCCTCTGTCGTTGTTGTTGGTGCTTCCCCACGCAGTATTATGCGCGTTGGCATCACATCCTATGATCACTCCAATGCCTCTTTCCTCACAGTACTTTACCAGGTTCTCCACCTCTTTTGAAGGTGGTTGGTCCGGAGAGTCGTAAGGAAGATACGCTGAAGCCACCATACAAGTACCTGCACCATCCCCGATTCTCACAACGGCAAGATCTGGGGAACATAGGTGTGGCATATGTACCGCTAGTATACCATATCTCACCAGGATGCAGGTCCTCCATCTGCCATCTGCCACCGGTTGGTACAGCGTGGCTTTCCGCTCTGAGAGACCTTTGATCTTATTGTGAAGAATCCGAGGTTCTTGGAGCATTGCTATGTCAATTCATGTGGTGCTAAAGTTCTCATTCATTTGTGTAATTGCAACACGGCAAAAGAAATGTGGGATAAATTGCATTCGGTGTACGAGCAAACAAATGAATCAGCCAAGCAACTATTGCAGGAGCATTTTTATACTTACAAAAAGGATTCAAATCATGATATAGCTACACATACTTCAATTCTCGAAGGACTGGTTACTAAATTAAAAGTAGTCGGTGTAAATATTGATGAAAGCATGCTGATGACAAAAATTTTAATGACACTCCCATCAGAATATAAGCATTTTTCTACAACATGGGATTCAACAAGTGATGAACACCGCACAATTGTTAATTTGACTTATGGTGGAAGAATCCCGATTAGGCTTTCAAGCAATCAATTTGAATGAAATCGGAGCTACTGAGGCGCTGGTGGCAAGCCATAATGCCATAGTGTTGTAAAAAGACGGACTAACCACAACGCCAAGCCCAAGGGCAAATGGGGGCAAATGTTTTAAGTGTGGAGGCTTTGGTCACTGGAAACGTGATTGCAGGGTAAAGTCTGCCGCAGCAAAAAATTCCGTTTTAGATTCAACTTATAGATTCGATGACAAGGGTTATTTTAAAGAAAAATAACATTGATTTTATTGATGAAGAATTCGATTGCGAAGGTTGCGCATTGGGCAAGCAACACAGATTATGTTTTGATTTGCGAGTTGAGCGATCATCAAAATATGGCGAAATTCTTCACGCTGACGTTTGTGGACCCATGGAGCAGAATTCTTTTGGAGGTTCGAGATATTTTCTGCTATTTAAAGACGCCTTTTCTCATTTTCGATTCGTGTTTTTCCTTAAAAGTAAGTCAGAGGTTATTGAAAACTTAAAGTCGTTGTAAGAACTTCTGAAAAGCAGTGTAACCATCCAATAAAAATATTGCAAACTGACAACGGAACCGAATTTGTGAATGAAGACGTAAAAACATTTTTAGAAGAAACGGAATTCATCATCGTCGGTCAGTACACCAGAACAAAAGGGTAGTATTGAGCGAGAAAATCGCACAATAATGGAGTCAGCACTAACCATGATTCATACAAAAATGTCGTAATGTGGAACTTTTGGCGGAGGCCATTCAAACAGCGGTGTACATATTAAATCGAACTAGAACAAGCACATTGAAGGATAAAACACCTTTTGATCTTTGGTTTGGAAAGTCAGCAAATTATGATCATTTTCGGATATTTGGGTCTGAAGTGTACGTGCACATTCCTAAACAAAAGCGATCGAAATGAGGCTGAAAAACCGACGACAATTACCATCGTTGAAGATTAAACTGAGATTGGAGTTCATCAGGATGTTGAAATAGAAACTGAACAGTAGTCAAATACTGAAGTTATACCAGAGCGTTCAACGAAAGTGGGCCATATCGATATCAGTGGTAAAGAAAGTGCTTTAATGGCAACGGCATAAGCATCCATTATAGATGAGCCAAAATCTTACGAGGAAGATAAAAAATCACCAGATCACAACAAATGGTCAGGAGCTTTGGAAGAGGAATATGATTCGCTTTGCCAAAATGAAACTTGGATTCTTGTTGAAAAACCAATTAACCAAAAAGTGATTGACAACAAATGGGTTTTTACAAAAAAAAAATAATAAAAAAAAAATTTTTAAAAATAAGCTTTTATTTAACACTAAAACGTGAACTATATAGTAGGTATATTCTAGATTTAGAAGAACCTCTCTCTTGGTTACCCATCATCATAATAAAAGCGTACTTAAATAGGTAAGTTCTAGGGACGTATATAAATTTAGAAATTTTCAAAATGTAAAATATACAAGTTTACTACACAATATCAGTGGAATTGATTCTTTTAGTAGGCTTATCTGTATATAAACCGCAATCCATTATACAGGTTTACTGCACAATATCAGTGCCTGAAGCTTTAAAAATTTAAACGTATTTTATATTTTGAAAATTTCTAAATTAATGTAAGTCCCTAGAACTTACCTATTTACGTACGCTTTTATTATGATGATGGGTAACCAAGAGAGAGGTTATTCTGAATCTAGAGTATACTTACTATATACATATATGACAAATGTCACTGAAATTTATTTTTTTCTTTTTAGTTCACGTTTTGGTTTTATGAACATATTTCATTTTGAAAGCCTTACATATAGCATTTTAAGTGTTTAGACCGTTAACCTTAACAGTACATATTAACATGATTTTATACCATTAACATTATTTATTGCATAATATACTTTATTGTGATATAGCATTTTTCTTGGTTTGTGGGCGGGAATAGGAGGTGTGGCCAAATTTAAACCCCTATCTTCTACTTGATGTTAATGTGCTTCGAAATTTTCAGCTGAATCGACCTAGTATTTTTGGAGATATATCATTTTTATTGATTTATGGGCGGTAAATAGGGTGTGGCAACATTTTTTTCTAACCCATGCAATACTTGAAAGATATTTACCGCCAAAATTTTAGCTGAAACAGCCTGGTAGTTTTGGAGATATATGAATTTGTGGGCAGCAAAAGGGGGTGTAGCCAAATTTTTCTTAAACCCCATTTTCAACTTGAAGGAAATTTACTACCAAAATTTCATCTGAATCGGCCTAGTAGTTTTCGAAATATAGCATTTTTATTGATTTGTGGGCGGTAGAAGGGGGTGTGGCAATATTTTTTCTCCCATTTTCTACTTGAAGGAAATTTACTGCCAAAATTTCAGCTGAAACAGCCCGGTAGCTTTGGAGATATATAAATTTGTGGGAGGTAAAAGGGGGTGTGGTCAAATTTTTTTCTTAAACCCCATTTTGTACTTGAAGGGAATTTACTACCAAAATTTCATCTGAATCGGCTTAGTAGTTTTCGAGATACAGCATTATTATTGATCTGTGGGCGGTAAAAGGGGGTGTGGCAAAAAAATGTTCATAATATTGCATTGTCACCGGGCTTACACCTGTATGCTAAATTTCAGCTTAATCGGAGACCCACAAGCTGTCGAAAAATTGTTTGCAAGATTTGCGGACATACATACATACGAACGAAGCAAGTTAAATAAAAGCTTATAATAAAGCAAAATGCAGATGATGCTATGGCTAGATACAAAGCACGACTTTTAGTAAAAAGTGGACACATTTAGTCCAGTGGTACGTTTTACTTCGTTGAGGTCAATTTTGAGTATTGCAGCTGAGAGAAAAATGAAAATAATGCAGTTCGATGTCAAAACGGCATTTTTAAATGGTGATCTCGATGAAGAGATATACATGTGGCAGCCAATTGGTTTTGATGACGACTGTGGACGAGTATGCAAGTTAAAGAAAAGTCCTTATGGCCTTAAACAAGCCTCACGGTGCTGGAATCAAAAATTCAAATACTTCATAGAATGCTTTGGGTTCAAAGTCATCGAAGCAGATCAATGCATATTTGTGAATCGAGATGGTGGCAGCATGACCTTTTTGGCGATATAAAGGGTGGATAAATTTTAAGGGCCGATATTGAATGTGAACGACACCTTAACGTCAAGTTTTTTCTGCATTTCATTTGACATTTCTCAATTTCAGACTAACTCAATTTCAACCATGGAAAGATACACAATCGAGCAACGCATTAAAGTTATTCAGGCTTATTATGAAAATGGGCGTTCAAATCAAAATGCATAACGTGCACTTCGTGATTTTTTCGGTCAATTTGATCGTCAAAATGTGCGAACAATCGGAAAAATCGTACAAAAATTTGAGCAAGCCGGGTCTGTAGGAGATGTGAACACACCAGTGCATGCTCGTACAGCTCGTACTGCAGAAAATATTGCTGCAAAAATTAACCACCCTTTATGTTGACGACGGCATAGTATGCAGTGAAGATTCGGCAGTTTCTAATCATCTTGAAAAACAATTTCAGATTAAACTTATGGAAGTCGGATGTTTTCTGGGGTTTCAAATTGAGAGATTCCATGACGGTTCTATTTTTATTCATCAATCAGCATGCTAACAAAGAATTTTGCAAAATTTTAATGCAAAGGATTGTTTTCCAGTGGCAGTACCGAGTGACCCGAACCAAGTTTTGAGCAGCTCTTTAGATTCAAAGCCTTACTTACTTACTTAGGTGGTCGTAACAACCCGTGTCCGGGTTTCGGCCGACGTCATCAGTTAGGCAGAGGCCAGGCGCCTCTGCTTTGCGCGCGCCTTCTCCAATCGGATACTCCAAGTGCGATTAGGGCTTCCTCAGCCTGGTCCATCCATCGGAGGCATGGTCTCCCTCGTCGTCGTTGACCAGCGACCCTCGCCTCGAGCATCTTTTTCGCTGGAGCTTCGTCGTCCATACGATGGACATGCCCCAGCCAGCGTAGTCGCTGCACAGTTATACGCCGAACTACGTCAATGCCTTCGTAGAGCTCATACAGCTCGTGGTTCATTCGGATGCGATAGTCATCGCCGACTCAAACAGGACCGAAGATTTTTCGTACGATCCCCTCCATGATGATGTTAAAGAGAACGCAAGACAGTGGATCGCCTTGCCTGAAACCTCTTTCGGTATTGAAGGTTTCGGAGAGGTAATTTCCTACCTTGACGGAGCTGCGTGTGTTGCTCAACGTCATTCTGCAAAATCTAATCAGCTTCAGGATTTGTCGTAGCGCGAAAATCTGGTCTATGGTGGACTTTCCAGGTCGAAAGCCACAATGATAAGATTCAAAGCCTAGTAAATTTTTATATCGGCAGCTAGCGGGCAATTTAATGTATCTTGCGGAAGCAACGCGACTCGATATATGTTACTCTATTGGAAATGTCAGTCGTTACATGGAAAATCCTACTATAGCACACGGAAAAGCACTAAAACGCATTTTGAGATACATAAAGGGCACAATAGGGTTCGGAATATTTTACAACAAGTTCAAAAATAGTTTATGTGGATATAGCGATGCCGATTATGCAGGTGATCTTGACACTCGTAGATCTACGTCAGGATCAGCATTTCTTTACAACAATGGTATTATAATTTGGAGTAGTGGGCGGCAAAAATGTGTATCTCTATCAACGATGGAATCAGAATATATAGCTGCTTCCAAAGCAGTTAAAGAATTGTTGTGGCTGAAACGACTATTTTCGAATTAATTACCATTCAATACGAGTACAAACAACAATATAACATTTTATATGGACAATCAAAGCGCTATTCGCATCATTAAAAATCCAGAGTAACACAAAAGAAGAAAGCATATAGAATATAGCATATAGGTATCATTTCATACGAGAGAGGTTCCAGGAGGGCTGTTTCAACTTGCAGTACATATCAACGCATCAAATGATTGCAGATATTTTTACTAAGGCTCTGCCAAAAGATCGTTTCCAGTCTCTACGCTTATTAATTGGTGTTATGGAAGTTAACAAAAAGAAGCAGTGTTGGATATAAACCATTAATATGCATATTACTTATTTGTAAGCTTTGAAAGAATCCCTTTCTTAAGATTCTAGTTTTTGTTAACATTGCAACATTGTTTTAATCTTGATTTTCTTTTTGCACAAACATAAAAGATTTCTTCAATTCATTCTTATCGCAGCATCATACATTGTAACACTTTGCATCAATATTTATCTTCAATAAATAGTTTAAATAAAATTTAACGCTAATAACTTAATAGGTATAGAATTAAATGTTACCAAGTTACAAAAGGAAATTCGTGCATAGTATGAACTGATGTGTTATTAATATATGATCCAGTTGTGAAGATGCATTCAATTCTTATTGTGGTTATATTTGTAATATTTAAAGGTATATCAGATTCAAATTTTTTAGTTTTATCTGACTTATCTAGATTTTCTGTTTTTTCTATCTTTTGTAACGGTTCTATAGAAATCACTTCGATAAATTCCTTATATGGTAGCTCCTTTACTACCAACTTTTTTTTTACTATATCCCAGCAGCTGTCCTATACTGTTTGGTTTTGAAAAATTTATGTCCACGGAAGATACAATTTCAATTTTTAAAAGTGTTGTTGTTCGATTCAATTTTCGGAAAAATTGAATCATAAATGTCTCTTACGCTGTTTCCAAATTCAATATTCTCACATCCATATGAACCAACTAATATTGTAATATTATGTGGCCCGATATAAAATGAATTGTGCACATCAACATTGGATATAGAATTAAATGTTACCAAGTCTTCATGTCCGCAATTATATTTTGTAGCCAAATGTAATTGTAATAGTGCGTGGTCCGATATAAAATGAATTATGCACATCAACTTTGGGTATATAGTTAAATGTTATCAAGTCTTCAAGTCCGCAAACATATTTTGTTTCAATTGGGGGAAAATATTTTCCAATAAGAGTAGTGGTTCCGCTTTAGGAGATTGTAATAAACATGACCAGTATTCGTTACTGACTGATGATCGATATTTATTGAATATGATTTAAGTATTTGTCATATAAATAGCACATATACAATATTTCTAATGATAATTTCAAACATTTGTAAATTGATCATTTTTATACAAAGTTTTGAAATTCGGACAATTTAAATCATTGAGGTTATAAAAACTTATTTCATTATCATCATCTCTAAACAAATTTTGAATCCATTTAATTTTTTTCCAACCCTATAACATAATAAGCAAAGTTTTTATCTTTAATATATGTAATTCATTCTGTTCATATGTTCGCGATCGAACATGTTTTTTTAAACGCTCTTGAGTTCAAAACAAAATCTTTAATAAATCCTCAGTTTATCAAAACAAAAAAGAAAAAGCCTTTTTAAAAAATTGATTTAAACATTAAACATAACAAATACAGTGTAAGAAATAAACAATTCAGTTACTATTAACGAAATTAAACCAATTTCTAAAAAATTTTTGAGTGTAACAAGTGCTAATACCAAATTAAAAAAAAAAAAAAAATAAAAAAAAGAAAAACTAACAACAGCAAACAAAAATCTCTTAAAAATGCATCGCACACCCCCTCAAACATCAGCTTCAATATGCAACAGCTGTTCTCAGGCGCTGCCACTCAACGGAAACTTCGTGAATTGCCGCAATTGCTCTTCTGAGTCATCCTATACGAGCATGACCGGCGAGAAACGTGATGATTGGAAATACCAAAATTGCCGGCCGCGCACTAGAACGGCAAGCTCATCATCTTCGCAAAGTGCTGCTCAACAACAACAACCAAGCACTAAAGGAAAGCCGCGACGGTAATGATGACGCACTGGATGAGGCTCCCACCAAGAGGTATTTACAGGATGATGCTCTTGCATCGAAGAGTGTGAATTCTGATGTACAAGGTCTTAAAACAGATATGAAAGAGCTGAAAGACCTATAGTGGAGATGAGTAATCGTTTCTCACGCTCACACGACGAAGTAAAGAGCGAAATTGCATATCGACGGCAAAAATTAATGAAACTGTGGCTCAACTGGCCTCTCAGGTCAAAGAGTTAACAGCCAAAAATGATGAAAAAGACGCACGCATTGCAACTATGGAGCGAAGAATTAATGCTCTGGAGTAGCAATCACTTTTAAATAACATAGAAATTAAAAACATTCCATAGAGAGACAATGAGAATGTGAAGGAAATTTTGAAAAGCATGGTGAGCAAACATGGCATGGATTTCCCAGAGAATGATATTGTCGATGCATACCACCTAAGAAACTAGACTAACACCCTCATATTCAAGCTTAGTTCTCTGAGCATAAAACAAAAAATAATGCATACGATGAAAGGTAAAAAAAATCGATGGTGGTACACCGGGAAAAATTATAGCGAAACAACACCAGCAAAATCACGCATTTTTATAAATGATCAACTAAATGCAACAAACCGCCGTCTGCTTTGGCTAGCAAAATCAAAAGCAAAAACGGCAAATTGAAAATTTGTGTGGGTACACGACGGTAGGATCCTCGTAAAAAATCGAATCGGCAACAACACATCAAATCTCTATTGAAAGCGACAGTGATATAACAAATTAATCGAATAGTGTCAAAAAATATAAAAAAAAATATTAAAAAAAGGAAACCTTTCAACATGAATAATATATCAAACAAAACATATTTCAATTATCAAGATATAGATAAAAAATAACACTCGCAAGTTATCACTTATCGTGCATTTTCTTAAATATCCACTCTGCGAAAAAAATTTAACGCATTTTAAGCAGCCACAAATAATATAATACCAACTATTAAAATAATCATTCTAGTTGAAACTAATATAAGCGATTATGAAAACAATTTATTTAATGTTCAAGGCTTCAACGTACAGTTTTTTAACCGTGTAAATAGCAGAGGAGGCGGCGTTGCTGTGTATATAAGAAATGATATGGCACATACGCATACAATACACCCTACAATTACGTCATTCGAAGCAATGTCGATAAATCTAAACATCAAAAATAATCCTACCAAGATTTTGGCAATCTATCTACCACCATCGCAAAATATTAATGCATTTATTAACGAGTTAGAGCAGACAATAAGCAATGCTGATAAAAGAGCCAATCTTGTAACAGTTGGCGACACTAATATAAACATCAACAACACCAACTGTAGCGCAACCGCACTTTACCTCCAGATGCTGGCTACAAACGGTATCGAGAACGCAAACAAGGAGAGTACAAGGGTAGACGCAGGCAGAGAAACAAGCACAAATATTGACCACATTTTGGTGCGCACAAAAACAAAGCAGCACACACGCAGGTCTTATAACAACAACGATATCTGACCACTACTCTCTTCTATGTGGCGTCACTTTCGAAGACAACAGCAACAACAACAATAGCAGCGAAAATGAACAAAGTGCGCGGGGGAAAAACAATCTGCGATTATATGGTGAGTGCACAAATTTTCGGCACTAACTGGGAACAATATTTAGCGTCTGAAAACGTCGATGATGCTTATAACAAAGATAGTGAAATTTAAAAAAAAAAAAATATAGTGGCAGTGAAAAACATGCAAAAACTATTAAAAAAAGAAAACTAAATCTGTGGCTAAGCGATTACTTTATAAAAGATAAATTTATAAAGAGATAAATATTATAAAAAATGGGTAGCAAAACCAAAAACAAACTGAAAAAGAATATAAAATTTTCAGAAATAACTTAAACAAAAAATTACAATGCGCAAAAAATTATTTTCATAAAAAACAATTTTATGATAATAAAAATGACATTCAAAAAACGTGCCCAATAGTGAATGGCATAATCGGCAAAAAGCGTGTAAACCTCGATGATATACAAACACTAGCAAATAATTAATAATATAATAAATTATTAATAATAATTTGCAAAAAATCGTGCATTTATGCAATATCAAAACTGCACAAACTAACGCTACATGCAAAACAATTTGATTTTTTCGAAAAAGCGAGAGAAATTGAAGTTTTCAATATACTGAACACATTAAATATCAGTAAAAGTCCGGGATATGATTTAATACGACCAAAAGACCTAAAAAATAATGCTCTAGTAATGGCACCGGTCATAACAAAACTTATAAATATGAGCATAGAGCAAAATAAAATACCGCACGAAATATTATTCACGTCAAGCAATACGGCTTCCAAAAAGGTAGCAGCATTAACAAGCTGCTGGGTAATTTCGCGAATGACCTAAATGAAAATATGAGTAAAAAATTCACAGGACAGTGATTTCTGTCGACTTTAGCAAGGCGTTCGATACTCTTTCACACGTTAAGCTCTTAGAAGCACTGGAAAACGTTGCTTTTCGAGGTAACGGCTACAAATGGCTTGAAAACTACTTTAAATTTAGATCATATGTTGTGAACATCAAAGACACCCTAAGTGAGGAAGTAGAAGTTAAATGTGGAGTGCCGCAAGGCTCCAAACTCGGTCCGCTGCTATACATTATATAAACAAACGGCATGCTGAGGGTACTTAAAAACAGCAAGACATAGGCCTACGCAGATGATACAGCCATAATTGTTGCACACAAGGACGTTGAAACGGCAACAAAAATAATGCAACAAGAGCTTGACATATTAACAAGATGGTCACATGATAATGGGCTTGTTATCAATGCTGCGAAAATTAAAATCATGCACATTCGCTCATCACACATACCATGCCACGAAATTAAAGTGAAGATTCACAACAATGCTTGCTTGCACGACTACCAAGTAGCAAGCAATGCAAATGACAACTCAAACTTTTCTAGAAAACGTAGAAGAATATAAATACCTAGGCGTTGTAATAGACTCGAATCTGAAATGGCATATTCATAGAGCAGCTGCGAGTAAAGCTGCGAAAAACTTCTAACATGCTACATCATCTTAGCTTCGCATGTAACTACGCTGTGTTAAAACAGGCATACTTCGCGCTCTGTGAGTCATACATTCGTCACGGCATAACGGCTTGGGGATCATCAAGTCACTGCCGTACTCTTCAGAATAGCCAAAATAGCATATTAAAAATTCTAGCAAAAAAGCAAAACTACCAAGTACAGCAAAACACACCCTCACTACACAAACAGCTGCAAGTGCAGTCGAAAATATACATAAATGTTGCTTACTCAGCGAGTTCTATGATGAGTTGTGCTTCAGGACTCCAATACAGCATGAATACAACACCCGTTACCGAATACAAGGAAATCTGTAAATAGCTCAACACCATAACAACTTCGGAAAACACACACAATTCCCAAAATATTAAATGAGTTACCACCAAACATCGCCAATGTCGAACACATACTAAAACATAGCCGAAACAAAATCTTTAAAGTTCATTATATTCAAAGCTAAAATCTGCTATATTTGTATTAATCTTTATTCTTTGCACAAGTTATTTAACTTGTAAAATTTCTTTAATTCTTATAATTTTTAATATTCTTGAACTAATTTATGTTCTTAAACTAATTTTAAAAAAAACAAAAATTTCAAATCCTAAAATTTTGAAATATTTTGTTCAAATTTTTAATTTAGAAATGAAGATTTACTTTACTTTAATTGAAATGCACTGTTCGCTCAACAAATCGAATAAACAAAACAATTAAAAATTTCAAACTCTATTCAAACTATTACAAACTTTATTCAAACTATTATAAACTTTATTCAAACTATTATTTAAATTCAAGACACAACCACGACCATCAGATCAGACGATTAAAAAGCGACAGACTGAACAGCGGAGCAGAGTCCACTGATTCACCGAATAAAGTCTTGTACATGCAGTACAAACAAAACAACGAAAACAACGCGATACAAAAAATTTTAGCGTACATTGTAGCTATGTAAATAAAAAACTGTCTGCTGTATGAGGGTGAGACTGGAATTTGAAATACACTTGTTTTGGTTTTTACTGTAGATGGAAAATATAAATTTTGAGTAGCAACCTTTGCTTGATTTGAAAAAAATGAAAAAATTTGAAAATTTGAAAAGAAAGAAAATTTTGATTAGTCGAGAAAAAAATGTCGGTTGGAATTGAATTTGTGTCGTAAAATTTATAAAAAAAAAAATTAATAATTTGGAAAATTACCACGAAAAAGAAAAACAGTTTCTAAAGTGCGGTTAATAATTGTAAATAAAGACATAAAACGAATTGTGTGGAATTATTTGGAAAATTGCAAATAAAACAACCAAATTTTCAAAGTACTGTTAACAATTGCAAATAAAAACCAACGAATTGTGTATAATTATTTGAAAATTGCAAATAAAAAAAACGAATTATTTTCCAAAGTACTGTCAGCTCCTCCGAGTTCGTCGTCATACGTTTTTCCTTGGAAAACTTATATCATTCGATATATTATTCAAAGCCCGTTGCTAGCGCTTCAAAAGCGTTGCTATCGCAGCAGCAGCAAAAACATCCTCAACAGCATCGCCGTCTGTGAAAATCGTCGTCGTTGTCGACAAGATAATTAAAGGCATACAGTATTACTTCATACCTCAGTTGATTTACGTTCGCTTTCGTAAAATCCAAAGGAAAGAGCAGTGTCCCAAAATAATTGTTTTTACAACCAATATTTCCACAAGACTCAAAATAATTTTTAATAATTCAAGTTTTAATAATAATTTTTAATTTATAATTTTCTTAAATCAGAGTTGATATAATATCAGTTAAAATCATTATTCCCATAATTAAAATTATCATGTAATATTTTTTTTAAATCTTATAGAAGTATTTATATTTATATTTTATTGGTTAATTAATAAATATAGCAAACACAACGTCACCAGGCGCCTGCAGACTTCGTGCGAGGATATTGCATTTATTAGTTATTAATAATTTTTTTTTTAAATTTGAGAATTCATAATTAATTCAATATAAAGGTAAAATTCTCTAAGATTTAATCTAAGATTTAAATAATACTTCAGTCTTTTTATTCATGTTGTTATTTAATATCATTTTTTTCAATTAAAATAATTTGACAAATTAATTTTATTCACCATACATACTTAACATATTTTAATGAAATTGACCATGTTTACTTTACTTGTTTAATACTTACCTTAATATTATCTATTAATTTACCACACTTGAAAATTTATACTTGATACTTTAAATTATATTTAACTTATAGTTTTATAATGACTATGTTTAAATATTAAAGATACTTTGCAATATAAATAATTAAAATTTACAATTTACTTATTTACCTACCTTAAAGATGTGCAAGGAAATTTTCATTCTTTTAATAAATTAAGATAATTATAATGCAACTTTAACTAAATAATCTTTTAATTACATGAAAGGTGAAAGCAGGTGAGGTGAGGTGACGTTAAGTTTTTTTTAGTTTCTCTAAATTCCGAGTTAGCAGTTTCAATTTTCTTTCGAATTACTTTCGATTTTCGGTTTTGGTTTGATTATTTAAGTAATCTCTGCGTACTTTTAAGTTTATGTAGCCGATAATAAAGTATGAGATTGGAGCAAAGCCCACCCCATTTTCCCTGAGCATGGCTGGATTGATGGTATGCAGAGTGCGCTCCACTAAATAACGATTTTAATCGCTGTCAGTCGTTACAGCTGCTAAGCGAGCAGTTCGAATATATAACAAACAAAAAATTCAAGTTTGCAGTTTTGGTGTGACGTGTCTTGAATATGACTGGACAGTCATCTAAAACGAATGTTTCAAATAACTGACCAGTGTACAAAGAATTTAACTTAATTATTAAGATATATTTTAGGGTTCTCCTCAAACATTCCGCCCCCCAAGGACGATAGTTCTTCAAATAAGAGAGTAGACCGAAAAGGTATCAATGAGTAGAAGTAAGGCCGATGGAGGTTATTGCTTTGTCGCCTGGTTGACTGGCTGCGCCTCGACTCGCAGCCGAAGTGCCCTTACTTCGTTCATTAGCATCGTGCGGATCTAAAATCGGAAGAAAACAAATTTTTCTGATTGGTCGTTTAATAAATTTACCATTGCACTTTAGTGTGACCACGCGAACCTAGTCGTCCTTGCCGGGGTGAACTTCTGAAATTCGTGCTAAAGGCCATTTTCCAGGTGGACATCTCTCATCATAAAGTAAGACCAGATCACCAATCTTTGCATTCGTGCGAGTAGTTGCCCATTTTGGTCTTGATTGTAGTCGGCTTAGGTATTCCGAATGCCATCTCGACCAAAAATGTTGTGAGTGCATCACAGTTTTCAACATCTTCGTTAAGTGGACTTAGTGTTCGTGAATTAAGGCAGGCTTCAATTTCAGCTAGCAGCGTAGCTAGTTCCTCATAAGTTAGTACACGGTCTTGCATTATTATTTTTAAATGATACTTGGTAGATTTCACGCCTGCCTCCCACAAACCACCAAAGTGCGGAGATGCGTGAGGAATAAAATTCCAGGTTGTACCTTCTTCCGCTAGAAGTGCTATCAGATCCTTCGTGATTGACGAAGTATTTCGAGAATGCATTTTTTGCAATGCAGTATCAGCACCTACAAAGTTTGTACTGCAATCTGAATATATTTGAGTACATTTACCTCTTCTTGAGACAAATCTTCGAAAGGCAGCAAGGAAAGCTTCAGTTGAAAGACTTGATACAGCTTCTAAGTGTATAGCTTTAGTTACCATACACAAGAATATGCAGATGTATCCTTTTGAACTTTTCGAGTTTCGAAGTGATGACTGCCGAACATCAATGGGTCCAGCATAGTCCACACCGCTGTGGAGAAAGGGTCTAGCTGGCTTAAGTCGAATTGAAGGCAAATTTCCCATGAGCTGCTCAGCGGTTTAAGCGGTATATTTAAAACAGACCAAACAACGTTTCAAAATGTTTTGTGCGATGTGTCGAGCATTTGGTATCCAATATTTACAACGAACTAAATTCAACATCAATTGAATGCCTCCGTGTAATGTTCTAACATAAGCATCTGAAAAGATTAAGACAGTAAGTGGATTTTTATAAGATAAAAGAATAGGATGCTTCATAGTTGCCGGAATGTCTGCATATTTAAGTCTGTCACCAACTCGTAAAAGTTCGTTTTTGTCCAGGAAAGGGCATAGATTAGCAATAGCATGCCTCTTTGGCAGGCAGCCATTGGATATCTGCTCGATTTCTCTAGAAAAATCTATACGTTGAGATATCAGAATAAGGCGATGTATTGCCAATTGTATCTCTTGAAATGAGATATGTCCCGTACGGCGGTTACTCTAGTTTCTAGAGTTATGACAAAATCGAAGTAAATAACTTGTTATTAGAAGCGTTTTTCTTAATGTGGAATAGTTTATTAATATATCTGGATACGACTCCGAAACCAGATTTGATGCTTGAACGGATCGTCGCTCCTCTAAAGATGTTTTTGCTGCTGGATCAATATCGGACAGCCAAGAGGCAGGAACATCTCTCAGCCAAAGAGGGCCATGCCACCATAGTTCATGGTTAACTAGATCTTGTGGCATAATACCTTTTGTTGCGCAGTCAGCAGGATTATCCTTTGTAGGTACGTAACGCCACTGACTTATGGATGTCAAACGTTAAATTTCAGCTACACGATTAGCCACATAAACGGTCCAGCGTATTGGTTGTGATCTACAGCCCTATTCTACTAGCTTAACAAAGCTCACCACATTAACAAAATAGTTAATATTAACAAGTTGTTAATGTTCCGTATTCTGGTAAAAATTTAAAAGCTCTTTTTTTTACAATTTTGTTAATTGCACAAAGTATCTTAACAACGACCATATAATCTTAAAATTTATGTGCTTATGCTAGAGAATTGTTGTGAAATAATAAAAATAGTAAAAACTATAATATAATATTGAATTATACTTACTAAATATATCTTATTAATAAATAAGACTGTGAAAAATGGAAGAATTTTTACGTGTTTTAAGTTTTGATAGTGAAGAAGATCACAGAAAGGAAGAACTTGAACGACGGCGCTATTTAAAACGTCTTCAAAATGAAAATGATTCATTCAATCTATCTCTTTATCTATTTTTTATTTCTATCCGACTCTAAATACAATTAAATACCGAAATGAAAAATCCAAATATAATAATATACATATGCTAGCCAAAAGTTGAGCGTGCAGCCGGCACAAATTGTAGATATATAAAATAGGAGCTGCTCCTGCGTGGTTCACTTAAAATTTGTTTGGCTATTAAAAAAATGTAAATTTGTGTTTTAAATAAAAAAAAATCTTGAGATTACTTAATTCTTTGCATTTTCCATTTTGCTTGCTGCTATAATAAACAATAAAATTTCATCGGAAAAACGGCTGGCGTCTGAATGCTGTGAGTTTCACATTCTCACCACGCGTGGTGAACTTTGAAGCTTTTTAGAGCTTTCAAATTGTAAATGATTTTTTAGAATATGAATATTTACATTACATAACAATAATATTAACAAGAGCTCCTTAACAACTCGTTGTTAAGTTAACAAGAAGAATAGAGCTGCTAATCCAAGCTAATACAGTTGTACTGTCACTCCATAGACCTACCTCATCTATGGATCCCTCGAGTGATTCCGATACTCTGTTAATTAGTTTTGCTAAGAGTTGTGCTGCACATAATTCAAGTTTTGATATTGATAGTGTTTTAAGTGGAGCAACCTTGGTTTTTGCTTGTAATAACTGTATAATGATGTTTCCATTCTCAATGATAGTTCTTGAATAAACTACTGCAGCAAGTCCTAATTGTGAAGCATCACCAAATCCATGTAATGAACATTTCCTCCATTTTGAAATACCAATATATCTATGAATCTGCACCTCTTCCAAGCACTTTAGTATATTTCGATATTCAAGCCACTCCAATCGTATATCGTCTGGAAGCAAATCGTCCCACTTGATATTCCATAATTTCTGGAATAACAATTTAACAAGAATTGTTGTTGGTGCTAGCCGTCCTAAAGGATCAAAGAGTTTCGATGCATCCGATAACAGGCTTCTCTTAGTAGGAGTAGATGATGTATCAAAGTTAACTATAAATGAAAAACAATCAGTATATGGTTTCCAATAAAAGCCTACTGCTTTTATAATATTATCTTGATTAAGATCAACAGAATCTGATGATTCTCTTAGGTCATGCGGAATTAATTGAAGCAAATCCATTGAATTTGAAGACCATTTACGCAAATTGAATCCGTCAGTGTTCAGTAACTGGCATAGTTCCTGTTGTAAAGCGAGGGCTGCTGGAACATCGTCAGTTCCAGTCATGCTATCATCTACATATATATCAGTCAAGAGCTTGTCCGCTGCATCCGGATATCGAATGTATTCGTCTTTGGCAAGCTGCTGAAGAGTTCGAAGTGATAGAAATGGTGCAGAAGTAGTTCCATAGGTTACAGTGTTCAATTTATAAATTTTAACTGTTTCATTTGTAGATTTTCTCCACAGAATTTGCTGGTACCATTGATGTTCTGGTTTTATAATGATACTTTGTTTTACCACTCCGTGATGAGGAAGATAATATGCTTTTTTTTTACGTCATGTGGGTACTCGCCCACTAGTTGCATGTGTCCAAGATGAAGGTATTCATCCATAAATTTGCTATATTGCTCATAAAATTCGGGTTTTTTTTCAAAAGATTTTTCCATATTACGTAGCCTTATGCTAGCTCTAATATGAGAATATTCAAAGTCTGTAATTGATTTCCCTTCAATTTCAGCTTTAAATGGCAAAGAGACTATATAACGACCTGTATCATCTCTTTCATGATTTAAAACAAAGTGTTTCTCGCAGGCCTCCTCTTCTAATAGGTTCTAGTAGGTACTCGTTTTTGACTCAGTTCTTCTTGTTCCCAAAACAGCTTTTATTGCTCATCTATTTGGCAAAAGTGAGTGGTTATAGTAATCTCTTGATTTACAGTACTTATTGGTCCTGATAATACCCGACCATAATGAGTTTCTTGGAAAAGTAGTCCATTCTGATTTTTGTGTTGACCCTTTTTCAAGATTGAACCATATACATCAGCGCCCAATATAATATCGATTGGTCGTGATTTAAAATAATGAGGATCAGCAAGATTAAATGGTAAGCATCGTTATATAAATATGTTGATAAATTAGGCAAAACGAATGCTTCAACAGCGACAGAGAAGGCATCGTAGTTTGAATATAATCGCATGTAAGTGGACTTTCGTGCATAATTGATTTGGTTAGGATTAACCCCATGAATTTTGAGGTGAGTTGAATGACAGGGAAGTTTGTATGTTTGGACAAACTGTTCAGTAATAAATGATCCTTGAGAACCCTGGTCTAAAAGTGCTCTTGCAGATACTCTACCATTTGGGGTTTCAATTTCAAGCAAAATCGTTGCAAGTAAGATATTTGTTGAGTATTGCGGCTGATGCGCATCGCAAGTTAAAACATGATGATTTTGCAATCGACTGGGACTAGGCTTTGCTAAGACATTTTTTGTGGTATCACTTGGAAAGGTATTGTGTAAGAGCGTGTGATGCTTCTGATGACACACTTGGCAAGTATATCTTGATTTGCAATCACAAGCCTTATGTCCGCTACTTAAGCAATTAATGCAAACTGATAGGCTTTTCACGAACTTAATCTTATCTTCTGGTGAATAGGATTTGAATGACCAACACGAATGTAGTGAATGAGACTTTTTGCAGCAAGGGCAAAATGAAGATTTGTTAAGAGTGAATGTCTTAAGCTGAGAGCGCGTTGGCCCATTCATAAATTTTGGTTTAGAGGCAGCTTCAGATGTGCCTAAGGTTTCCAACGTTCGGAAGGTACTTTCCAAGAACTGGAAAAGACTTTCAAGTTCTGGAAGTTCATTTGAAGCTCTTAATGTGTGCTCCCAATCTTTTCTAGTTTCAGAATCAAACTTTTGTACAGTTAGGTCTACAATCATTGGGTCCCAGTTATCCGTATGGATATTTAAATTAGCAAGTGAAGACAGACATTCCTTGGTAGTATCTAATACAGTTTTGATCGCTGAGTGCGAAGGTTCATTACACTTAGGAATGGCGAACAGTTTTTGGAGTAGCGTATCGACAATAATGCGCTTGTTGTGGAACCTGTCCTCTAACGTCTTCCAAGCAAGATCATAATTTGCTTCAGTTGCAAATATGTCTTATCAAATGTTCCGCTTCTCCCTTGACGGAGCTTTTTAGGTAGAACATTTTCTCTATTTTGTTCAGCTTATTATTATTGTGAACAAGAGAAGTGTATAAATCACAAAATGAAAACCATTCAAGGTAGTCACCTGAGAATGTTGGAACTGCAATCTTGGGTAGTTTTGTTTCTATACCAACGATTGCGTCCTCTCTTTGCACATAAACTGTGCTCGAATGGGGTGGTGTGCAGGGTTCTATATCTGTTTGAATAAAGTCAAGGATTTCTCCTTTTAATTCAAAATTTTACTCTCTATAATGATAATAAATTTCTTCTGTTAGGTAGGGAATATCTTTTGTATCTATTGATGTTTCCTGTGCTAATTTTAAAATATCAAAATGATTTTTCTTTACCGTTTCAAAATTGGTTTTTAATTCATTCAGTACTGTGGTGGAGTATCCTTTAGATTTGGTTTTTCGTTCACGTACTATCTTTGTCATACGTGACAAATCTTCAAAGGCTGCACGTTGATCTTCAATTAATTTATCCATCGTTGTTTAAGTTTTGTTAAAAGTCAAAGCGATGATTAACACAAGAGTTTCCAAGTAGTACAATAGTGCAGCTGCAGAACAATATATCTGCAGAACACAGCAAGGCAGCAATATGAGACAAGATGAAATTAAAATTAAATATAGTAGAGATGATAACAAAATGCAAGTAAAGACGATGAAATGCATTTTTTTCACTTTAATTTCCGGGTTTCGGCACCAAAATGTTCGCTCAACAAATCGAATAAACAAAACAATTAAAAATTAAAAATTTCAAACTCTATTCAAACTATTACAAACTTTATTCAAACTATTATAAACTTTATTCAAACTATTATTTAAATTCAAGATACAACCACGACCATCAGATCAGACGATTAAAAAGCGACAGACTGAACAGCGGAGCAGAGTCCACTGATTCACCGAATAAAGTCTTGTACATGCAGTACAAACAAAACAACGAAAACAACGCGATACAAAAAATCTTAGCGTACATTGTAGCTATGTGAATAAAAAACTGTCTGCTGCTAAGCGAGCAGTTGGAATATATAACAAACCAAAAAGGCAAGTTTGCAGTTTTGGTGTGACGTGTCTTGAATATGACTGGATAGCCATCTGAAACGAATGTTTCAAATAACTGACCAGTGTACAAAGAATTTAACTTAATTATTAAGATATATTTTAGGTTTTATAAAGAATTTATAAAGAATTTAACTTAATTATTAAGATATATTTTAGGGTTCTCCTCGAACATGCACATTATTTCAATTTTTTCGCAGGCAAGCCTTAAAGGCTTCGCGAAATCCATGAATATGTAAGCTACCATTGTTAAAGAAACCATGAAATAAATATCTAATCTAATCTAATCTAATCTAATTAAATATTCTATAATATTTTCTAAAGTTGAATCACTATCTTGCCATTTTTTGTGCCATTTGTGAGATCTTTACTGACATACTCAGTTCTTTTGCAATAAATTCGTTGTTGTTGATGCGAAAACCTTGAACGTTCATTACTTAAATATATTCTCTGCTCAGACATTGTTGAATACGATCCTTATCACTATTATGGCTTTGATGGCAACTGGAGAAATTATGCCATAGTTTGAGCTTTTTTATTATGATAAAACTTTTTAAGTTATGTGTTTATATAACTCCAATAATTGTTCAATTATTAATGGTTATATTTTATCGAGCTCAAGGTCAATGTTGCTTTCCTAAGAAAACAACTGAAGGAAAAACAACTAACAACAACAATACCTTATAGAGTATCAATCACATAGCAGACTAGACAGCTGTTTCGTTGGCCGCTAAACCAACTCATCAGTAGCATTTTTTCGTGACTCTTGCTGTGATTCACTAAGCTCTTAATTTTCTACTTGTTTCACGACTGCAATTAGTAAATTACCCTGAATTGCATGTACAGAATATATATATAATAAAAATTTTTGAAATTTGTGAAATTAGAAGAACTTAAAGCTGCTTTCATATCATTTGCCTAAGAGATTTTCTTCGCTTAAGAAGGAATTTAAAATTTTCGCACTAAACTCGCTATTAATTTTTTTTGTTAATTGAGGATTCTTATCAAGCTGACAACAAATTTTATACTAACACAGTGCAACACGAAAAAAAAATAACCATGTACGGCCACCACTACGTGCTAAAAGGCCAACAAAAAAAAAGACCCCCGTCTCGCAGTTTTGCCCAAAGTCCTCCATGTTTTTTTTATGGGCCCCCAAAGAAGTGGGGCCTCGGTGTCATTTTTGGAAAAAAGTGATCATTTTCTCAAGCTCATATCTTGCAAACCGTTCGGAATTTAATGTACTCTCTGCGGCAAAGTTGTAGCTCTGGTCTTGCTAGAACAAAAATTGTCAACATATAAAATAAAAAAAAACTTCATCTTCAAGGTCAAAATCGCAAAAAACTTTAAAAAATGAGCGAAAATGGCCTAAAACGCGTTTTTTGTCGCTTTTACGAACAAATTCACTTTATGAAAAATCCGCCAATTTTCTTTGGCCTGGTAGGGCTTACAGCTCTGATTAAAACCCCAAAGTTTTTTTAAGGAGGCCGATCCAACTTCTTGAGATATAGGCATTTATAGCTTGCGTATATAATCGCTTTTATCTCACTCATTTCATATCCGATCTGGTTGAGATGGGTATCATTGAGAAGACCTTTGAAAACGCTATTAATCTGTTTATAAATATGTTCATTTTTATTAACAAATTGGGGCAAATTAAAAAAAAAAAAATTTTAACCTCACTTTTTTAATAAAAATCTGGTTTTCTCAAAAAACAGCCCTAGTAAACTTATTTCTTCCTAGACTCGGTAAAAGACAATACTTCAAGCTTTTTTTTAAGGTATAATACTCCGCATTAACTCTTCTAAGACCGGAGATAGTGAGGTTTTTCTAACAAAAGTACATTCCAATTGAAGTGTAAGAAAATAAGCGATTTCTTAAAAAAAAAATGTTTATTTCAAAACTTTGAACTTAAATAATTGTCAGTCAGGAGGCCGAGTGAGTGAGTGCACTGTACCTTCCCTGATAATAAGTGCATTCTAATAAAAACTCTCAAGCTGGTGGATGAGTTCCCGTGCCCAAACTATCAAGCAACTACCTGGAAGCAAACATCTGCATTGAATTCACATAAAAACAACCCAAAATATAAAAAAAATACCTGGAAAAACAGTGTAGCTCTTGTCATAAAGATGACATTGTGAACATATAAAATTAAAAAACTTGTAACAAAAAACTACCTGGAAGCAAACAACTGAATTGAATTCACATTGTAGCTCTTGTCATGTTTAATGTCTTGTATGTTTAATTAACGCTCAAAAACGAAACATGCCTGGCCAGAACCATGTGTTTGTCCAAGGGCTAACACCGTTTAGGTAGCGCTTAGGTATCGAGCGATCACGCACCAACCGCAGCAGCACAGGCAATGCAGTAAGCTCAGAACACGCACAAGGGACTCAGCACACAATATAAAAGCGACTCGACACTCACATCGAGGCATTACACAGCGCGATGTCAACGAGAGCTCAGCGGTGAAAGTGAAAAAGTGAAAGTGAAAGTGAAAGTAAAAAAAGTGAAAGTGCTACAGCATAATTCGCACACAACATTGGCAACTGACAATTTTAATATGCAGTGTGAAAATATTGATTTATTTTGCTACGTTTGTGGTCATCAAATAAGAGAAAAAAGTTCTACAAAATTTCAAACATAGTATGAAGTATTGTAAGCCGGTAAACTGGATTAATCTCCCAGGTGATCATGATGAAACCAGTTGCTAATGTGGTCTAAATTGATATGCTGCGCTTGCACCTGAAAATTTTGTATCACCAAAGCCGCCAATTCCAGATCGTAGTACAGAATGTAGAGGAATGACTAGATCAAGTGGTGTTACTTATGAAGATCCATTTGATACCGATTATGAGCCCCAACAGGGAAGAGATGGACCAAAACTAATAACACAAATGGAAATGGATTTCATTGTGGCCATATTGGAACTATCGCAGCGTTTTTAAAGCAAAGAAAACTCACACATGGTAATGTGAACTCTACGGTGTACCGCAAAAGGCAAGCTGAATTTCAGAGCCTCTACACTCTAAATGATGACAATTCGTTCGCTTACTGCAACGATGTAAAATCTTTGGTGGTAAAATTGGGAATGAACTACATCGCTAGTGAGTGGAAATTATTTATTGATGGTTCTGTTTCAAGCTTGAAAGCAGTGTTGTTGCATGTGTCGAGCCGAAAACTTTCCATTCCGCTAGCAATGGGTATTAACATGAAAGAAAGCTATGAAACATTGAAAGATATAATGGAATAGATATAATGGTGAACGAATTTTTGTTTACCTCATTGTACTATTTTCACTTTGTTAATGTTTTCTTTTTTGTCCTCATTTAACAGGCGTACTTAATGGCCCTGACATTAGAAAGCTATTCAAGAGCAACTTTGAATCATCGCTTCATGATTATAATCATTCAATGGCATGGATTTACCTTCAGCGTGTATGCACCAGAGGGTGAAAGAAATGCTGTATTATTTTGAGAAAATCGGCACATCGATGACATTAAAGCTGCATTTTCTTCATTTTCATTTTGACGATTTTATCAAACAACTCCCTAGCGAATCCGATGAGCAAGGAGAACGGTTTCACCAAACCACAATGCCCATGGAAAAACGGTACAAAGGCAAAAAACTCGACGCATTGCTTGCAGAGGTAATATCAATTTTATTGATGCATTGTTTTGCATTCCTTTTTTGATTTCTTTTCTTATTCATTTCAGGTATGTTGGTGGAGTCACAAGATCATCCTGTATGATGTTAATGAAGTATCTAAAGAAGAAAAAGCTGATGATGGAGGGTAGTCTGGAAGTAACGTGCCTGTGGACACCATAAGTTCTGAATCAGAGTCAGATTCGGACGATTCGGACTACGATTTGGATACACAACTTAAGAGAGTGTGATTTGCAAGTCCAGGGCCATCAGCATTATAAACATAATACGAATATTTTTTTTTTATAATTTTTGTAATAGGTAGCATAGTATTGTAGTGCCTTCCCTGCTGAGACTACTAATCCCTACAACACTGAATCATTATTACTAAAAATCCATGCTACTACTCTTTGTTACAACCCTAACTCTAAATGTCAACCCATACCACCTAAGAACTAAGATTAATAAAATCAGTAATAGTATAGCAATGAAACCTGCAACATGCCTTTTCACTTACGGGAGAAGGCTTTATAGTATCTCAATGTTGAAGTAAAGAAAAAACAAATGAAATTAAAAAATTTTCGGGAAATTTTTCACTTTTGCGGCCACCTAAGCGCTACCTAAACGGTGTTAAGAATCATTCCTAGGAAGTTCATATGTTTTAGAAAATTGTTTATTGAGATCTTAAACGGTTTACTACCTATGGACCTGAACAGGGTAAAAAAAAAATTGAATTTTCTAAAGTTGTTTGCGATTTTGACCTTGAAGATGGAGTTTTTTTTTATTTTATATGTTAACTATTTTTGTTCTTTATGACAAGAGCTACAACTTTGCCACAAAGAGTAAATCAAAATTCCGAACGATTTGCAAGATATGAGCTTGAGAAAATGATCACTTCCAAAAATTACACCGAGGCCCCACTTCTTTGGGGGCCCATAAAAAAAAAACCTGGAGGACTTTGGGCAAAAGTGGGAGACAGGGATCTTCTTTTTTTGGTCTTTTATCACGTAGTGGTGTCCGTATATGGTTATTTTGCCATGACTTAAAAAATTACACACTGTGTTATAGTTGCTAGTTTTATATACTTTCGGAGTACTCCCGGCCTTATCTGTCCACTTTGATATTTTAATAGTTCCAAAAATTTGCATTCCATCGGGGGCACTCAGGATCAGCCACACGTATTTGGTGGGCATGATAACTTTAAAGCTGCTAAATTTTGCACAGGCTCGAGATGTTTTCTGGCAATCGGAGATGTAGACGCGAAATTTTTTTAGGAAGTATTCTCGCACCGAGGATACAGATGTTTTCGAGTGAAAACCTTTGATGAATACTGTAGTAGATTCAAATTGATTAGCAGACTTAAGTTTTTGGATCCTGTTTTCCCATTCTGTGATAGTCCACGAGATTTAGTGGAAGTGTTTAGATAAGCTGGTTTATTTGGTGGCACGGAGTTAACTGATGGTGAATGGTTGGACGCTTCCAAAATTTCATGAAAGACGGAAGATGAATTATGGTGAGGGATCTGTGAGGTCATGACTTCCGTGCTATTAGGCGCAGATCTAACCTCATCTACTATATCTGCCCTTCAAGTAGAAAATGGGGTTTAAGAAAAAAATTTGGCCACACCCTCTTTTACCGGCCACAAATTAATATATCTCTAAAAGTACTGGCCTGTTTCAGCTGAAATTTTGGCAGTAAATGTCCTTCAAGTATTGCATAGGTTTGAAAAAATTTTGCCACACCTACTTTTACCGCCCACAAATTTATATATCTCCAAAGCTACCGGGCTGTTTCAGCTGAAATTTTGGCAGTAAATTTCCTTCAAGTAGAAAATGGGGTAGAAAAAAAAATATTGCCACACCCCTTTTACCGCTCACAAATCAATAAAATTGCTATATTTCGAAAACTACTAGGCCGATTCAGATGAAATTTTGGTAGTAAATTTTATTCAAGTAGAAACTGGGGTTTAAGAAAAATTTTCCACACCCCCCTTTTGCCGCCCACAAATTCATATACCTCCAAAACTACCGGGCTGTTTCAGCTAAAATATTGGCAGTATATATCCGTCAAGTATTGCATGGGTTAGAAAAAAATGTTGCCACACCCTCTTTACCGCCCAGAAATGCAATAAATAATGTAAATGGTATAAATCATGTTAATATGTACTGTTAAGGTTAATGGTCTAAACACTTAAAATGCTATATGTAAGGCTTTCAAAATAAAATATGTTCATAAAACCAAAACGTGAACTAAAAAGAAAAAATAAATTTCAGTGACATTTGTCATATATGTATATAGTAGGTATATTCTAGATTCAGAAGAACCTCTCTCTTGGTTACCCATCATCATAATAAAAGCGTACGTAAATAGGTAAGTTGTAGGGACTTATATAAATTTAGAAATTTTCAAAATGTAAAATACATTTAAATTTTAAAAGCTTCAGGCACTGATATTGTGCAGTAAGCCTGTATAATAGTTCACGTTTTTGTGTTAAATAAAAGCTTATTTTTAAAAATTTTTTTTTTTATAATTTTTTTTTTGTAAAAACCCATTTGTTGTCAATCAGTTTTTGGTTAATTGGTTTTTCATCAAGAATCCAAGTTTCATTATGGCAAAGCGAATCATATTCTTCTTCCAAAGCTTCTGACCATTTGTTGTGATCTGGTGATTTTTTATCTTCCTCGTAAGATTTTGGCTCATCTATAATGGATACTTATGCCGTTGCCATTAAAGCACTTTCTTTACCACTGATATCGATATGGCCCACTTTCGTTGAACGCTCTGGTATAACTTCAGTATTTGACTACTGTTCAGTTTCTATTTCAACATCCTGATGAACTCCAATCTCAGTTTCATCTTCAACGATGGTAATTGTCGTCGGTTTTTCAGCCTCATTTCGATCGCTTTTGTTTAGGAATGTGCACGTACACTTCAGACCCAAATATCCGAAAATGATCATAATTTGCTGACTTTCCAAACCAAAGATCAAAAGGTGTTTTATCCTTCAATGTGCTTGTTCTAGTTCGATTTAATATGTACACCGCTGTTTGAATGGCCTCCGCCAAAAGTTTCACATTACGACATTTTTGTATGAATCATGGATAGTGCTGACTCCATTATTGTGCAATTTTCTCGCTCAATACTACCCTTTTGTTCTGGTGTACTGACCGACGATGATGAATTCCGTTTCTTCTAAAAATGTTTTTACGTCTTCATTCACAAATTCGGTTCCGTTGTCAGTTTGCAATATTTTTATTGGATGGTTACACTGCTTTTCAGAAGTTCTCACAACGACTTTAAGTTTTCAATAACCTCTGACTTACTTTTAAGGAAAAACACGAATCGAAAATGAGAAAAGGCGTCTTTAAATAGCAGAAAATATCTCGATCCTCCAAAAGAATTCTGCTCCATGGGTCCACAAACGTCAGCGTGAAGAATTTCGCCATATTTTGATGATCGCTCAACTCGCAAATCAAAACATAATCTGTGTTGCTTGCCCAATGCGCAACTTTCGCAATCGAATTCTTCATCAATAAAATCAATGTTATTTTTCTTTAAAATAACCCTTGTCATCGAATCTATAAGTTGAATCTAAAACGGAATTTTTTGCTGCGGCAGACTTTACCCTGCAATCACGTTTCCAGTGACCAAAGCCTCCACACTTAAAACATTTGCCCCCATTTGCCCTTGGGCTTGGCGTTGTGGTTAGTCCGTCTTTTTACAACATTATGGCATTATGGCTTGCCACCAGCGCCTCAGTAGCTCCGATTTCATTCAAATTGATTGCTTGAAAGCCTAATCGGGATTCTTCCACCATAAGTCAAATTAACAATTGTGCGGTGTTCATCACTTGTTGAATCCCATGTTGTAGAAAAATGCTTATATTCTGATGGGAGTGTCATTAAAATTTTTGTCATCAGCATGCTTTCATCAATATTTACACCGGCTACTTTTAATTTAGTAACCAGTCCTTCGAGAATTGAAGTATGTGTAGCTATATCATGATTTGAATCCTTTTTGTAAGTATAAAAATGCTCCTGCAATAGTTGCTTGGCTGATTCATTTGTTTGCTCGTACACCGAATGCAATTTATCCCACATTTCTTTTGCCGTGTTGCAATTACACAAATGAATGAGAACTTTAGCACCACATGAATTGACATAGCAATGCTCCAAGAACCTCGGATTCTTCACAATAAGATCAAAGGTCTCTCAGAGCGGAAAGCCACGCTGTACCAACCGGTGGCAGATGGCAGATGGAGGACCTGCATCCTGGTGAGATATGGTATACTAGCGGTACATATGCCACACCTATGTTCCCCAGATCTTGCCGTTGTGAGAATCGGGGATGGTGCAGGTACTTGTATGGTGGCTTCAGCGTATCTTCCTTACGACTCTCCGGACCAACCACCTTCAAAAGAGGTGGAGAACCTGGTAAAGTACTGTGAGGAAAGAGGCATTGGAGTGATCATAGGATGTGATGCCAACGCGCATAATACTGCGTGGGGAAGCACTAACAACAACGACAGAGGAGAGCAACTGCTTGAATTTATGGAGAGGTATAATCTGTTGGTAGCAAATAGAGGAGTACAGCCGACTTTCGTTGATGCAAGGCGAGCGGAAGTCATTGACGTCACTCTTATTTGCAGAAAGATTCTGAGCAGAATAGAAAATTGGAGGGTCGTGGATAGGCTAACCATGTCTGACCACAGATCCATTCAGTTTGAAGTCAAGTTCGGAATCCGACGCCAGCAGAGTAGTAGTAAGGTCAGGATTCTCAAGAACACGGATCCCGTGAAATAAAAGGCGAAGTTGAAGGAAACACTGACCCAAAAAGCTATAAAAGTACCAGGGAATACAGCGGAAGTGGAAAGCCATGTCAAACATCTTAGTTCGGCCATGGTCGAAGCTTACGAGGTGGCATGTCCTACAACTTCAATAGACGGGGGTGATCCGACGCCATGGTGGTGTACGGACCTCGAATCTCTGAAGAAGAAGGTTAGGAAGGCCTTCAATCGGCACATGAGAGGGAGAACCCCAGAAACATGGGCAGAATACAAGGCACGGAAAAAGGAACTGAAGAACCTCATACGACACCGTAAAAGGCAGTCGTGGAGAGGCTTCTGCTCTGGGATGGAAACTATTTCAGAAGCATGCAGGCTTCAGGAAATGGTTTCAAAAGATCCATTCCCCAAAGTGGGGCTGATCCGAAAAACGGATGGAACCATGGAGGTGCATTTTCCTGGAAGTTTTAAGTCTGACGACCCATGGAGAAACCTGAAGAAAGGGATGCACAGGGTTGACAGACTGGAAGCCGAAAGAATGATCACTATGGACGGGGTGAGGAGTGCTATACGCTCATTTACAAAACCGTACAAAACATCAGGGATGGACGGTATATTTCCGGCTATGATGCAATGGGGGGAAGATCTCATTGCACCTAGGCTGTGGGGTATATTCGCTACTTGCTTAGCGACTGGGTACGTTCCGAGAGTCTGGAGATAGGCGAAAGATGTCTTTCTCCCGAAACCCGGAAAAAAAGATTATGCGGAGGCGAAGTCGTTCAGTCTGATCAGCCTTACGTCTTTCCTCTTGAAAACAATGGAAAGAGTGATGGTTGACTGTCTTGAGAGCACTTCACTGATGCATAATCCTCTGAGTAGATGCCAATATGCTTATAGAGCAGGCATGTCTACGGAGAGTGCTCTTCACAAATTCGTTAGAGTGGCTGAAAAAGAGTTCTTTTCAGCAGGCATCGCGATGGCCACATTTATGGACATCGAGGGTGCTTTCGACAAAATATGCTTTGGAAGGCTGCGACAGGCTCTGCCAGAGGGCAATGTAAGCCCAATGATAACAAATTAGGTAGACAACATGCTCAAGCACAGGGCTGTCAACATACAGAACGGTAGAGTCAAGACTAGAGGTAGAGTAAGTAGAGGATGTCCTCAAGGAGGGGTGTTATCGCCAACCCTGTGGAACATCACTGTGGACTCACTTTTGGCTAGACTAGATGAATCGGACATACACACGATAGGGTATGCTGATGACATTGCGATGGTGGTCTGTGGTAAGTTCATTGACACCATTTCTGACATCATGAAAGGAGCACTCCGAATGGTGGAGGAGTGGTGTCGAGAACAAGGCCTCACCGTGAACGCAGGAAAATCAGACAATATTCTCTTTACTAGAAAGAGGGTAGGCCTCAGGAGAGAACCACTCAGACTTTTTGGAGCTGAAATCAACATGTCCACGAAAGTTAAATATCTATGGGTAACTCTCGATAGTAAACTGAACTGGAACGAACATGAAGGAGACAGTATTCAAAAGGCCAAGAGGGTTCTGTTTCAGTGTAGACGCGTTTGTGGTCTAAAATGGGGGCTAAGCCCCGAGGCTATGAAATGGATCTACACTATGATGGTTAGACTTGCCATCACGTATGCTTCGGTGATCTGGTGGACAAAAGTCAGTCAGAAAACCATTAAGAAGCGACTAGACAGAGTCCAACGGCTGGCGTGTGTTGGAATAACAGGGGCAATACGCACCACTCCAACGAGCGCAATGGAGGTTTTGTTAGGTATGCTACCGTTGGATTTAGAAATAAAGAAAACGGCAGCGCTAACAGCCCTCAGGATGTTGCGAAATACTACGTGGCATGGAGCAACAGCCCTCCATGGTCATATGCGCATCCTGGACATGGCACAGCGAAATGTCAGGGAGACGTGTATGCCTATGGACGGAAGGCAGAGACTGAGAATAACAGAAAATTGGTATAAACTCTAATAACAGATGGATCCGTTTGTGAAGAAACCGCTGGTAGCGACATCACTATATTCACAGACGACTCTCTGATGAATGGCAGAGCCGGGTCAGGCGTCTTCTCAGAAGAGTTGAACCTATCCTGTGTACTGAGGCTGAGGAGGTTCGTGTCTGTATGCCAGGCGGAAATGCTTGGTGTAGTGGATGCGCTGGACCACTTGATAGATGGCCGGGTAAATGGCAAGAAAATTGTCATTGCCCTTGACAATCAGTCGGTGATTAGGTGCATGCAACGGACAGATATTACTTCCAGGTTGGCCATAGAATGTCTTACCAAACTCAATAGGTGCGCTCAGAGAAATGAGCTCACACTTATGGGGGTGCGAGGACATTCTGGCATAGAACAGAATGAAAAGGCTGATTCTTTAGCAAGAGAAGGATCAGCAGAAGAATTCTGTGGACCAGAATCACGTATCGCCATAGGCGACAACATGGTGGCAGGCCTTTTTAAGCAATGTACGGACTCGGAACACCGTACAAGGTGGTAAGAAGCTGGTAATTGCAGGCAATCAAAGGCGGCCGTGAAATGTTCAAGTAGTCAAGCAGCATAAGTCACCCGATACAATCGGAAGACTTTAAGCTGGCTTACTGCACTGGTCACAGGACACGGTCCCTACATGTACCATCTCAGGAAGATGACTCTGACCGAAGACGATGCGTGTAGGTTATGCCTAGAGGAGCCGGAAACAGCAGCACACATTCTGTGCCAGAGTCCAGCGGTGGCAAGCATAAGATTGACCATTCTGGGACGTCCATTTATTGACGAAGCCGAGATTGGTCAACTGACCTACAAGGACATGCTTGAGGTGACAAAGGGTGCTTATATAAGGAGCATACTCACTTATGAGTGCTCCGAGCAGTAGCATCCTTCGTCAAAAAGGGGACGAAAAGGGACCCACTGTGTTCTGATTCGGCCAATCCCCGACTTATTATATAGCATCACATGAATTTACGATTACCTTCTATGTCCGTGCATCATTCTTAATAAAATTTTTGCTGTCGGTTGTATTTTTCTCCGTCTAATTGTCATATCCAAAAAGCTCTGACGCCATCAAATTTACTCGAACCTGAAATTTCCACATCATCCATTGCGATGGATCGATGAATTTCTCGATAGTTGACACCTTGTCCATTTTTGGTTTGATAAAAAAAACTGTACTAGAGACTGCTCCAAAGAAAAAAAAAATATATATATATATATATATAGTAGGGTGTATCAAAAATTAACACCCAATTCCACCCCTAAATAATGAAATAGGACGGAAAGACAATGCAGAAAATATTTTTATTTTTTTTTTAATGAATTCCTGGTTCCCCAAATAGCGGTTTTCTATGAAAATCGTGTCTTTTTGTACTGGAGCCCATCTAACGGTACATTTTTTTATAAAAAATACTATAGATATCGATTCACTATTAAA
The DNA here is from genome assembly GCA_914767935.1 of Coremacera marginata. Classification (NCBI taxonomy): domain Eukaryota; kingdom Metazoa; phylum Arthropoda; class Insecta; order Diptera; family Sciomyzidae; genus Coremacera; species Coremacera marginata. The sequence goes on along the minus strand of OU612046.1, from coordinate 110,000,056 downwards.
AAACAGAGATCGGACTATGTACAAAAGTGTCAGCATAGAAACAAAAAACCATTATTTAACCTATATTCAACTAACTTTGTACTGGAGCCCATCTTAATGCACAGTTTTTTACAAAAAATAACACAGATAGTGATTAATCATTAAAAATAACTCATTCACGCAGATTTTTAGAGAGATCGAACTACGTTCAGAAGTGTAAGCATAGAAATAAAAAAACCATTATTTACCATATTTTCGATTACTTTTGTACTGGAGCACATGTTAAGGTACACTTTTTTACAAAAACCCCCATAGATCTCAATTTACAACATAAAATAACTTATGCACAAGGTATATTTAACAAGGTAGTGTCGTCTCGGAGCGGTGGGTACCGCAGCTGCCAAACACATATAATATCTTTATTGTTTTGCTTTTAATCGTAAAAACCTGGTTTTGACAGATGCGGTACCCAGCACAAGAGAGAATTTTAACTGCTAACACTACCTTTATTTATTTATTTATTTATTTATTTATTTATTTGATAGACATAATACATTGTACAAATAAGATTACTCTTTTTAGGATGTACAAACATTAATAATTATAAAAAGTAAAAGGCAATGAAAGCAAAATGATGAATTAACTTAAATTAAAATTAAACATAATGATTTGAATTAAGTTAAAAACTAAAATTAAATGAAAATATGAAATTTAGATTTAATTGATTATGCTAGAAGGCAGAAATAAAGATGTAATGAAATTAGAAATGAGAGATGAATACATTATTGAGATGAACTAAAGTGTTGAAAGAGTTTTTGCTTAAAGGTGTTTGCGTTACCTATTTTTTTATGTAAGTGGGAAGCATATTCCATAGATTTATCGCATAAACAAAAAACTGTCGGGAAGTTATAAGATATCTATGCGCTGGTAAGATAAGCTGTGCAGTTCTCTGAGTCCTGGCAAATCTTATTTTTTCGAAAAGATAGGTTGGTTTCTTACTTTTTACTAGCTTAAACCCGCCGCTTCGCCGGGTTTTCAAAAAGTTTTCATTCAAAAATTGATAGTGGGTAGGCTTGATTTTTCGCTACCAAAACGATTTTTTATTGTTTAAGTAATACTACAAATTATTAACCTTAAGATTGTTATATCATCTGATAGGAAATCGAAAACCTAAATTTTGGATTTAATTTTTTTTACAACAAAAACAACTTTTATCCAATTTTTTGGCTTAAACTAAAAATTTTTGAACATTTTTTAAAAAAATTTTTAAAAATATTAATATACGTACTTTGGTTTAGTAAAAATTTCAACTTATGTTTGAAGGATATTTTAACAAACAACATTTTTCAAAAAAAATTATTGAAATCCATTGCAAACTGACTGAAATATTTGCCTTCAAAGCTAAAAGTGTGAATTTCAAGTCGTTTTTCTCTCATTCTCAGCTTATAATTAATACTAAAAAGATCTGGTACTAAAATTTTTCACAGTTTTCAAACTACATACATGATTTTGGTATCAAATTGAAGGAAATTTAAAAGCGTTTATTGATTTTGTTCTCGTTTAACCGAAGTGCAATTTAATCCATTAGGGCCGAAAGAAAACCATAAAAAACAGACATTTTTAGACTTGAAGCAACATTTTGGTGAAAACTATGTATGCCATTGAGCAGAAATAAGTTATTATTGCATGCTAATTTTACTTTTTTTAAAAAACTGGCACTAAAACTTTTGAAATATTATGCAGTATTTAATGAAAATTCGAGACGCATATGTTTCCATATAGTAACATTGGTTGTTAATGGGTTAAAATAAAGTATCCTATTGCACTCTCTGCTGACCTATAAATATGTGTACAAAATTTTATAAAAATCTGAGTTGTCGTTTAAACGTGATGAGTGAACATAAAAAGTGGCTACAGATTTATTAATAGTATAGATATATAGATAAAGCAATAATACTGTTCGAAAATTTAAAAAACTGTTTAACGGGCAGCCAGTAATTTGATTTGTGAAAGCTGATATATGCGAGTGTCTATCTACATATGTTGAAAATGAATCTCGCGCAGCTATTGTAGGCCACAGTTAGCTTTCGGTTTGACTCCTGGTCCATATTCGAAAATAGTTCACAGCTATAAGAGATTATTGGTAGAATAAAGGACTTTACGAGTCTAAGCTTTACACCTGCAGACAAATATTTGGATGTAGGGCTTAGACCACGTAAGGCACCATAAATTTTACCAACTACTCGGTTTATGTGAGTGCTCCATGTAAAACTATTATTAAAGTGTACTCCAAGATTTTTGAAGGATTTAACATACTCGATTTGGGAGTTATTAAGAAGTAGGGGAGGACATTCTTCATGTTTATTGCGCCTGTCGGTAATTATCGCTTTGGTTTTAGTTGAGTTTAAGCTTAGTCCGTTACCTTGTCTTATTCTACCATGACTTATGCATGCAAACTTTCTAAGAGATCAAACACGTACAGTGGTGCCAGCATTAAAATTAAAAAACCATTATTTGCAATATTTTCCCACAAATCAATAAAAATGCTGTATCTCGAAAACTACTTGGCCGATTCAGATGAAATTTTGGTAGTAAATTTCCTTTATGTAGAAAATGGGGTTTAAGAAAAAAAGTTGACCACACCCCCCTTTACCGCCCACAAATTAATATATCTCCAAAATTGCCGGGCTGTTTCAGCTGAAATTTTGGCAGTAAATGTCCTTCAATTATTGTATGGGTTAGAAAAAATGTTGCCACACCCTCTTTTACCGCCCAGAAATCAATAAAAATGATACTAGGCCGATGAAAAATACTAGGCCGATTCAGCTGAAAATTTGGCAGCTCATTTACATCATGTAGAGATAGGGGTTTAAATATGACCACACCTCCTATTCCCGCCCACAAATCAATAAAAATGCTATATCATAATAAAGTATATTATGCAATAAATAATGTAAATGGTATAAATCATGATAATATGTACTGTTAAGGTTAATGGTCTAAAAACTTAAAATGCTATATGTACGGCTTTCAAAATAAAATATGTTCATAATTAAACTGTAAGACTAAAAAGTAAAAAATAAAAAATATATAAAAAAAATTTTTAAAAATAAGCTTTTATGTAAAACCAAAACGTGAACTAAAAAGAAAAAAATAAATTTCAGTGACATTTGTAATATATGTATATAGTAGGTATATTCTAAATTCAGAAGAACCTCTCTCTTGGTTACCCATCATCTTAATAAAAGCGTACGTAAATAGGTATGTTCTAGGGACGTATAATAATTTAGAAATTTTCAAATTGTAAAATACATTTAAATTTTAAAAACCTTAAGGCACTCATATTGTGCATTAACCCTGTATAATGGATTGCGGTTTATATACAGATAAGCCTACTAAAAGATTCAATTCCACTAATATTGTGTAGTAACCTTGTATATTTTACATTTTTAAAATTTCTAAATTTATATACGTCCCTAGAACTTACTTTTTTGCGTACGCTTTTATTATGATGATGGGTAACCAAGATGATGGGTAATCTGAATCTAGAATATACCTACTATATACATATATGACAAATGTCACTGAAATTTATTTTTGTTTTCTTCTTAGATCACGTTTTGGTTTTAAATAAAAGCTTATTTTTATAAATTTTGTTTTATATATTTTTTATAAGATAGATAAGATAGATTTTACAAGATAGATTTTCATAAGATTTTTTATAAGAAGATATTTTTATTCTGGGCAAGCCGAGTATTTTAAACAACGAAAAATTGTCAACTAAAGCAGATATCTTGCGTCGAATACAACTAGCATCAAGTGAGGTTCGCGGCCAGACATCAAAACAATGGTTATCGTTGAAAACTTTTCTAGCCTCGTCTCATATGAAATTATCGATATATGAAAAAAAAAACTACAATACCAATTATATCATCGAATGGAATCATAAAAAAGTCAACAAAGTAGTTGCGACTTATCAGGATATAATAAAACATAAAACTCGTGCGAATATTCCATTTTTAATAAATAGTCTCAATGATGAATTATTTGACATTGCTCATTGCAAATGTGCCAGAAATGAGTATTTGTGCAGCGTTCAATACCAAATTCCAGAAAAGGAAATCGATTTAATTTTTGACCAACGTGGCGAGCGTCGAATGCTAATTTCAACGCGGAGGGACTAATATCAGCAAACTTGGAGGCTTACACTTTAAGAGACAATTTGGAGCTGACCAGCGAAAGCGATTACTTACCAACCTTACCTTAGAATGTGATCGATAAAAAATTTTTCCTCGAGTAGCTACTGATTTAGCATCATCGCTTATAAAGGATTATAAAGGATAGAAAGGACTTATAAAGGATAGAAAGGACCCAAAGGATAGAAGGAAAGCTTATAAAGGATAGAAAGGACCCAATTTTAAATTAAAAGTCGATAGAACTGGAAAGCTTATAATTATCAATAAAAAATAAAGTTGTTCACGGAAGAGAGGCAAACCAAGAAAAAGTAATGCAGGAAAACATTTGTAGTTCTAATATTAAAGTGTTTGCATTCGACGAAAGAAGAGACACACCCCTTACCCTGGAGAAAACGGATGATGGAACGCGCCATCCGCGAATAATCGACGAAACCCATTTAACCATTCTAAAGCAGCCATATTCAAAATTCTTAGGCGCTGCCCCAATTCGCGGTAATTCGACAGCGCCATCCACTGCCGAAATTGTTTTGAACTTTTTCAAAACAAAGGATCACAATATATCGGACTTAATTGGTGTTTGTTCTGATGGCGAAGTGAAAAACACCGGCATCAACAATAGAATTATACGCTGTTTGAAGGTTGATCTGGATAGACCGTTACATTGGTTCATTTGCATGCTACATTTTAATGAATTGGCATTTCGCCATTTATTTGGAAAAATTTATTCTTCGTTTACAACTGGACCAGCTACAACAACCGGCAAGATATCCAAAGCAATATAAACGTAGAAAATACGGTGCGTACTAAATAGTTATTCTGTCTACACAAAGTAGGGTATTAAACCTTTTTTAAATTATTTCTTATATACTAACTTAGATACTTTTTTTATTTCTATTTAGTTCTTTAGATTTTAAATTTTAAAGCGATTCCATTTGTTGAGGGAAGTATGCCTCCAAATATCGGAATTACTGTCGAAAGTACCGATCAAAAATATTTGTTTGATATAGCAACTGCAGTAGCGACAGGCATTTGTTAGACGACTTTAGCTAATAAAAAACCGGGACGCATCCGTCACGCGCGTTGGCTCACAAAAGCCAGTAGAGTTTTGGGCTATTTCGTGTCACAAGCATAACCAACGCAAGACTTACAGGAATTGGCAACATACATTATTCGGGTGTATGTTCCAATGTATTTCAACATTAAATATCAGTATTCAATCACGCGCGGCAGCGTCCACTTTTTTAATTTCTTAAGAAATTAAATTGGTTGACAATGTTTGTGAAAACAATTGCTACTATTCGTACCCAGAAAATTTGTTGCTGGCTATGATTTTTGATGACGATGGTAATATACGATCTATGGGCTACACAAAAATTTTGCAAGCACGTGAGAAGTCCGAAGAAGAATTCGGATAAATTCGCACTTATCGTCTTCCAAACATCAGGTTCGATTGCGAAAACTACTACAGCATGATTGATTGGAATTTGTGCTATACCGAACCACCAAACACCTGTAGAATGTCATACGAAAGCATCGAAAAACTTGCAAAGATTGGTGTTTCCACCTTGGACAACGAAATAATTGAAACACCTTGTCATATTCAAGACACGGAAAGACATGTCAAACTCGCCACAGAATTATCAACAGTGGCTTCTTCGGAGGCAAGTCAAGAAGGAATTATGTTTTCAACTCTGGAGTCATGATCAAAGCGTCCCAAATTTGACACAAACAAGATTTTTGTTAAATTGAATTTGAAAAGTATATCCTAATATGACAGCTACTTTGTTAAATTAATTAATTTTGAAATAAATTATATAATGTTACACACGACTTTTTGTAAATTTTTCAAGGCAATCAGTTTTAGGTATAGTTACATAATCAATTTTTAGTGTTTAAGCTAAGCTAAGGTAGCTTCAGTGCAAAAGTTGTCAAGAAATCGGAAAACCAAAAAACTGCCTTGCTTGAAATCTCTAAAAATTTGCTTCGATATTTTTTTGTTTTGCAAAAGCAAACAATAATTTATGCTGCTTGGAACATAGACAGATCAGGTAGTTGTGAAATTTTATAACAGACAGATAAAGAACTTAGAACTTAAGCTGAACCCTCATTAAAAGAAAAAATGTTCTATCTGCCACCACTGTACGTGTTTTATCTCTTGGAAAATTTGCATGCATAAGTTATTTTAAGTGGTTAATTGAGATCTATGGGGGTTTTTGTAAGAAAGGATACCTTAAGATGGGCTCCAGTACAAAAGTAGTCGAAAATATTGCAAATAATGGTTTTTTAATTTTAATGCTGACACCACTGCACGTGTTTGATCTCTTGGAAAATTTGCATGCATAAGTTATTTTAAGTGGTTAATTGAGATCTATGGGGGTTTTTATAAAAAAGTGTACCTTAACATGTGCTCCAGTACAAAAGTAATCAAAAATATGGTAAATAATGGTTTTTTTATTTCTATGCTGACACTTCTGAACGTAGTTCGATCTCTCTGAAAATTTGCATGCATATGTTCTTTTTAATAGTGAATCGATATGCATAGTATTTTTTATAAAAAAAGTTACCGTTAGATGGGCTCCAGTACAAAAAGACACGATTTTCATAAAAAACCGCTATTTGGGGAACCAGGAATTCATTAAAAAAAAAATAAAAATATTTTCTGCATTGTCTTTCCGTCCTATTTCATTATTTAGGGGTGGAATTGGGTGTTAACTTAGGTCCATACATTTCGATACACCCTAATGCATACATATATAGATCTTATCAGCGTTAAGCAAGCATAGAAGCATGATCAACATATGGCTTATTTTTGTTAAACAAGTTCACAAACATAAATAAATAAATATATTATATGCTTAACATGATTGCATGCATTTGTTTCTTAACCCTCAAATGCCTAGCAACAATTCATCAAATTCTACTTGACGACTTTGACTTTGACAATACGAGTGTTTCAATACGAAAATCTATATTTATGATGGCTATATCAATTTAGGTACGGTGAAGGTTTAAGGGTTAGAATATATGAACAGGTTTTGGGCGTAGTAATAGCATTTCCTTTTATGCCTTTCATATGGCATTACAGTCGACACCAAATGTTGTTTCAGTTTTACACTAAAAGTAATATGTAACTCCAGTGACAATGCAATGTTATGATACAAAATTTTGCCACACCCCTTTTACTGTTCACAAATAAATAAAAATGCTTTATCACTAAATTACTAGGCCGATTTAGCTTTGTTTTGTAGAAAATGTTTATAATTTTATAAATGTAACCATAGAAATTAAGTTATTTTATATTTAGATAATTTTTCTAATATCGCTTGTTAAAGGTGAATATTCAATTAAACAATCGTGGATTATTAAACAGAATGCTGATGTTTTATCTGGAATCGGTTTGTTTGCTTCGGTATCAAATTCAATTCGTACATCAATGGGTCCAACTTTAACAGCTTCATTTGGTGTGTAACATCAACAACAATAAGCGGTGCATAAGTCTTATATCCAACGACATCTAACAATGGTTGAGATTCTCACATATAATAACTTAATTGAAATTTTGTAAACATATCGTATAAAAGGGAATACTGGCCCATTTCGAAACGACTATTTTGATCATCATAGGGATATGAATCAGAGTTTAGATGTACTTTTAAATTAGATTTATTGCAATGATCAAATACATTACCTTCATCTTTACTTTTTCTTTTTGCAAGCCATTTATTAGAAATCGAGGCCTTTCATTTTGCGGTGAAAGTTTTGCATTCCATAAAACCTTAGTACTTTTGGATAGCATAGAATTTATATGACAGTCCCAACTTCTAAACGCCATTGGTAAAGAATTTTTGCTGTTAATTATATTGTACATTTCCAATTTTGCAAAGTCCGATAATTGTATGTGAGGTATTTTCCAAACTATGTTTAATATTGTTAATTTTAACTGATCAGTTGCATTAGTAGGATGATAAGATCTTTCATTAGAGAGCAACATATTGAGGGGAATACAGCAACTAAAATGATTATTTTCCAAGGTGAAACGTTCATCGTGAGACCAATCAGCATTTTTTAATATATCACTTTCATATCTACTCACTGAAACATAATTTTTCATGGTAGAGGCAATACCAAGATTGCGTGTACGATCAACTTCAAAATCATTTATTTCATACCGAATTTCGTCAAATAAAAATGAAACAAAATTGTTTTTAAATTTTACATCTGCTGACACATCGTTTCCTCCTTCCTGCTTCACTATAAAGCAGTTAATATAAATCATGCTCTCACTTGGCAAGACAAAAAGATCCTGATTTTGAATTGGTATACGAATCTCGTCGTTATTGTTGAAGGATGAGAATATGGTGAGTAACTATGATATTTCCTTTTCAAATATGGTGAGTAACTATGATATTCCCTTTTTATAATGGTCTCATCATACATAGGTTTTTGAAGAATATTTAGTATATCATTCATGATGATTATTATGTCTGAAGATTTAATTCCAATGATATTAAAAATTCTATATTAGGTATTGTCAACGGTTTTATAGTTCTTCCTCGTTCGAGTGTTGATACAGGACTAATTTTAAATCCTCTTTGCAAAATGCTTTTATTATAAATAATCATTTTATTGTTCTGGCTTAAAGTGTAGCCTTACAGTAATTTTTTCTCCACGAAAATTTATTAGATCACCGTCTTGATTAAGAACTCTAATAGTTATGTTTTTTATTTGTTGAAAGTTGAAAGGTAAATAAATAACGTTTTGAGGTTTCTCATTTATTTTATATCCGGGTGGGACATCAAGTGGAAATTCATGGATAGTATGAACTGAAGTATTATTAATATATGATCCGATTGTCACGTTGCATTCAATACGTATAGTGTTAATATTTGTTATATTAAGAGGTAAATCAGATTCAAATTTTATAGATTCAAATTTTTTAACATCTTCTTCTGCAGACTGATTCTGAGATATAATATTTAATAATTTAACCTCATGTACAGACCTCTTAGAATTCAATTTACCAGTTTCCTTATATAAAATCACAGGTACTTTTAACTTTGTCTTACTAAATCCCAGTAGCTGTCCTATACTGTTCTGCCTTTGAAAAATCTATGTTCTCAGAAGAAGTAATTTCAGTTTTTAGAGTGATATTGTTGTATTCAATTATTAGAATAATTGAGTTATCAATGTCTTTCCCACTAGCTTCTAAGAAAAAAGATATGTCTTCAAGCTCATATGAACCTACTGGTACTGTAATAGTATGAGGTCCAATGTGAAATAAATTGTTATAAACATCTATATTGGGGAACGAACTAAATGCTTCCAAATCGATAAGTCCACAAACATACTTTGTAGTTAGCTCAATAGAAGGAAAATATTTTGCAACCAGAGTTGATGTGGTTCCGCTTACAGAAATTGTTATTGACTTTAAAAATAATCGTTATGAACTAACGCTAGATAGGTACTACACATGGTGTAAGAAAACCAGGTGAAAGCGTTTTTTTCGCCTCTCTCACAAAAATTGTACCCGCATCTGTCCAAAACAGCAGAAATAAATGGCAGCGTTCAGCAGGTACAATCATGTTTCAATCATTGGCTGCAGTCAGCGGAAAATTTGCTACGTAGCTGTTGAACAACTTTCGGGCTGAATGGTATGTTGCATAAAGTGCTCGCACAACACATTCACTGAGTGGTCGCCATCTTAGGTAGCGAAAATATTTTATGCTGCTTCAGTTGAGCGGCTTACGCTTACTTTATTTTGACAGATAAATATACCAAATATTAAATTTATTAATTACTAAATTATTAAATTGCTTAGTAGTACTTCTAATTAAAACTATTTGTTTGAAAAGTGTGCACACAGAACATAAAAAAAAATAAATTTGAGACAAAAAGCATTTATTGTCGAACAGCTGTTTGCCGTTTGAAGTTTCGAAAAAAAAAATAGTTCAGCAGAAAGTATCACTTTATGCATGGCAGAATTATAAGGTAGGGCCGGTTGGCTCAGTGTCCTCACGCGTCAACGAATAGTGGATAATGAAACGGTTGGTAAGTTGTCAAAACGACGAATTTACAAGGAATTGTAAATTAAGAAAAATGTTTATGTTTCCAAGTTCCAAGTAGTGCGGTCGCGTGTGTTAAATTTGTGATAGTTTGAGTGAAAATATTATTAAAACAGTGTAATAACAACTTTAAAATGTGAAAGAAGTCTTAAATTGGCAAATAAAACCTGTAAAAATTTTAATCGACTGCGAAACATGAACATAAAGAAACTTGAGATAAACAGCTGATTTTGACATCAAGCCTGCTTTATTCTGCTTTCTACTTCATTCCTCTCCGAGTCGGCCCTACCTTATATTTCTGCCATGACTTGATGCTACTTCGGTACCTGAGCGCTCTTTCGGATAGAATGCAGCCATTATAAGGTTATGCAGATATTTGACATACCCTTATTTTATGTAAACAAAAGACACAGATATTATCAAGGTTGGAAATAAATATTCCGAGTATAAATTTCTGTCTAGTGGTGTTCCCCAGGGATCAGTTCTTGGTCCACTGCTGTTTGTAATTTTTATCAACGATATTTTTAGAGTCTGCAAGCACTCAACAATGCATGCCTATGCAGATGACGTGCACATTTATCTTTCCAATAGAGTTGGCCTTCTAGATGATTTAGCCTGCAGACTAAATGAGGATCTAGATTCTATCAATAGATGGGCAATCAGTAACTGCCTTAAGCTTAATGCTTCGAAATCTGTTGTGCTACCTATAGCGAAGGGTAAAGTTTTTCATGAGGATATTCCTGATTTGTTTTTAGGGTTTGACAAGCTGAATTTAACTAATAGTGTAAAAAATCTTGGCTTTTATATAAATTCCTCTCTGACATGCACTGAACACGTTAATAATGTGGTACGAAAGATGCATTATGTTTTACGCAATCTGAGAGTTACAGCCGAATTTACACCCCCCAGCACCAGAAGCAAACTAGTGGTTCAACTTATTGTTCCTATAATCACTTATTCTGAGCTAGTCTACAGTAAGCTGGATTCTAGTTCTCAGCTAAAGCTTCAGCTGGCCTTCAATCATGCCATCCGATATGTATATGGACTTCGCAAGTTTGACCATATATCCCAATTCAATAAAAGCGTCCTTGGTTGTGATTTAATAAGCTACCTAAGTTTCAGAAACTGCATTTTCTTACACAAGCTGATACATTCAAAAACACCGTCTTACCTATATGAGAAATTACAGTTTAGTCAACTACAAAGAAGTCGCATGCTTATTATCCCTAAATATAACTTTTTGAATTCCTCTAGATTATTCTTTGTCAATGCCATAAGGTTGTGGAATAGTCTACCAAATCATCTTAAATCTATTGATGGAGTCAGAATGTTTAGACAAGCCATTTTTTCCTATTTCTCTAGGTAATGTATTTTTGTAACCATTTATTCACTTATTTCTAATTTATCATTCTATCCCTACTGTTCACTACATTCTCTTCATATTCTAACTCTTGTTTCTCTCAATTTTACCTTGGTCTCTCTACCAATTTCATATTTATTTCACATTAAGTTGCTTTAAGTGTATTTAGTTTTAGATTTAGGTTTTTTTACTCCATAAGCATGAAACTATTTTTAGACTTAAGTATGTATGCTTATTTTTGTAATAATACCAACTGTGTTGTATTATAAAAGAACTGGCTTCTTATTATACGAATAATGTTAATAACCAAAATAATAATAAAAATAATAATAATTATAGTAGACGTAGAGTTTTTTGTTTGCAATATTTTTTGATAAATTTATTTCAATATTAGGTTAAATAAATGGAAATAAACATATCGGAAAAATATGAATTTTTTATTTTTCCCAAGTAAAGAGCTTATGTATATCTTAAATTAATTTGAATATTTAAAATTTTAACAAACAAAATATATTTTTAATGTGTAATAAGTATAAAATTAGTTCAATAAATAATTCGAATTTACTATGATATTTAAAGAATCAATAGAGTTTTCATAGACCAATGACCATGCGCATTCTCTGTATATGTAATCTTGCGTAGTAGTAATACACATTTTTGTAGCTACATTCTGGCTCTACAGCACATCTCTATAATACATCTGTATTGTTTATTGTATTTATCTCGCTGAAGATAAACAAAAACAATAACAAACATTAATGTAATGTATATTTTAATGTATATAACATTAATGTAAATTTTACATACTATTAATAACAACAACAATACAAGCCGTTTACTGAGAAATATTCGTAAAACAATTCATTCCAAGAAACAACACGATGTTACTTACTTGCTTAGGTGGCTGTAACAACCCGTGTCCGGATTTCGACCGACATCATCAGCTCACGCCAGGTGCCTCTGTTTTGCGCGCGCTTTCTCCAATCGGATACACCAAGTGCGGTTAGGGCTTCCTCAGCCTGGTCCATCCATCGGAGGCATGGTCTCCCTCGTCGTCGTTGACCAGCGACCCTCGCCTCGAGCACCTTTTTCGCTGGAGCTTCGTCGTCCATACGATGGACATGACCCAGCCAGCGTAGTTGCTGCACAGTTATACGCCGAACTACGTCAATGTCTTCGTAGAGCTCATAGAGCTCGTGGTTCATTTGGATGCGATAGTCATCGCCGACTCGAACAGGACTGAAGATTTTGCGAAGAACTTTTCTCTCGAACACCCCCAGAGCGGCTACGTCAGCTTGCGAAACTACTCATGCCTCAGCGCCATAAAGCAGCACAGGTAGAACGAGCGTCTTGTAGAGTGTTAGTTTTGTCGATCGGGAGAGGGCTCTGGAACTTAGTTGCTTACTGAGCCCGTAGTAGCACCTATTAGCAATTATTGTTCTTCGCTTTATCTCCAGGCTGATTTCGTTGTTGGAATTAATGGCGGTGCCAAGGTATACAAACTCCTTGACTACTTCAAAGTTATAGCTGCCGGATGAAACGTGGGAGTCTAAACGCCGCGCTCCCTTGTTTGTAGACAGCATATACTTTGTTTTACCCTCATTTATCGTCAAACCCACTTTGGCTGATTCCTTTTCAATAGCGGCGAAAGCACCGGAACACAACACGATGTTGCGTTCGTGATTTCGGCACGAACAAAAGCAACAACCATAAGAACGTCAGCAGCAACTGAAGCATTAATGCATGATTTTTCTTATTATATAGATATAAGATATAACTGATTTTTGACATACATTTTATCTTTGTAAGATGAATATTAAAGGCTGTAAGCATATTCCAAAGTGTCCTCTAAAAACGTTAGGATGTGCTTGGAAAAATTTGTGGAAAAGACCCCCAAAAATGACAAACGTGCTGTAAGACGTAATTCTACACCAAAAATATTTTTACGTTCTTGAAAAAATGACAATTGTTATATCACGAAACACTAAGAAGGCATATTAACACAACAATAAAAAAAAAGTTCTGCGTTGACTGAACAAAACTAGCTATCTTTTGTTAAAAGAGGAAAAAAGTTAAAATTTTTGATTTTCCCAAACACAAATGTAAAAATCACTATTTTTATACTTTTGGTTAAAGAAACTATTTTAAACTATTTTGAAAACATTATTCCAATAAAGTTTACATATAAACTGACCATATAATTTTTATTTATTTTTACTCAAATATAAAAAAATACATATATCGCACACTAAATACAAAACAGTCACAACTCAAAATTTACAAATTTTTACTTTTTAATGTAAAATTATTCGTAGTGATCATATACATTGGCTGTAACACAACAAATACATTTTGTACACATCTTTTTTCTCTATAGATTAAAAAAAACTTTTGTCTCATTGCCTTGTATGGAGTTGCTTCAAAAATAAAATTGTGATTGGCTTCACCTTGAAATTTAAAAATTTTGAGTTGTGCTGTTTTGTATTTAGTGTGCGATATGTAATAAAAATATTCATACAAACTCTGTATGAAATGCGTACAACATTCAGAAGTTTTATTTTTCTAATATTATTTTACGTCTAAAATGTGACCATAACATTTGTAAAGCTCATAATATTTTGGTTCAACACAAGCAAGCATTTCTGCGTGATTTTTATGTCCTTACAAAATTGCTCTTTTGCTCTCCTCTTCAAATAAGAGTATACATTCTTGTGAGTAGACGTCAAATATCTGGACAACCTTATAATAATTGAATCATGCGGCAATGTTGTTGTCGTCGTTAATGTGTTTAAGCTATTATTCTTATGAGTTGACGTCAAATATCTGAACAACCTAATAATAATTGAATAATGGGTACAACATGCTGTGTCTCTGATTAGGTATCAGTTTACGTTCCTTTTTTATTGTAAAATTGTGTTTTCTCGTTATATTTTGCGTTATTTAATTCATTTGTTATAAAAGCACACTTATTCTAAAAAAGCCCAATTTTTAACTGGAAATACTCAATACGTTGAGCAAATGTATCAAAAATATAAAATGCGGCGAAATACAGACATTTTCCCATGTTGTGATTAGACAGTGATATTTTTTCGTTCAGCAGACACACACTAACCGGTTGCACAAAAGTTGTACCTTCTGAACGCAGCCAATAAAAGTTGGCACTAATCAACAGTTGCTCTCTCCCTGTCAGATTTTTTTGACAGACCAGGGGTAATTTAAAGTGTGGTGAAAAATTCGCTTCCACCTGGTTTTCTTACACCATGGTTACAACATATGGTTTAAATACTAAATAACAACATCAACTTAAATTTTATGTTTTTATGACAGCGTATTTTCTTTATTTATTTATTTATTTATTAATATTTAAATGTATACATTTTCTTAAGAGCAAAACACTTTCTTCAGCGCATATACAATATTTATTATGATGATGACTACAAACATTTATCGATTTATCATTATAATATAATGTTTTTAAATTAGGACAATTTAGAATTAGAGGTTATAAAAAATAATTGCATCATCATTAAATAGATTTTTAATATGATTGATTTTTTCCAATCCTTTAACATAACAAATAAAGCTTTTATCTTTAATATATGTAATATAATATTTAATTGTATCTGTTAAAGTTGAATCGCCATCCTGCCATTTTAATCCATGATGATGGTTTGAAAGCCAATTAATTGACACTTTTTCTTTTGGAATCAGCATAGAATATTGAAAAGGTGGTTTAAGAAAAAATGTTTGTACTTGCAGGTTATCAACATCGTTGTAGTAGTCGGATATTGAAATACTCACTTCTTTTATAATAAATTCATTATGTTTCTTGTTTTTGATCTGGGTGTTGTTGATATAGTTTAAGTTATTGATTTGAAAACCTTGCACGTCTATAACTATTATTCTCTCGTCAAACATTGGTGTTGATGTTATTGTTCAATGATCAATGTGACGGCGCCGATGACTGAAGGACTGATAATGATAAAATGTGGGCTTTCATAGCATTATAAAAGTGCATCGTATTCAAAGCTTTTTTCCATCTTATATCGATAAGAGTGCAGTGACAAGTTTTAGGGCCGCAAGTTGTATCATCCTCAGACCAAGCACAATTGGAATAGTGATATCCAAATTTCGAGTTCTTTATCGTATGTAATGCATATTCATCGATTTGAGTTTTTAATTTTTTTTAAAAAAACCTCATCCTCAGGCCATAAAAGTGGTCCTTCATACAAAAAGTTTTTTTGTAATTTTCACACGAGACTCGTTATTAATTTTTTTCTTTTATTAGTTTTCGTTACTTCGTAACGCACCAAACAACTGAACATGCTGTGCTGATTGATTAATTTTATATTCTAGAGTGCTTATTACATATGTTGATGACTCATAATCTTTTTTCAGGAATTTTAATTTCATCACATTTCCAGGAATTTCGATGACTCATCATTTTTCCAGGAATTTAATCGTGCATGCTCAATCATGGTTTTTTCTGTTGAGGGGATTATAATTCCAGGAATTTCGATGACTCATCAGTTTTCCAGGAATTTAATCCTACATGTTCAAACATGTTTTTATGTGTTGAGGAGGATTGTAATTTCAAGAATTTTAATGACTCATAATTTTTCCAGCAATTCAATAGTTCATGTTCAAACATATTTCTTTTGTGTTGAGGGGAATATAATTCCAAGAATTTTAATGACTCATACTTTTTCCAGGAATTTAATAGTACATGTTCAAACATGTTTCTTTTTGTGTTGAGGAGGAACATAATTCCAGAAATTTTGCAACATTTCCAGGAATTTTGATGATTCATAATTTTTCCAGGAATTTTATCGTACATGTTCAAACATGATTCTTTTTTTGTGTTGAGGGGGATTGTAACTCCAGGAATTTCACAATATATATATATACACTCAAATATATATAAACTCTTTTATACTTGCAAAAAAAAAAAAAAATCAAAATAAATAAATATTTGAATAGAATAAAAGCTTAAACGAGCAATGATTGAATATTTAGAATCAGTCTAACAGTTTGTGTTGCCGAGAAAGGTCGATCTTAAAAATTATAGAAAAATGATGAAAACAAGTTTGAAAAATCTATTTGAAAATTCAAATCTTAAATACTTGCCTCTTAAGGATATGAGAGAAAACATTCCGTATGAACTCAACAATGTAGAGCGAGTAGAAACAAAATATTGAGAAAGAATACGATGCCTTATAAATAACGAATATTTTATTTTCTTGCCAAAGAGATTTCTAATAATCACAAAGAATCAGATGGGCTATTTAAATGGAACTCAACACATATTAATGAAAGTAAAAGATCAGAATGGATTACCTATCATAACCGTAAAAAATAAGAAGAAGGAAAATATGGGCATATTCAACATTACCCACAACAACAGCAACAATTTGCATGACAGTATTGAAGAAGAAGAAAAGGAATGCTATGTAGAAACCAAACCATTCAAATTTTAAAAAACATTAAAAATTTTGTGAAATAATAGTACCTAACATTAAAAATAAAAACAACAAAAATCAATAAAAATAACATGTTTTTTCTTTATTAAGTATATTCTATAGATATTACAATGCAAGATAAGTATTCAAGTATAATATATTGTTAGAGAACTTCATCTTTATTAATCCAGGAATTGTGTTGATTTGAAAATACTAACCATTGGACAAAAACTTTTTGCCCCTCAGTTTTAAGAATTTTTTCGATTAAATTTGTATCTGGAAAATGAGTCTTCAATACTTCATATTCATAGTTATTTTGATATGTGTCGCAACGAGTACACGTGTTTTCATTTGCTTGACATTAGTTTTAATTTTAAAGTGTTTAACTAAACCTTATATCTTAAAGCCGGTGAACTACGTGTGTTTGATCACCATCCTCTTGATTCGTTTGAACGGGAGATATGGATTTGTAATTGTTATTAATAATTATTAAAACTTTTGTGCAATTACAATTGCTACATTAAATCGAGGTCAATCGTTGTTTCCCGCTTTTTTAAAACCAAAAATATAAAAAAAAAGTAAATAAATAAACACAAACACAATGTCAACTAGAGCTAAAGCTTTGAGTGCATAAAATCTGCCATCAACTCCCACGCAAGGTGCCTCTCCCGCTGCCAACAGTGTCAATAACGCAGCTCTTACCCTTGATCAGCTGGATGACCGCGTAAAAAATCAAAGTGAGATGCACATTCTAAGTTTTCAAACGGAACTAAGCCAACTCCGCAATGAGCTCAACGCAAGAATGAAAGAGATGGAAAGAATGTGGCTTCAAAAAGTAAACAACATCAACGCTACTCTTACTCACGTCGTTGAGCGTGTCGAAAAACTTGAGTCGGATTCTGTAAACTCTGAAGTAGCTTTGATCAAATAAGAAGTTTATAGTATGCACAAGCTGGTTGCTGATCTTGACCGGAGAGAAGTTGCAGCTGATGCTGTTCTTTTTGGAGTCCGGGGAACTGTGAAGATAACTTATCTCTCTTATTCAACAAGCTTTGCTTCACAATCGGCTGCAGACCTACTCCGCTTAAGAGTGTGTTTCGCGTGAGAAACAATGCACGCAATGCCAAAAGCACTCCAATCATTATGAAGTTCTCTAGCTCGTATGAGAGGGATACTGTTCTCCGATCTGCAGCGGCTTATCGTAGATCTAATGGAAAAACCTATCGCTGAATGACTTAGGACTCAGCTCTAACACAAGCATTTATTTAAATGAGAGCTTGACTAAGCGCAGCCATCAACTTCTGCAGAGTGCAATCAGACTGAAGCGTCGCAAACTGCTGTTCTCTGCGTATGCGGAGAAGGGGCTCATCTATGTGAAAATGATGGAGAATGGTGAGAGCTTACTAGTTGAAAGCTGTAATCAACTTTCTGCTATTGTTGTAGGTGAGCTGGATTACAATTATCGGAAATGAGCTTTTATGTTAATAATATTTTAGTAATTATAACTTATGCAAAGATTTTTCTGTTTTCTTCCTTATGTATTTTCTCCTCTGTTTATCTCTTAATATTAGCGAGTTTTGACAGAAAAGTCATATGTTTATTATTTGATACTATTTTCTTTAATCTCCTTTTTATGAATCCAATACCCGTCTTTACTCTACTTAGCCTACCTAATGTTCCTGAGTGCTTCCTGCAATTTAATGATTGCATCTAACTATTGTAGTGGCGGTAATGAAAACAATAAAATCTTAATAAATGTTTTATGTAGAAGGTATTCAGGCCTTAAAATTATACATTTTAGTGCTAGAAGCGTAAATGCGCATAAATTAGACTATTTACAGTTTGTGTTTGAAGATTCGTCTGTCGATTTCATATGTGTTTCGGAAACATGGTTTTGTTCACATATTAACAACACTGTGCTTAACATTAATAATTTCAATCTGTTTAGAAACGACAGGACTGACAAAAGAGGAGGTGGAGTTGCAATTTACTGTCGCAAAAACCTGAATGCTGTGATAGTAGGTAAATACAAAAATCCTTCTGTCGTGCGTTTACAATTCTAACAAATGCAATAGTCTGAATAACTTTTTGTCTGAACTCTCTGATATAGCAATTGACTTCGACTATTTTGTTGTATGTGGGGATTTCAATGTCAATCTGTTATGTAATGATAACATCGTAAAGTCTATGTATGAAAATGTTTCGTCTGTCTATTGTGAATGATACGATGCCTACCCGTTTTTCAAATATTAGTAATCCTAGTCTTTTGGATTATTTCATAGTCTCTGATTTACCGTCCGTTCTTTTGTTTGAGCAGATTTACTTCATCTCTGACCATGATTTAATCTTTTGTACACTTGACATTCACCTAATTCGTGCCAATTACTCAAAAACTATATCATACACAGATTTTAAAGCCATAAATTATCGTGCCCTCTTCAATGATGTCAGTATAGTGCCCTGGACCGATATTTGGTTTCAAGTTTTGATGTATTGTATTGTATATGTATTGTATATGTATAGTAGAGCGGGTCAAATGATACTTTGGATGGTGTTCCTCGGACCGCCCCCTCAAATCAACGATGGGTCTAAAAGAAGGAATTAGAGCCAATAAAATTTAAAGAATTGTGAAATTCGGGTCGGTTCTGGCCAAAAAACCATATTTCAAAAATTATTTATATACAAAAAAAAAATTAAAATTTTTTACTTTAACTTAGTTTATTAGAGACTTTACGCCATGGTACGCCAAATCTAAGTACAGAATCGAAAACTTCAGACAATTTTACATGGAAATAGGTTCTTTGGATTTGTTTTATTCATATGCTTATGTATTAGAAAAAATTTTTAAAATATCATTAAAAAAAATTTTTCGAAATATGGATTTTTGGCCAGAACCGGCCCGAATTTTACAATTCATGAAATTTTCTGGGCTCTAATTCCTTCTTTTAGACCCATTATTGATTTGAGGGGGCGGCACGAAGGATCCCAAATACTTTAAAAAATTCCATAGAAATGTAACTCGCTCTAATGTATAGTATTAATGAAAATGTAGAACTTTTTTCTAATATGCTTAATAATCTTTTTGTTAGTCATGTTCCTACTCGTACCATGGTAATAAAAAATGTTTGCTGTCCATGGCTTAATAGTTATATCAAAAATGCAATAAAAAAACGTAATAAAATGCATAATAAGTGGAAAAAGAATCCATCACAAGAAAATTGGGAGATTTTCAGAGTCGCCAGAAATGCTTCAGTCTCAATAACGAAACAAGTTAAAATGAACTATTGCTCTGCTAAACTGAATACCGCACTTCCATCTAAAGTGTTGTGGAGAAATCTAAAAAAACTTGGAATTGGAAACAAGCCTACTGCTGACTGTAACGTGGATCCTGACATTCTTAACAATTTTTTTCTCAACAATAATTGTGGTTTAGTAAACCAAATGATTGACGATGTACTGGTTGCACCAAATTTTCAATTTTCTGCCGTAAGTGAAAGTGATGTTAACAAGTCCATAATGAAAGTGAAATCAAATGCCGTTGGTGAGGATGGTATTTCAATAAAATTTGTAAAAATTATTTTACCCCACGTACTGCACTCGCTAACGCATATCATTAGTCACTGTTTTACAACGTCTTGTTTCCCTCAATCCTGGAAAATTGCAAAAGTATTGCCTGTTGCCAAAAAATCATCAGCGCTTGAAGCAAACTATTTTAGGCCTATAAGTATTTTGCCCTCCCTGTCGAAAGTGTGCGAAGCTTTAATGGCTGATCAAATTTCAGAATTTCTGAGCAGAAATAACTTGCCCTAATAATATATAACCCCTTTACAATACGGTTTCCGTGCTGGCCATAGTTGCACAACTGCTACTTTAAAAATATTAGATGATATACGAAAATCCTACGATGAAGACCAAATTACTTTGCTATGCTTGCTAGATTTCTCCAAAGCATTTGACACCGTAAATCATTCATTACTTTGTCAAAAGCTGAAGTGCTTGTTTGGTTTTCAAGCTAGTGCCGTAAGCCTTTTAAGAAGCTACTTGTCGGACAGATTTCAGAGAGTTGGAGTAGGTGTGAAGTGTTCTCAATTTAAGTTAGTACGCAGTGGAGTGCCCCAAAGATCTATTCTTGGTCCACTGCTCTTTTCAATGTTTATAAATGACATCTTCTCCATCTGTAGAAATGCGACCATGCATGGTTATGCGGATGATGTTCAATTGCATCTCTCCCGTAGAACGGGTCTTGTCGAAGACCTATGTTGTAGACTAAATGAGGATCTCTGTAATATTTATAAATGGGCCATTAGTAACGGTATGCAGCTAAATGCGCTTAAATCATATGTGCTTCCGATTTCAGCCTCAAAAATCTTTACTGAAAATATCCCACAGCTGTTTATAAATGATAAGAAACTTAAACTTGTGACAAATGTTGTAAGTCTAGGTTATTACATAAACTCAGCATTAACCTGTGCCGATCATGTGAACAGCATAATATGTAAAATATATAGTGTTTTGAGAAATCTAAGAATGTCTGCAGATTTTACACCTGTAGAAACTAGACGTAAACTCGTGATACAGCTAATATTACCAATTGTTACTTACTCTGAACTCGTTTACGGCAAATTAGATTCGCGATGTGAACATAAACTACAGGTAGCATTCAATCATGCAACGAGATATGTCTATGTCATTCGAAAATTTGATCACTTATCGCAGTTCAGGAATGCTATTCTTGGCTGCAGCATAACTAACTACATTAAAGCCAGAAACTGTATTTTTCTCCATAAGCTTATGCATACAAAGACTCCAATGTACCTTTTTGATAAATTGAAATTTTGCCAGTCAACTCGAAGTAAAATGCTTTTAGTGCCTCATTTCAAATTTCTAAACTCAACCAGACTTTTTTTCATTAACGCCGTAAGATTGTGGAATTCCTTACCGAACCACTTAAAATCAATTGATGGAATTGGAAGCTTTAGGCAGGCTATATATAAATATTTTACCTAACCACACGTATTGGAACTATCTCACTACATTAAATTTTATTTTCTTTATTTTTATTTTTTCCTTTTATTTATTTTTTTCTTCCCTTGTCTCTTGCATCTATTCTGAACAATTTTCTATACACCTTTTTTTTAATATATTATTTTTAATTGTGTAAGCTAAATAATTAATATGCACTTAAAATATAACACTTTCCTTATTATTTTTTTTTTTTTCTTGTTTTATATAGACTCAGAAATAATTTTACTGTGATATTCTAATATTTTATTCCTAAGTTATTACTTTGTATATTAAAAGAACTTGTTCATATTATACTTAAATCATAAATAAAATTGAAATTGAAATTGAATCCGCCAATAATCGGGTTTCCTTGATAGTCTTCTAATAAATAAGTAACAGGATTAGTGTTTTGTACAGCGCGAATTTTGAAAACTTCTGTTGTCCAATTTGGAGTATATCCTTTTGCAAAAATATGTTTACATGTACTAATTTGAACGTGTTCTCCAACTTTTAGTTTGCCATATTTAAAACTTTAGGATGATTATAAGCGTGTTTAAGCAGGGAACGTTCATTTCTTATATTAACAGCCTTTGGGATCATTCCAATGGTTCTATGCTTTTTACTATTATATTTATTTATTAAGTCTTATATATTTATCCATTGACAGTTTCCTTGCAAACTAAACTTTTCCACATCATTTCTTTTAAAGTTTTATTAAATCGTTCTACAATAGAAGCCTTCAGGATGCTAAAGGGTCCGCCATCTAACTTTTTTTTTTCAACTAGTGCTTATTTCGTGAATGGTAACACTTAGCACATGTCTGATTTGACAGATAATTAGTTTTATCCTTCCGCTGAACGAATATGGTTGTGTATACTCTTGAACAACGCTGGGAAATATTGCGACATTACTTTGAAAATCATGGTAATGTTGCAGAATGTGTGCGAAAATTGCGTACGGATTTTGGAAGAACAGAAGCACCGTCAGGTCCATATGTTCGTTATCTTGTGAAAAAAGTGAAAGAAACTGGCATCCTCGTAGATAAACCAAAGCGTGAAAAGCCAAAAACAGTGCGTACACCCGAGATAATTGCTGCTGTGGCAGAAAGTGTGCGTGAAGCGGCATCAACATCAATTCACCGTCGGTCTCAACAATTGAACATTTCGGAGACATCATTGAGACGAATTTTGCATAAAGACCTTGGTATGACGCCATACAAAGTCCAATTGGTTCAGGAGTTGAAGCCAACTGACCATCCAATGCGTTTTCGCTTCGCTGAGTGGGCCTGCGTTCGACTTACAGAAGATGCCGATTTTGCCAAAAAAATCATCTTTTCAGATGAAACTCATTTTGATCTTGGCGGGTATGTAAACAAGCAAAATTGTCGCATTTGGGGCACAGAAAACCCGCACGCATACATTGAAAAGCCGATGCACCCAAAACGAGTCACTGTTTGATGCGGATTTTTGTCCAGAGGCATAATTGGGCCATTTTTCTTCGAAAATGAGCAAGGAGTGGCCGTTACAGTCAATGGCTATCGTTATTGGGCCATGTTGAACGAATTTTTGTTCACAAAAATTGAAGAGGAGGATATTGGCAACATTTGGTTTCAACAGGACGGTTTTTGAAGATCGCATTATCAGCCGCAGAGCTGATGTCGTTTGGCCACCTCGGAGCTGTGATTTGACACCGTTGGACTATTATTTGTGGGGTGCCCTCAAAGATAAGTGTTACGCCGACAAGCCAGAGACAATTGACGCTTTAAAGGACAATATTCGTGAAGCCATTGGTGAAATACAGCTGCATACAATCGATAATGTGCTTAAAAGTTGGACCGATCGTGTAGGCTACTGCATGGCCAGCCGAGGCAGCCATTTGAATGCAATTATTTTCCATTATTAACCGGAAGGATTATACATTCAAGTAAAAAAAGAAATTTGAGAAAATATTCAGTAGTTTTTTTTTTTTATATGTCGAATAATGATGTATGGTATATCTCTTCATAAGATTTTGGAATGTTTTGTTATAAAATTCTTTTCCATCGTCTGTTTGCAAATTTTTTGGTATTCTCTTTAGTATTAAAATAGATTTCATTGCATTAGTTATATCTACAGCTCCCTTTGATTTTACGGGAACAGTCCATGCAAACTTTGAAAATGTATCTATTACAGTTAAAATAAACCGATATCCTTTGTTGTATTTTGAGTAAGCACCCATTTCAACAAGATCTGCTTGCCAAAGATCGTCTATACCCTTGGTCACTACTCGACGTCGGATGAAATTTCTCATTCATTCTCATCAAAGAAATCATAATGTTCTTTTAGAGTTTTATAAAAACGTTGTTCGGTTTAATTAATTTTATAAGTCAGCAGCGATTTTGCCGATTTTTGTGATCTTCAAGAATAGTTTGTAAGGCACTTTGATCTTGTATCAGTTTACTTAGACGTGTTTCAAACTCTATAAGTTTTTCTTCAAACAATAAGTTTTGATGATGAATTGATTTGTTAAAATGTACTTCAGACTCGTTCATTTTTTCTGTCAGATATATGTTCAATTGCTTCTTTATTTCTTTAGAATAACTATTCAAATAGTATTTATTTACAGCATCGTTTTCCAATACAGGATTATCAAGATTTTTTATTCTACGCAAGATAAAGTTGAAATGGTGATCGCTGTTGAAATGAAATCCAGTATTTTCTTTTTGACGCTTTCTGCTGTTAGTCTTATCAATATAATGTCCAAACTTATTAAGAGGCATGCTATGAATAAGTATTATCTTATATTTTATAGGCTATTTATAGAATATTCTTTGCTTCTCTCAATTCTTCAATAATTGAAACTATTTCATTGTTATGATTTGAATGACGCGCTGATGCTGATGAAATCAAAAGACGTAATCTATTAACCAGTTCGAAATCGTTTTTAGCGTGAGTTCTTTGGAATGTATTTAAATCGATGTACTTTCCTAAGCTTGAGGTCATTTCTCAAACATTGTTTTAAATAAACAAAATGTATAACGTAGTTTCTTTTATTAGTTAAATCTGTAATTAGTTTTTGGTGTTTTCCTGCTTGACTTTTTTTGTTTTCCGAACAAAACGGTAAATCATTATGAGAATCATGTTTATCAAAAGGAATATCTAAATCTACTTCTAAAATAAATCCTTCATCAGATTCAGCGTGATGGTCATCTAAATTAAATTAATCAATATTTTCAACCCATTCAAATTTACCTTCAGGTAAATACTGAGACCTAGCCCAACCATATAAATTATTTGCATCTAAATACATGAGATAATTTGATGATTTCTCACTATCGAAATCACTCATATATTTATTGTTTGCTTTACCATGGCGCTTTGAGCACTGAACTATACCTCCTCTTATCCCGCTTTGAATGAATTTAACCATATCAATGTCAGTTAAGAGATCCAATTCAATTTTAGTATATTTTAACATGGCATCCCAAGATATCCCGGGTGCTGTATAATACTGACAAGGATCTAAATTGTAAATAGACTTACATACTTTTCTAAAATTTTCAAAAACATCAGTTAACAATAAAACATCTGTTTTGAGATAAAGCTCCAAGTAGTAGTTAAAATTACAATAATTAAAAGTACTCCACACCTTTTGCGCATGATCGTAATCTGCAAAAGAACATTCTTCATTCGTGAGTTTATTAAAGAACTTCTCTCTGGGTGGCAAACATTCCTCTTGAAGACAATAAATATAATCGAAATAATCATATGGGAATATACCCTTTCTCTTCATAAGATTGAATTCGTCTTCATCAATAAACGTAAAACGTAAAACATGGAAATCTGAGTTAGATAAACTATTGGCCAAGCTTGCTAAACTAGAATACATAAATCTAAATGAATCTAAAAATCTTAATAAATCAATCTTGCTGTTGTTTATCAAATTTATTGTTGAAGGTGATATATCCGAAACATTATAGCTGGAACATCTATCAGAATATATACATACTAGCGGGATTTAACGCTGATATTATTGCCCATTTAAAGCAGTATTCATCATTGTTTTGGACGTTTATGCAAGCGTGCTTATTTTCTAATATTTTTGGTAGTTGAATATATTGTGAACCTTTGATGGGCCTTTACTGGTTCACGTAAATTTCCAAGTGCGATATTCTTATCAATGCCCAACTACTATCACGTTCTTGGAACTCTGACATTTTGGTAATTATGCTATGACATTTTTCTATATAAACAACATCTAAATCTGTTGCTTGTTGAATCATCATCATTTTTGTTTGGTGTGATTTTTGGTCTATTGTGGCCATATCTTCGGTCATTTTCTTCGGTATGTTTCACCAACATTTCAAGAGTTTTAACAATGACCTCCTTACTGTTTGCTAAAAACTCCTCTGGAATTAATAAAGCCTCATTGTTATTTTTGTAAATAAATGACTCTATTCGTTCATCAAATACTGACGTAATTCTAGTAAAATTTTCATTTACTATTTCACCACTATTTCTTTTATGAGCGTTTGTTCTTAAATGATAAGACCAATCTTTTGTTAATATATCTTTCTTGCAGGTGTTGCGATAGACCTTTGGGATTTCTTTTTCCACACTAACACTTAGACCGCTAGACGTTGACGCATCATTGTTTGTAGAAACGATATGTATTTTCCGCTTATGGGGTATTAAACTATCATTTCGAGAAAAATTTTTCTTGCAAATATCACACGGAAAATGTTGCGTATTGTTATTATGTTTGTCTCGTATATGACGATCTAAATTAAATTTTTTGCCAAAAATTTGGCCACATTCGTTACACAAAAATTTATCCATTTTATAATAGTATGTTCACACTAAGACCGAAAAGCCGCTTTTCGAACAATAATGGCTTTTCAGCTGAAAAGCTACATGATATTAAGTTTTTTGCCATAAAAGAACTGTCAAATGAAAAGCTGATATTTGTTTGCTTTTCAGCGAAAAACTCTGAAAAGTTAGAAAACAACCCTGGTTCGGAAATCTTTTCGTTCAAGTAAAGTCAAAATCTATTACAAAAATGCAAGTTGTCACTGATATTTGACATTTCGTCTGTCTGTTTTGATTTGTTGTGATTTATAGACGAACTTTCTTCCCAATTAGAAAACAACCTGGACATTGAAAATAAATAATACAAGGAGCGCGTGAAGTAGAGTGACCTTCATGAGGCGATATTTGTTTGCTAAGCCAAGCACAATGAAACAAATCGCTATAATAACAAACATATGGTTACTGTCTGTCAAATGAAAAGCTGCTTTTCAAGTGTGAACACCTTTTTCTGAAAAGAGGTCTTTCAGCTGAAAAGCGGCTTTTCGGCCTGTGTGTGTGTGAACATGCTATAAGTTGAAAATATTAACACTTTGTTTTAAGAAATAAAAGATACACGATTTTACACTTTTATTAATGTTGTTGATGACGTATTATCAGATTGATTGATTGATTGATTGAAGAAAACTGATAGTGATAAATTAATTTCCGAGCCTTTTATACTTTTTTATCCACGCACACATATCTACAAATGCATATCAGCTGTATAGTTCTATCTCTGTCTATCTTTCTCTCACCCAGTCTCTATCTCCCTCCATCCTATCTTACACCCAACCTCGTACTACAGACATAACGCTATCAACAAAAATAAAATTCTTGGTAAAACGATAAGATCCTCAAGACGCTATCAAGAAACATGTTTGAACATGGACGATAAAATTTCTGGAAAAATAACAATTCCCCTCAACACATGCAAAAAAAACTGAGACTCAATTTTCTCGTTTCAGCATTTTTCGAGTGGGGGAGACGGTTCTGTCGCTAAGAAAATGCTATTACTAAGCCCAAAACCTGTTCATATATTCTAACCCTTAAACCTTCACCGTACCTAAATTGATATAGAAATCATAAATATAGATTTTCGTATTGAAACACTCATATTGTCAAAGTCAAAGTCGTCAATAAGAATTTGATGAATTGTTGCTAGGCATTTGAGGGTTAAGAAACAAATGCATGCAAACATGTTAAGCATATACTATATTTATTTATTTATGTTTGTGAACTTGCTTAACAGAAATAAACCATATGTTGATCATGCTTCTGTGCTTGCTTAACGCTGATAAGATCTATATATGTATGCATGTATATCATCTTATCTAAGCTAAGAGTTCTGCTTTAAGAATATCTAAACAAAAAAAAAAACAAAAAAAAAAACTGCAACATCAGCATTTTTATAGATTCACACACCGAGTAATAATGTAAACAATTATTTGAATTAGGCTGAAAGTGTCAGTGGGCAACCATCTTGGTTGTTAGCCCCCCTACTAAATCATACCCTAAATCTCTGCCGCTGGATTAACTTTGATAAGTTCTACGTATATATGTATGTATATGTATGTGAACTTGCTTAACAACTAACATATACATTCATATACACAAAATATGCACGTCCACTTCTGTAAACAATAATAACACACACACACACACAAAATATGCACATCCACCAACACACATACACATACACTAAATATGTACGTCCACTTGTTTAAACACACATACATACATACATACACAAAAATCCGAGCCAGAGCTCAAAGAGCTTGGAGCAAGCGTCAACAAAATAAGGAAAACTGCGAAAGGTGAACTGCTGATGGAACTTAAAGGCAAGTCAGATGTCCTCACTGAAAAGCATCGAGCAGACATGGCGAGGGTACTGCATAATGCAGCCGATGTGAGAGCACTCTCGCACCAAATAACCATGGAATGCTTAGACTTAGATGAGGTCACTACACCAGACGAGGTGTGTAGTGCAATAGAAGAGCAGTTTCCAAGCTTTGGAAAAATAGAGCAGACCGCAATAAAATCATTGCGAGCTATACCCAACGGCACACAAAAGGCGCTTATAAGCCTACCCGCAAAAGCAGCTCAAACGCTCATAAAAGCTGGGAAAATGAGAGTAGGATGGGTAATATGCCGGATACGTGAGCTTACTACTCCTACCAGGTGCTTTAGGTGCCTGGAGTATGGACATGTAGCCAAGCACTGTCGCAATACCGTTGACCGCACTGGAGTCTGTCTTAGATGCGGCAAGAAAGGGCACCTAGCGAAGACGTGCAAGGAAGAACCCAAATGCGCAATTTGCCCAACAGACTGTAAAGGCGGATCTGATCACCCAACGGGTAGCTTTAAGTGTCAGGCGTACCAACGTGCAGTGAGGGAAAAGGTACGATAGGATGATTAAGTGCCTTCAAATTAATTTGAACCACTGTGAAGCAGCACAAGATATCCTCGCGCAAACTGCAATAGAAGAAAACGTAGATTTAGCAATAATAAGCGAACCATATAAAGCCCCCAGTAATAATGGAAAATGGGCTGAAGACAGAACTGGGAAAGCAGCAATTTTGACCTGCGGCAACCTGCCTTTTGAGAGAAAAGCCAATCGACAACAAGATGGTTTCGTGGAGGCAACAGTTAAAGGCTTACACTTTTTCAGCTGCTACGCCCCACCGAGCCTAAGCCATCAAGAGTTCGAGCAAATGCTAGATAACCTTGTCACAGCGGCACGAGGAAAGACACCACTTGTCATTGCGGGCGATTTCAATGCCTGGGCAGTAGAATGGGGTAGCAGCAGGACGAACAGCAGAGGCTCGGCACTTTTAGAAGCACTCGCCTGCCTAGATCTTGTGCTCCTCAACCACGGTGACGCTCACACCTTTCACAATGGAAGATCTTGCTCAATAATCGATCTCACGTTTACAAGCCGATCACTCTCAAGATTAATGGACTGGAAAGTTACAGACCTCTATACCCACAGCGATCACCAAGCCATCATCTTCAACATGAAAGAAACAGTGCCACGACATGAAGGAATAAGAATCCGCAAGGCGCAACAGAAAGGATGGCAACTTTCCAAAATGGACACAGAAGTGTTCCTATACATGACTGAAAGTATTGAAGCTATAGAAGGCAACACCGAGCAGCAAACCAAATACGTAATGACCTCCATAGAGAATGCCTGTGACGCCGCTATGCCCCGACAGAGGAATGGAAACAGAAAAGCCCCCGTCTACTGGTGGAACGACGATATAGCTACGTTGCGCGCACAATGCCTGCACTACCGTAGCCGACAGATGAGAGCTAGAGGCAGAAATGAATATCCGCAGCTAAGAACAGAGTTCAAGGCAAAACGGAAAGAACTACGCAAGGCTATAGCCCGATGTAAAAGCCAATCTTTCTGCAAACTAAGAGACGAAGTCCAAAACAACCCATGGGGAAGTGCGTACCAAATTGTCGTGAAAAAAATAAAAGGAAGTAAAGGAAATGCACCAAAATGCCCAGAAATAATGGCCATGATCGTACTTGGTATATTCCCTCAACATGAACGTCAGCCACTCAACAGAGAACCACATATTGCAGGTACATCCATACCACCAGTAACCTGTCACGAAGTCCTCAATGCTGCTACCACAATCAAAAGCAGTAAAACGCCGGGGCTTGATGGCATACCAAATGCAGCGTTGAAAATGCTGATAAGCAAGAAACCAGAAGTCTTCAGTAACCTTTATACATCATGTCTCAGAGAGGGTATTTTCCCGAGAAGATGGAAACGCCAACGGTTAGTCCTAATCCCAAAAGGAAACAAGCCCCCAGAGGAACCCTCCTCCTATCGGCCCCTGTGCATGCTGGACACATCAGGAAAAGTCTTGGAGAAAATTATCTGCACAAGGCTAGAGAGCCACATCGAGGCAACAAGTGCGTTATCAGATGACCAATACGGTTTTAGGAAAAAACGTAGTACAGTCGACGCAATTGAGAAAGTATGCAACATTGCAAGCCGCGCATTAGAAGGAACAAGATGGAGAGGTGGCAACAAGAAATACTGTGCAGTAGTAACGCTTGACGTTAAAAACGCATTCAACTCCGCCAGGTCGGAGCGCATACTGACCGCCCTCACGAGTATCGATACACCAGCCTACCTACTGCGAATCATCGCGAACTACTTTGAGCATAGACTGCTTCTATATGATACGGATGAAGGTCCTAAGCAGTACCATGTAACCGGAGGCGTTCCACAGGGATCCGTTCTCGGACCGCTTCTTTGGAACATAATGTATGATGGCTTCTTTGGAACATAATGATGGTATCTTGAGAGTGCAAAAGCCCGAAGGTGTGCATATTATTGGATACGCAGACGATATTGCTATTACGGTAGTTGGTAAAACACTATCTGAACTTGAGCAAAATTGCAACGTGACAATTCATCATGTCAAAGAATGGCTGCATGTAGCCGGACTAGAGCTCGCAGACCATAAGACAGAAGTAGTTCTAATGAGCAGCAGGAAAAAAGTGGAAAAGATCCAAATTCAGGTTGGCGAACAGACGATCACATCGAGTCCATATATAAAGTATCTTGGAGTTCTACTAGACCATAGGCTAAACTTCAGGGATCATCTTAAGTATTCCAGTGATAAAGCGGCTAGATTAGGTGCAGCCTTAGCAAGACTGATGCCAAACGTTGGTGGACCACGACAGCCCATAAGGCAGCTGTTAGCGAGCGTTAATACATCCATCATAATGTATGCTGCACCAATATGGGTAACTGCGACGCATACAAATTCATACATGAAGGAAACCTTGGCAGCATACAGATTGACATCGTTAAGAGTGTGCAGTGCATTCAGAACAGTATCCAACGAAGCTTCGAACGTAATATCAGGACGCTGGCCCATAGACATAGTAGCTAAAGAGGCTGCAGCCAGACGAAGTCTTTTAAATTACGAGTCAGAACGTGAAAGCATTTCTGAAATAGAAAATATAAGAAGCCGTAGCCAACAAGAGTGGCAAGAAAGATGGGAATCTTCTACCAAAGGCAGATGGACGTACACACTAATCTCGTGCATACAAACATGGATCCAGAGAAAGCATGGTGAAGTGAACTACCACCTAACACAGTTCCTAAGCGGACATGGATGCTTCAGAGAATATCTCTGCAAATACAAACATGTTTAGAATCCTCACTGCCTGTACTGCGCAGATATGGTGGAAAATGCAAAACATGTCTTAATGGACTGTGTCCGCTTTGAAGAAGCTAGAAGACTCCTAAGGTCACACATGCATGAAGCGATAACTCCCTTAGGTGTGGTAAGATACATGCTTACATCAAAGTATGCATGGGATATATGTGCAGACATCATCACTGGAATAATGCAGCAACTGAGGCGGGATGAGCAAGTAGCGAGGGCTATCCACACTGAAGTATAGATGAGTAAATAATACTCACTCCTGCTCTGCGAAATAATGCCTTGACTGGTGGTACCGTAGGGTCTTAACAGGAACAGCGAAAAGTAAGGAGAGGTTTAGTCAGTATACCATATTGGGGATTCTGACACTATTTGGAAGTACGGGCTTCCATTTGTCTATAAAAGATTCCCTCCTGTCGTCTTAATAAAAAAAAAAAAAAACATACACAAAAATTATGTATCGACACTTGCTTAAACACACACACATACACTAAATATGTTCGTCCCCTTGCTTAAACACATATACATACACAAAAATTATGTATCTACCCAGTGGGCAATTCAGTCAGGCCTCTTGAAAAAAAGGCATGCATTAACTGCTTTTTTTGGCGTCAACACACTTAACAACATCACTGCATCGGTGAGGGCTCCTAAAAGGCCTGCCTGCTAAAAGGAAGGCAAGAAGTTTTCGTTATTTCTCTGTGATGTGACTGCTACACAGGGCAGTACAACAATTATATTTTTCCTACAAAAACTGGTTCTGCTTATATTTCAGGGTTACTTTTTCGTTAAAAGTTAAAATATATGTTAGTTCAAATATACTCAATAATAATCAACGTCATGACTTAGAAATATTCTTATCCGGCAAAAATATGTAAAATAAAATAAAATCACAGAATCACAGAATAAATAGGTAGGTATACATAAAAAGAAATAAAAAAAAAATATTTTTTTAATTGTTTTGGTTAACCCCTTCTTTAAGCCATTTTAAAGGAGTGCTTATAGCAGGCCTCTTTAAGGCAGGGAGTGCGGAAGTACTAACAAATTTTCTCGTTTCATACAAACAATACAAGGGAGCTTACAAGGATTGTGTAAGGCCTATCGAATGCAAATACAGGCCTTTTAAACGGCCTTCGGACTGCTGCATTTGCCCACTGGGTACACTTGCTTAAACACACATACATACACACAAAACGTATATGTACACGTGCTGACGTCATCAAACTCCATTGCTCCGTGATCCAGAACCGCCATATCGTACCTACTCCCAGTGTGCTTGTCACCACCGTTCTCTTCAAGCCTTACCCACCTTTGAGTTTCTCCTTCCTCATTTTGTCAACACTGGGCTAGAGTGGTAATTTAACCTCTGCTCAGTGTACTTCTTATTGCTACTCTCTACTAGTGTAGCTCGTCTGTGCACCTTACCTTCTCCTTAAGTTTGGCATAAGGGTAGAGAGTAATTCGACCTCTGCTCAGTTCGCTTGCTTACCACAGCACTCTAGGGGCCCTACTCACCTTTGAATTTATTCTTCCTCATGAAATCGACCGAAGCAGTGAAGATGTAATTCGACCTCTGCCAGTATGCTTCTCACCTCTTCGCTCTACGAGTCTAACTCACCTTTGAGTTTTCCCTACTCATTTACTTTGCTATTGGGGTGGATAGGTAATTCGACCTCTGCTAACCATCGCGCTCTCTCTGTCTCTCTCTCTCTCTCTCACACACCTACGACAACTACAAGAGGAATAAGGTTTGGTGACTGGTGTATT
Organism: Coremacera marginata; assembly: GCA_914767935.1. NCBI lineage: Eukaryota > Metazoa > Arthropoda > Insecta > Diptera > Sciomyzidae > Coremacera > Coremacera marginata. The sequence goes on along the minus strand of OU612046.1, from coordinate 109,966,208 downwards.
TTTTGGTGCTTTTTTATTTCGGTGGCACCAAATGTTACCTTAAAATCAGATGATTGCAACATATTTAGAAAAGGTAAGATTCATTTTATAAATGAAAACTTATACAAATGTTTTTTTAAGATTTAAGGTTTGCACAAACCTGTTGAAGAACTAACTTATTAAAATTTTAAGCAATTACCAGTTCAGAATATAATTTACTTTACAAATAAATGAAACATAAGTCATTTTATGCTTCAGATTCGTTAAGTAAGTTTTCTTTAAGTATTTTAATTTTTTTCTTGAAAATAATTGGCAATCATAATAAAATTAAATTCTTTAATATAATTTGGTATTTAACATATTTAATGGTCTTAAAATCTGGTGCCTTTTTTGAGAAAAAAGCGCATTTTTTCGCCTTTTTGGTGGATATTAGAAAGAAAACATTGTTGACACTGGACAGACTTACAAAAGAGCGCAACACGAGTAGGAGCAACGAATTAAAGTGGAACAACAACAACACAGCGATGTTATAATTTACAACGGAAAGACTAAGATAAGCAGCCTCCTGGTGTACTGAAAGGCCTACCTGAAAGAGCCCAGAGGCAACTCTACAAACAACTACGTAACATCCATCGTTAAAAAGCATTTACATCAACCACAAACCGTACTAACAAATTAGTACACCCATCCTTTTAACAAAGACCCACCGTAAAAACCTCTAGACTCAAAATTAGTTCTTTTCTTTAAGGAAGACAAAAATTGATTATTGTTTCTGTGAATTTACCAATTTTCGTCTTTGCATCTACGGATAAAATATCATAACTCTCGAACGACATGTTCAAATTATATAAAATTGTATATTTTTGAAAAATATAGAATCTAATACTTTTGATGGTATTTCTTTTTAAAGAAATCATTCAATTAGATCAGATATAAAATTAGTTTGAAAAATATAATTTTTCTAAAAATTATTAAAAAATCTGAAAATTTCAGCAGTGAAGAGGAAAAAAACTATTTTTTGATTTTGTTTAAACCTTTAAACAAATATTTATTAAAAACTGACAAGAAAAGATAGAGGTGCGATTTTGCGTTTTTTGTCTTTAATTCAATTATATGTGATGGCCTAAAATTAAAATTTGTAAATTGAGTCATTTATTCATACATTTTGAGTCTGCTGTAGGATAAATTCTAAAAAGAAATGAATCATGTTTGATAAATTTCCAAATTTCTGAATAATTATATTTTCAATATGTATTTAATTATTTAAATCCAGTCTTTATTTCAAAATATATTCAACACTAAACATTGCGTTTTTAGTGATGTTAAGTTTACTGAAATTGAAAAACTTTAAATTATTTTCCAACTTTGAGAGTGAATAGCTCCAAAAACCATTTTTTGTTTTTTTTAATTTTTTATGTTATTTATCAACTTATTTAAAAAAATGTTGAAAAGATATAGTTGCGATTTTGCGTTGTTTTATTTTTAAGTCATTTTTCTTAAAGGGTGTTTTTGGGTAATTTTTGTTGAAGTTTACATAGAAAAGCACGTTATTTCATTTTGGGAAAAATTTTTTAAGCTTAAAGGAATAATGTTTATATAGAAATACGTATTTTTTAAAATTTTTAATTCCTTGAGTATTAACGCAAGAAAAAATTTTTTCGTAGAACCTTCCCGAACATGTCACCTGAAAAGATGTGGTCAGTAAGCGCAGAATTATTGGAAGGAGTTGAGATAATTACATGAGATATGGTACACATGTTCATATGCACCCAAATTGCACCCAAATTGACCCTAATGGATGGAAAAATTTAATAATGCACCCAAATTCCTGGACAAACAAACGAACACCTCCCATACAACCCACAACAGTGTAAATACTATAAAATAGCTTATAATTGAGGTACATATGTATATAAGATTTGGTATGTGTGAAAGTTGCATCGAAACTTCGAAATATGAAAAAAACAGGCGTAGTCCGCTCACATAATCGACCACTTCCAATACAACCCTCAACGTTTGTTTTTTTCATATATTGAAATGGTGTATGAAATAACAAACATAAATATTTGGTTACAAAAAAATTTCAGTTTGATTCTGAGAACACTGTCAAGCGGCAAAAAAATAAATACTATAAGGTTCAGTACACTTTTAAAAGATTCTTTTAAAATATATGTGGATAATTATCCCTGGTATAATATGCGTTTGTTCACAAAATATTAATTCATGGATGTGAAATAATTAAGAATTTTAATTTACCAATTGGACTTTTATCTGAAGACGTATTAGAATCTAGTCATAAGGAATCTAGAAAATGTCGATTAGGTCACACTAGGAAAAATTCAAGGGAAAATTGCAATCGAGATCTTATGGCCGCATTACTGATAAATTCGGATCCTCTCATTTCTTGGAAATGATTATAAAGATTTATTACCATATATTATAGAAGAAAGTACAGATGCCTATGTTCATAATAGCTTCATTTCTGATATAAATTTTTAAGATTTTGTTTCAAGTGACACTTCGGATGAAACAGATTAACTACAGAAATTCTTATACATAATTTTTTCTATTTGTGACTTAACTTTCATTTTTATTTTCTTTTTTATACATAAAATATAAGAATATATTATTTTTTAAAAAAATTTTTATAAATGATATCAAATTGTTTTTTGTGTTGAAAATTTGATGATTTGAAAATTTGGTTTAAATTAGGGTAGCACAAAAGAAAGTTAGCATATTTTATAAGGAATCTTTATTTGGAAGAACGCCTTTTTTATAAAATGTTAAAGTGAAAGTGTTTCAAACACGTGGGTTATATAGGGGGTTTCCTAAACAATGTATCAATTCAGGCTATTTTAAGCAAAGACTTAGTTGGTAAAAGTAAAGTAAAAAAAATAAAATAAAGTTCTCTATATTATTTTGTTCAAACTAAGTAATTATGATAAAAGTACTCGGGTTTTAAGAATTGAAGTTTTATGAGAGGTACCCAAAAACTGGTCTGACCCAGCCCATTTTTAGTAAAGAACATTGCTATAATACTGAAAATATTTGCGTATGATTATAATAAAATAAAGTATTTATTTTTAAAGATACGAGATATTTAAAATTCGAGTTATATGGAGGGTACCCCGAATAATGGTCCCATAGCCATTTTTGGTACGAATGTTTTTTTAAGTGATTTTAGACCAAATATGAAATTGTTTCAAAAAATATTGAAGGAGTCCAAAGGTACATCGATTTTTAACTTTGTCTTATATGGGAGGTAGGCGTGGTCATTGTCCGATTTGGCCAATATTTCTTAATCTATGTAAAAAAGTAGTCCACACCAAATTTTGTATAAATATTTCTTGTCACAGATTATATGAAACGGTTACATTGTGCGTATTTTCAAAATTTTTGCAGAATTCTCTAAGTTGAAGAATTATCTGTCGATTGATATATAATAAGTCATAATATTAAAAAAAAAAGTACAAGTTAGTTTTGGTCGCAATTATTACACTGCTGAGAAACCTCAGCTGAAAAATACTGTAACAAGCAGATGTTCCTTACACCTATTTCCGCTATCACAAAACGATAGTTACATTTGCATCTACCATTTCAAAAATATATATTATTAATTTTACTAAGTCAGAGTTTTATCAAGTCTGGTCATCTGTACATCATCTGTTTACATATCTTTTTATTGTATTAGCACAAAAATCCAACAAGTGTGTACCTCACGGGGAAAAGAAGCGGTTCTGAACATATCACGTGATAGGTCCCCAAGGGGTAGGGTCCTGTCCCAATTCTGCCACCAACATATGAGACCGGTTACTTTTACATGGCGTTGTCATTGATAGGGATCAATTGCATCACCTAAGACCTGTTCAGTGACCGGCCTAGAAAAACAGATTTGTGACCTAGCCTACTGAGATCCAACCCGCAGCTTTCCATATTTTTATTATATTTTATAACTTTTTAATAATTTTTTTATATAGTTTTTATATATTTTTAATTTTACAATACGAATACAGCTTTGAGTTTTAATAGATCTGTCTCCGCTTGAATCATTCAAAATTGGTCCCGTGCTGAGTAAAGTTAAATCTGTTCCATAACAGGCACTAAAAACCTGTTGCGTGACGAGTTATATCAGACCAATCCTGTGATAGCTTTCCATGGGATCTGTCACGGGACCCGTCATTTAAGGGCAATTGACTCTGCTTTCCCCGTAGGGTAACTGTAGATATTAATATTAACTATCAAAATCACACCAAAGAAGTATAACTTCTAACGCGTGTTCTGAGTACACGCACCCTTTTTTATTTGTATTAATTAGTATGTTCAGAAAAACAAATTTATAATTATTTTTCGAATTAAAATATAACTTTTTAACCACCAGGTCTTGGCCATCAAAGTATATTTGATGGTTCAGATCGAGTTGAATGCTTATGTTGTTAACTTGGAAACTCACTAGGGCACTGAAAGCTAGAATAATTCTTAAGATATAGTACTTTATACGATAATTTATAAGGAAAACTAAAATCTAATTTTTAATAATTTTCAGAAACTTAACTCTCCCGAAAACCCACATTTCTATGCATTAGATCAGATTGTTGACACAAGGCAAAGTGAAAAGTATTTAAAAGGATCTGATAAATCGGAAAAACGCCGACTTAAAGAAGAAACTGCAAGATTGAAAAAAATGCAAGAAAAAGAAAAAGATCATGACAAAAAGTTAAAGCGAAAGCAAAAACAAAACTCAAAAGGCTTGTTTGACTTCGGCGATAAAATTGATTCATCGCAGTTTGGAACATTTATGTTAACTAATAAGAACAATATTCCAGTATTTTTAGTAAAATGTGTTGAATATATAGAACAAGAAGGCCTAGACTCCGAGGGAATATATAGGGTCCCAGGTAGTCGTTGCCATGTTGAGTTATTATTTCAAAAGTTCGAGGAAGGTAGGTTTTTATTCGCATGCTTTAAATTTATTCATAACACTTTTATATTTAGATTCAAATACTGATATTCAAAACTTAGATATTCCTGTAAATGCTGTAGCCACAGCGTTAAAAGATTTTTTCTCTAAACGTTTGCCGCCATTGTTCAATAAAGATGTCATTAAAGAACTTGAGGATATATCTGGTAACTCATGTAGTAATATATCATGAATTAAAGTTAAAGATATATTTAAAATTTTTCCTAACAGGTCCAAGAAGTATATTGTCTTCTAAACTTAATGTTGAAGCTAAAACAGATAGAAGCTGTAAATTGATTGCTCTTAAAACATTGTTAGAAAAATTATCTGCACTCAATTTTGTAATACTAAAATACGTCTTTCAACATTTTGTTCAGTAAGTATATTATAAGTTCATAACTGCAAATTATATAGTTTTACATTCAAATATATTGCAATTCATTAGAGTTTAAATTGCTTTCAGCAAAATAGCAAAAGCAACGGAAATTTCGCTGCATAGGACTAGCTACAGTTTTTCAAAATAAAATTGTGCAAGTTATTAAATAAAAAAAATAAATCACTTTTTTACTTTTCTATTGTTTTTTTTTTACATAATTGTATTTACGTGTAACGTAAATTTTTGAAAATAACACTGTGTTGCTTAATTTGTTTCGCTTTGAATTTTTCGCAAAGTCAAAGCAAAGCATTAAAAATTAAAAATAATTTGTTTTTTTATTCATTTCATTTTGCTTTTCTTATGTATCGCAGCACAGCGAGGGGTCGGATTTTGTTGACATGCCAATTTTTTTCTGCTATAACGGAAATTTTGCGATGATTGAAAAATACTATTCATTATTTTAAGGTACCGTAGTCTAAAATTGTAAGGAAATTTTTCGGCATTTTTTTCCATTTCTGTTTCTTAGGTATTTTTTATAGTTTTCGGTCATTTCTTAGATTCATTTATATGGATTTTAACATATTAATGTTTTTTTTTTATTGTTTTTAGCGACAGTAAAAAATCTCGTAGATTCTTTTAAAAGCCTCCAGACCAAGGCAATTAAAGAGGCTCAAGAGTCAGTCCAAATCAACTGATCCAACACTGGTTGCTCGACCATTTTTAAAAAAGCTGATAGTTTTATTTACAGTTGCCAAGTATATTTGAATATCAGAACTGCTTTCAAAAAATGTTTTCTTCTTTTGGCTTCTATTGGAGCCAATCAACAATCATCGAAATTTGAAAAAAAAACCACTAGAAGTGGCGCAGCGTTGTATGAAATTTTTTTTTTTTGGAATTTTTTTTTGCGGGTAGCGGCTAAAGTATGCCATTTGATGCCAAAATTAACGCGTTTCAATTTCAGAACGATCGTAGTATGCCAAGCCGTGCCCCAAGGAGGATATTTGAGGTTTTATTAAAATAATCGCAAAAACCCAAATTTAAAAAAAAAATCAGTGAAATGACAAAAATATTTTCTAAAACTATACCTAATACAGTTACAAAATATGGTGCGATTACGTTTAATAATTTGGTTGTTACAATATTTTTTGGTAGAGGCATGCATTTTTGGAAATTTCCAGTTTGAGTATTTTAACGATAAAAATTCGTAAAAATCTAAAAATTTTAAATTTTAAAAAAATAATCAAGAAATAAATTAAGAACAGTTCTTCTGAGCCATTTTGTCCAAAAATTAGAAAAAACAAAAATCCGATCAAAATGTTATAGCTGTTGACACTTGACTTTTTTTCAAAAAATCTTTAAAGTGCCCTTTTCTGACATATCGAACACAGAAAAAAATCATAAACAATCAAAAAGCAAAGATTTTTCATTTGAAGTGACTTAAATAATTCTTAAAAATAAATATTTCTGATTTTCTCTCGCAAAATTTTGGAATTTAAAGGTTCCCAAAATATATTTAGGAAAATTTGGTTGCTGGGCTGAGTTATAAAAACCTCAGTCAGTTTTGGTCATTTGACAAAATTTTCGGGGGCGTTACCCCAAATTTGGGGACATTTTTCGGTGAAAACGGGCACAATTCTGAGACAATTATTAAATAAAAAAATCGCAAAAAGATCCATTAAAAAAATAATATAAACATCATTTAAAGTAGTAGAAAATTATTGTAGTCAATTTAATTATGCAACTGTGAGCATTTAACAGTTATTTGTCTGGTTGCTCGTCGCAATGAGGGAAGCCTTTATCTGGCGATGAAAACGCTATACCATGCCTTAAACTTGTGGGTGGTAAGCCGAAATAGTTATATGCTGGCAGTCGAGATTCTTAAGAAAGTTGTAAAAGGCCACTGAAGTGAACTGTGCTCCTCGATCAGAGGTAACTTTCAATGGAACTCTTTCAAACGTGAAATGAACTCTCTTTGACGAGTGTCGACAAATCGTGTCAGTATTTGTGTCTTTCAGCGGATATAATAAAATGTGTTCTTTTGCGTACAAAGTTGCTCTTACAAAAACATTTATACAAACACATGGAGTTGTTCTTCCAACCTACACTTTATTATTTTATTTTAACAAGCTTAACCTATTTACAAACTTAGGAACAGATATCTTTTACCACGTAAGCATTTTGAGTGGCAAAAAAAAATATAGAAGCAAATACAAAACAATTCCTTTAATGCATACAGACGCTACGTAAGCATTTTTAGTAGCGGCTGCATGAATGTATAATAATAATGGAAAAATATAAAATATGTGGCTATTGAAACGACCCATATATAACTCCTCCATCCCTAGATTCAACAGTCTCTGTTGAATGAGAATTTGTAGGGTTTATATGTAACTCAATCTTAACATGCTTATTATTAGTTTTACGAAAGTTTTTGTAATAAAAAACATCAATCATGCTTAAAATTAGTAAAATTATGCCTACGTTAATGCCATAAGTAACATTTTTATGGTATTTTAATTCTTTTATTTCTTTAATATTTTCGTACTGGCTAATTACATTTTTTCAGAGTCAGTACATTCTTCGAAAGTTGGATGGATAAAATTTTCATTGAAAATGGTTTTCGTTTTATAAAACGTTTGGTTAAGAAATTCAATTTTACAATTATAAAAGTTGATAAGGTAATTATTTTTTAATACTATGTTCCTTGCATGACAATTTTGATGAAGTTTTATTTCGAAGGCATTTTTAATGATTATTAAATCATCGCTTATTATTTCTATACCTGTTTTATTATTATTTCTTAATTTACATTTCTGCAAGAACACATAGCTTTAACTTATTTGTAACTCTCTTAAAATTGCATTTTCACTGTTCGTTTGACTCATTAATTTCAAGAGATTTGTCATTAGGCTTCGGACTTAAGATTTTTAGATCTGATGAAATATAAATTGCAGGGATTTTAAGAGCTACGATGAGGGACTCGTTCTGGTAAGTCATCACTCTCATTTTTATGAGTTTCAATTTATAAAAATCGGTATTATAATTTTCGATTTCCTTGGTGGTAAGAACACCTGGGTTTACTATATTATTTTTCGCAGAAACAATAGTGGTATTCAATTAAAGCCGTATTTGTGGTGTAAATAGCGTATGTGCCGTAAGTTCATACAACTTACCACACATACGCAGTTCACATCACAAATACGTCGTTCATTGAATACAACTAATGTTTTCTTGAATTTGATGTATTTTGTTCTCTAGTATTTTTAATTTCAACATTTGATCAGCATAAAGAAGTTTTTGTACTATCTCGCTATTCCTAGTCTTAATTTCTTTAAAGGCTTTTTCTATATTTGTTCTATCAGCCTCTACTGCCTTTCTAATAATATCGTTAAAATGTGTATTTATTGAAATCTCTTTATTTAGTGTCTTAATGGCGTTATGACTATTTTCGTCTATCGTCCTAAGGTTTTCTAAAATCTCTTCCCTATCGTCATTATCCATAAGCCCAAACAACCATTTATAGGCATTTCCTGCGACATTGATTAGTCCTCTTTTTTCCAATTTGTATGTTGATAGGCATGATTGTTTTGATTTTAGATTTAATTGTTTCAATTTCTGTTCTTAATATATCTTTATTGTCTATGTCTTACTTCATTGAATTGTTTTCAATTTGAGAAATTCATTTCAAAATGTCAATTGGTTTTATAATGTGTAAAATAAAATTCGTTAAATTAACTGTTTCTACTTTCCTTAGTTGTATTACAGAATAGCCAGAGTTTCCATCAATTTTGTTGATTTGTAGAAGCCCCAGACTGATATTATTATCAGAATTGTTAAAAAGACTGCAATTTTCATCTTGGCTATTTCGATTTTCCTGAAATTTATAATTTCTTTCAACTTGTGTCTTATAAATTTTTTTTTAATTTATTATCTCTTGAGACTAAATAATTTCCGTTTCTTTTAAAGTTTGAAATGTTCTTATACTTAGGTTGGGTCTTACTAACTCTATTATTCTTAACGTAATTGTTACCGAAATCATTAATAGAAAGAATATAGAATTATTAATAGAAAATATTAATTTTCTTAAATTTTTCTGAGTGTAATTTTTTTGATAACCTTTTTAAATCTTCTCCAGGTATAGTGTTATTTATGAAATCCATCGGTTTCATTTTTGTTGTTGAATGTATAGTATTGTTGTACGAAATTATTGCTTTAAGTACATTTTCTTGTAGATTTTTATTGTTATTTTGATCTGCGTTAAATAATCTAATATGTTCATTTTGTGTAGAATGTAGTCTTTAGTAGATACAATATGTTCGTTCTGGGTCAGGAGGCGCGGAGGCGCACGCCGATGACGTCACTCCGGTCCAGCGCCATCTAGTGGGGGCTTTTTTTGCTAAAAATATGCAAAGGTGTATGTCTGCTAAAAGCTATTAAAAATTGGCACGTTTGGTGTATGTCTTTGCTAAAAGCTTTTTAAAATTGGTAAGTTTGGTGTCTGTCTTTGCTTTAATCTTTTAAAAATTGGCAATTTTGGGGTAAGTCTTTGCTTTTTTAAGCGTTGATCATCATTTTATACACTACATTATTGGTAGTGGTAGAGCGAGTTATTTTCAGTGTTTGTTTGTTTTGTTTTTTTTTCTTAACCCTCGAATACCTAATAGCAATGACTCAAATTCTGCTGGTTGACTTTAGTTGAAATATGACTTGCTATATGAAAATATATATATTAATATGGGTTGAAGCAATTTAGTTACGGCGAAGGTTGAAGGTTGAAGGGTTAAAGAAATGTTTATAAATTTATCATAATTGTGCTAAGTATTAGGTGCGTGTATTAGATTTGCATAAGTAGTTTAAGAATTGGATGACAACCATTTGAAACATAGGCGTATATTAGTAGGATACATCTGAGGTTGAAGTCTCAATCCCCCGGTCAAGTCGTACAGCAAAATCTCCGCCTCTGGCTTATATTTTATGTAAATTCAAGAGTCTGTAAAGCTTCGAGATGCAGAAACTTCGAGAACATTTTAGAAGCTGACTTATGTCATTGTATGCCGAAGCGAATGGCGTGAGAGAGAAAGGGAGATAGCAAATAGCGCGATCCTATACAAATAATACTTCAGAATCAACCTAACCTAAGCCAATGACATAGTAATAGGGGGGGGGGGGGGGGCTCTCTTTACCTATATAAGTATATAGGCTACTCTATAGGTATAGACTATCAGTTTATAACGAATACGCATAATGTCAATAACAATCTCTTTAAGTAATAATATGAGCCCTAAGCTAACCTAACCAATTTTGAACAAAAATGGATATGATAAACTCATTCATTAGCAGTTAAGGAACCTTCATTGTTTTAGTAGGTATCATCGCATAGCTTGGATGATATCTACATAAATGTTTCTTAACGATTCATACACTTGATGTAAACTCCATTACACATAATATTTTACAATAACATAGAATTTTCCGAATTTATGCCATATACCATACATCAAATTGTCACAGACTCTAACCACCACTACAACCATTCGAATAGACAGTATTTTGAAGAATAACTATTCTGTGAAGACATTAACTAGTTCTGGCTTATGCTCTCAAATACGCATAATATCCAGCCTAACGTATTAAAATACAAATTGCAAAGTCTATCATCCGTATTAAGAGTTTGGAAACATAGGCTCTGAAACGTTATTTAGTTGCTTTCCTTGGCGATGTAGCCAAAACGGAACTAGCAACACCACCCACAACAGCTGACTTCATTTTCTTCGGTTCAAAAATCACTAATTGTGAGGAGCAACCATCCAGTGAAGACACAAATTTAGTTCTGGCTTATGCTCCCAAATGCATAAAGAATCCAGCTGTGTATGTAACATTCACTCCCTTAATTCTTTACACATTAAGAGTTTGGAAACATAGGCTCTGAAACGTTATTTAGTTGCTTTCCTTGGCGATGTAGCCAAAACGGAACTATAACCGAGTAATCCATAACATGGTTAACATCACAAGAAATTAGGCACTGAGGACAACCATCCCTATGAAAATAATTGCCTAATTCTGGCTTGTGCTCTCAAATACAATAAACCCACACTATGCATAATACACATCAGCTAAGGTCTTATCATACTAAGAGTCTGGAAACATAGGCTCTGAAACGTTATTTAATTGCTTTCCTTGGCGATGTAACCAAAACGGAATTATGAAGAAATTATTCCACAAACATAGTTAACCTCTCGGCAAAATTTTCGGCCGAAGACCGTCAAGAACATCAAACTGTGCAGCACATAATCAGAGTCCCAACAACCGATTTTTTAGAGGAAAAACACAATTATTTAACATAAACCTGTATTAAAGAATCTTTAACATATGTCAAAGGCACCATTACATAACTTGAATGATGACTTATTAAATATTCCTTAATACATATTCGGTCACAAATGTAGAGTCCATCAAGTAGTCAATCACTACCCCAACAATTAAATCTAAAAATCCCCACACAAAATCCCTAACGCGTAAAAGACTATTGTGAGTCAGGAACTATTCTATTGTATGGCCTTCAACCTTGCTTAAAATCTTATGATATAAAAACCACCATAAAAAAGATTATACACACGATTATTGCAAGTCAGGGCATACCAGCTGATAGCCCTTCAACCCCACAATGAAAATCTTATACTTATCTAACCTTCATTAGACGACATTACTTGAATACCGGCCTGATGGCCTCCGTTCTATAATCAGTACCGTTAGTGTTGTGCAGAAAAGTATACAGAATACACTGACCCTTTTCCATTCAAAATTAATGGGTCTTTCCCAATATTCAATATTCAATTGCAATAATATTCACAAACCCATCCACATCAAGTTATCGTTGTAGACGTACGTTAAAAATCAGTTTTTGTCAAAAAAGTACTGTCGCCCATAAGTGCCTACGCTGTCACATAATCCCCTTTCCACCCCTCATCTCATATAGAAATCCTAAAGTCTATCTATTATTTTGTCAGACTAACTAACAAGAAAATATACATAACAATACCTTAATTAACTGTAGACGTGCAAAACTTGTACCACAAAAACTGTATATATCTAACAATACACGGAGTTTTCGGTGTACAAACATATGAATATGCACACACACATGCACATACATACACACATATATATATATATGCATATATACATACATCTACATAACACTAATGTTAAAACAACTTATAATATAAAATATTTAATATATTCTAAAAAACTTACCTACACACAGACTAATACCAAAACCATTAACAATTCAGATAACTTAGAACTGCAAATGTGTGGCATAATCACAGCCTTAAGCACACAATCTACATGTGTTCGTATACACAAGACAAGAGATATCAGACAATAAAATGTATAATAACATCCGCAGTCAAATTGACTTTACCATGAATTTACACATTACAATTTATAGAATAATCCAAATTACCACTGGGCATATTATATTAGAGTACAATTTCCCTTTTACATTTTTCTTACTGGGTATGAATCACATTTACAAATTGATTCAATTCCTCCCTCCCAGAGAGGGATTATAAATAAAGATGGTTGATAAATACCAAAATGGCCTCCCCCTCTCGACAAAAAACTACCCAATAGGAAAAAGGTACATATATTGCTACTCATTACCCAGGAAGCATATCTGGAATTCCTTTCGGACAGACAAGCAAAATACTTTAAATTCTGCGTGAATTTATCAATTAAACTTTATGCAACTATGTCAATCCACAAGACAAACAAAAACCTAGTATATTTAAAGGAAAACTTAAATTTATTGCAACACAAAGACGGATATTACTATGCTTTACTGTCTATTTTGACCAAGCAGATTCTGCACACTAAAGGGAGCCACATCTATCTTGCACAATAATGACATTACAAGTCCTGGAATTTAACCTACACAAGGCAGCTGTTTAATAATATCCATACGGAACAGGCACCTTAAATAAGTCGCTTGCATCAAACATGCTCTTTTTCCGGACAAAACCGTTAAAATGTCAATCAAAAAATTTTTGACACAGACAATTGAATGATTCAACATAAACTAAGAATATAATTATATTACAATCTAACAATTATCCATTGTCACACTCTTTGATCAACCCTATACAAATATCTGAAAAACACGGTAAACCGCGATAATGCATTTCCAAGAGCATCATCACCTCAGAGTTTAAGTACTATAAACTCTTTGTAGGAAAAATGCAAACCTAAGGCATAAGACACGACAGAACGCCACGATGTACCCCAAGTGAATGTCGCAGCATATTGGACATAAATATTCAACATAAAGCAACTAAACAGATGAGAATACATTGCCTCCTACTCAACTCTAAAACGAAACCATTGCGACTTTTGTATTCCAGAATGGGTCAATAGTTCTATTAACCTTTCAACTTTTTTATATAAAAATTGACTGGAGATACAAACCTAGGCATAACGCGACAGAACGCTACATTGCATCAACACAAGGGCTTCCCCATATTTATCATATTAAACAAATTAACATGACCAGAAACCTGATGTGATGATACAAAATGCCACAACACCACTTGAACATGCAGCACTTCTTAACTCCAATGTCCCCATGTGCAAATCAGATGCTACATAACACCAATAATGTAGGGAATCACTCAGCTTCAACAAACAGCAAATATCTATGGAGTGATATTTATAATTTATATAATAAGAACTAAATATAACTTAAAATAAGCAAAATCAATGAACCAAAACCACCCCAAAATCACTCAAAAATCCAAAAATATGCATAAAATATGCATAAGTACCTGAAAAAGATAAAAAATGGAAAACATTTTTTACAAATTACAAATAGCAGACGAAAAACACATGATATGCAAGCAACAATATACAAAATTAACTAAATAATCAAACTAAACCACCCATATTTTTATATATTCACGACAGATACATATAAGTAATGCCGTGAATGCCATGGGCTTCCAAAAAACTTTTTCGTCCTCTGCCAAAAGGACTCATCAGTTGGATTTTTGACTACATCCTTAAACTACTATCAATTAATTGAAATGAAATTAATTGCCTAAGAATGCTACTGCATTCAAAAAAACCTTAATTCCCTACTCCCACCTTATTATAACAATGATATCATTACAGTAATATAATATTAATAACAAAATACAATACATATAATAAAAAGAAAGAATAATAAAAATAATAATAATACAAACTTACCTCACACCATGTCTTACCACACCTCCTTTACTCCCCCACTCACCCCTCTCATCACTCCACACCCCCTTTTTTTAAAAAAAGTATTATATATACATATCTGGGTAACCACTATTTCAACAATCTAATTTCCTACTGGGTGAGTTATACTAACACAATTTTGCTCAGAGAGCAATTATAAACAAAAATGGTTGACAAAAAACCAAAAATGGCTTTAACACACAGAGAGGCATTTTTCTTCAGCTGGTGATATTGTCAATGAAAAACGGTTATCTCTTCTACCACAAACTGTATCAAGTTTGATATTTTTGCATAAAAATCTTTAGTTTGATATCTTTGAAATGTATGTTAGATACTTTAAAATAACAATAAAATGCATAGTAAACATTTTCTTATATTGTCTTTCTTTCTCACTCATTCTTTTGACTTTTTGATTCAATATAACACTAAGAATAAAAACTGGTGTCTTTGGATGCCCCTATTTTAATTCTCCGCAATAGAAATAATAAGTATTCACAGAGAAAAGTCAACCCTGTTCCATTCGTTGAGCCGTTTTTATAACATCGTACCGAGGTGATAGGGAAAGGTACCCAGTTGAAAATTCATAATTGATTTATAAATTAGAACCAAATCATTTAAAAATCCTTAATGTTTTACCGCAATATTTTACCCATACATTTTTTAAGTTCTTCCATTTTAAACAGAATTAATCGATTTTTATAATTAGACATAACTGATTATTTTTGAATATATAATACATATTACAGCCCTGCATGAATATATTCATCAAGTGGATATACCCTGCTCATCAAATAAATGTAAACAACAGGTCGTGTAATGCAGTTCAAATTTGCGCAAGAGAATTATTACTTATTTGTTCTTTGTTCTCTTTCCATACACTCTTGCAATGAACTGAGCTTGCGAGCTACGCGTTGTTTCAGTTTTTTCTCTGACTTCAGGTGTCGACGTTTGTCCTTCGATATATGGAACTTGATATTTTGATTTTAAATATCTTGGCTTGGCTTTCATCCTTGGCTTTCATCCTTTGATTGAATGGAAATACAAATTTATGGATTTTTTTACCTTTGTCGCTAGTCATAAACAGCTTTAAGTGTACTCGTAATTTGCATAAAATGGCCAAAAAAATTTAAATTTATTTAAGGATTAAATCGAAAAGTATTTCTCTCTACAAAATGAGTTATAATCAGGGTGCGAAGAACGTTGGAAATATGATTGTTCTCAATTAAAGTTCTCTTCACATAAAATTGTGATTCAATATTTCTACGAACGAATGACGAACGCTCTGCTGGCGTCGTTAAATTTATCACTGATAAATTTGTCAGCTTCGTTTTTTTTTCAAATGAATTCTTCACACAACAACAAGAAGCAACTAACGTTCGTTTGTTATCGTTCATTAAAAATGAGCGTTTGAAGAAAAAATTCAGGAACGTTCGTTTGTACGTGGAATTGTTAGACAAAATAAGTTTTTTGTGTTTGTGTATACTCTGAAACAAATTAAGAGGAAACAAAACTACATGTGAACTGGATATGGAGTGTGCCTGCTTATGAGAAAAATTCTTTTTTAATGCTTTTAATTAACTTAAATAAACTTGATGCCTCAAGTTCAAGACTCAAATCAAAAAGGATGGTTTGTTAGATTGGTGGTTTATGATGAGATGGTATGATAGGTACGGAACAATGGATTATATTATGGATACGATCTGGTATAATGGCATGCAGTGTCGCATTTGGCTCTGGTGGCTCCGTAAAAAAATAATTACCTGAAAAATATTTTCTTTTCAATACCTGAGTACCAGGGTGTTTTATGACGCCGAATGTCTGTTTCACAGCGCAGCTTAAACGTCAAAAAAGTATGAAGAAGACGCTATAGCATGTCAAATATATATTTATATTTACATATATATCGATAGTTAAGCGCACAAAAACTATGACCGGAACCCTACTGTCTCCCTCGACTATAAGTCATGGAAAGGAACCAATAACATCACCCAGACATATTTACGCAATGTTATTATTGTGGACGTATGTTACGTACCGAAATCCGAATAGTCATCAGTACTGTTGAGAGAAGTACCTATTATGTCATTAGCCCCACCACCCCTATACTGATACTTTTGAATTCAGAATTTCAAAATTATAAGAATTCGCAAAAATACAAAAAAAAGTCTGTGTGTTCAATCTACCTTGAATCCGCCCTCTTCAATTTTAAATTTTGACATCAATTCCGAAATCTGCTACTTCCTTAAAAATGCCAACCACGGAGTCTACAGAACCCTTAAAAGCCCTAATACGCTTAAGCTTTTCCAACACAAGCTCACTGATTTTTTTGGATACTTGCTTTAAATTCAACTACATAATTGGATACTTGAGAGCTTAGAAGCATTTGCCGATCGTTTCAAGCTTTTCAATTTTCGGACTTTTTTCAGCGTGTATACACAAATACAAAAAAAAACTTAAATTTTTTTTAACAATTCCACGTACAAACGAACGTTCCTGAATTTTTTCTTCAAACGCTCATATTTAATGAGCGATAACAAATGAACGTTTGTTGCTTTTTGTTGTTATGTGAAAAATTCGTTTGAAAAAATACGAAGCTGACAAATTTATCTTACTTACTTACTTAGTTGGTCGTAACAACCCGTGTCCGGGACTCGGCCGACCTCATCAGCTCTCGCCAGGCGCCTCTGCTTTGCGCGCGCCTTCTCCAATCGGATACACCAAGTGCGGTTAGGGCTTCCTCAGCCTGGTCCATCCATCGGAGGCATGGTCTCCCTCGTCGTCGTTGACCAGCGACCCTCGCCTCGAGCACCTTTTTCGCTGGAGCTTCGTCGTTCATACGATGGACATGACCCAGCCAGCGTAGTCGCTGCACAGTTATACGCCGAACTACGTCAATGTCATCGTAGAGCTCATACAGCTCGTGGTTCATTCGGATGCGATAGTCATCGCCGACTCGAACAGGACCGAAGATTTTGCGAAGAACTTCTCTCTCGAACACCCCCAGAGTGGCTGCGTCAGTTTGCGAAACTACCCATGCCTCAGCGCCATAAAGCAGCACAGGTAGAACGAGCGTCTTGTAGAGTTTTAGTTTTGTCTTGCGAGAGAGGGCTCTGGAACTTAGTTGCTTACTGAGCCCGTAGTAGCACCTATTAGCAATTATTGTTCTTCGCTTTATTTCCAGGCTGATTTCGTTTTTGGTATTAATGGCGGTGCCAAGGTATACGAACTCCTTGACTACTTCAAAGTTATAGCTGCCGGATGAAACGTGGGAGTCTAAACGCCGTGCTCCCTTGTTAGTAGACAGCATATACTTTGTTTTACCCTCATTTATCGTCAAACCCACTTTGGCTGATTCCTTTTCGATAGCGGCGAAAGCAGCGGTTACATCTCTTTTTTTTTTTTTTGCACTACTCGACTCGACTCGAACTCGATGCAACTCGCACAGGCCTAGTCACAAGGCCTTTATATTTACATAGCTTCAAGGCTTTATGCATATTTTTCCCCAAAACAGTGGTTGAATACTTTTTATTACAAGCCACAAGGCTTAGCCACCACGTTTAGATAAATTTAAAATAGCTTTGTTTCTTCGTTGGAATAACAGATTTGAATTTTTTTTATTAATTTCTAGGTATTAATTTCTAATATTGTGTGAAAGTAAACATTATTTTCACTTAATATATATACTAACTCAATGTAACTTAAATAAATTACTTAACTATAAATAATACGTAACGCAAGTAATACATGTACAAATAACTTTATTATAAAACTAAAACACGTCCGATTGTGATTTCCACATCTGCTTGTAATTTCATACATCACAACCAACTTGCAGGTCACAAATTCCAATCAATGCCTTCCTTAACAATTATTCACTACACTTGTCGTGAATAATTCCGCTAGTAGAACTTAAGTTTACTTCTGCTAACCCTTCATGCTTCGGTATTGCTTTAACCATTTAGTAAAATCAAAGCGAAGCGTTTGTAACGTTATGTGTAATCAGGTGACGATTGATGTGAAAGGTTAGTGCCAGCCACATGTGTACTACAATAGAGAATGGTCAACAAGAAGAAATCGTCATACTTAAAGAAAACAACACACCTTGAGAGTACTGGGCGCTTGGGGGCATAAAGAATGTGTGTCTCGGAGATGATGGTGTTGTTCTCATCACCAAAATTTAATGTCTTCGGCTAGTTACCTAACTTTTCAAGCTTAGGCTACAGATAAATGTCATAGAGAATCGTGCCTAAGCAACCGAAAATATGCATAAGGTGACGGAAATAGTACACTGCAGAAAAATTCAATACTTATGCAACACACTTATGGCCTTATTTTGTAAAGCGGATGCAATCACCTTACTTGGGGTTTCTTGTCTGGCAATAAATTTCGTTAGAAAATTCCAGTGAGAGAAAGAGAGTTTGTTTTATTTCATATGAAAATGGAATTGCCATTACCAGTGAGGTGATTGTGTTCGCTCTGCAAAGTAAGAACATAAATAATGCAAACCTGCATTCGTCAGGATGCAACCCACGTTATTTTTACCAACTATTTGTTATTGTATTTTTAAATGTATTTTCCCCCGAAAAGAAACAATAACAGCATTTTATATATTATAACAAGACAAAATTTTATTTTGATTCAACAAAGATATTTACAATGCTGTTTTTATAATTTGAAGATGCTGGATGCAGAAAAATGAGAAAAATTTTACATTTTTTCACGAAAATTAAATATGCAGCAAAATTAAATTGGTCTTATAAAATTAAAGAGCGTTTTAAAGTTGAAACTCTAATCTAGTGGGAACCGCAGATTGAGTTTAAAAGACCTAAAAGTGATAAAATGAAAACAAATATCACAAAAATCTAATTTTTAAATGATTATATTCTCTTAGGTTTAAAGAATATAAAAACAAAATATTTAAAAAAAAAAGTAAAATGTATTTTATCAGTTGGTTGATAATGTTATGAACGCATGTATTTATTTATTTATTTATTTTTTTTTTGTTTAATTTTTTAGTGTTTCGGAAAACTCAAAACTCAACAGTATGGACAGTAAAAATATAGCTATATGCTGGTGGCCAACATTGATTCCAATTGACTTCTCGGACATGGTACACTTTGAACAACTTCGGCCTTATCTTGAAGATATAGTTCAAACAATGATTGATCAATTTCCATATTTATTTTGTGGAAAAGATGCGTTTGTCATGGTATAAAAATATATTAAAAATTCTTAAGCTTATTCATAAATTGATGTGTTGTTACGTGAAATATTAATAGGAATTAACTTTCTAGATGATGGATGTGTAATTCAACTTTTTTAAAATATGTTTTTTATTTTAGAAATAGAGTCTTTATATATGTTAATAAAAATGCAATGATATTGTGAGCTTCATAATTAATTTAAATAACGCTAACTATTATCAAACTAGCTTAAGCAAGATCATAAGTGATAATTTGGATACTTTGACAGGAATTGAACATTTTTGTCAAATCTGCATGAAATTGTTGGCGCATTACTTAATACAAGGGAAGAGACCAAAATGTATTGGAAATAATTTTGGTTGATGTACATGAAATTGTTTTTTCCCCTACATTTTCGTGATCGAATAAGTCCCATTCTCCCAATATTCGCCGAACATTTAAATTTTGTGCGTAGTAAAAAATAATTTTTTTTAGTTTTCTATTTTACACATATATTTAAAATTTTTGACGGAGTGTTTTTGATATACAGTGTTGTGCAAAATCTCAGCGACTTGCCTTACTAATTGAAATCAAGTTTCGATTTTTTTTTTATTACGCAGAAATAAATTAAGAAAAAGTTTTACTTTAAAACTTATCGGAGCATTTATTAAGAAATACCTACCAATTTGAATTAAGCCTCGAATATTTTGTTTTTTATTTCGCAGAAAATTAAATGAGAAAAGGTTTTACTGTAAAGCCTATAGGAGCATATATTAAAAAAATCGAAATATTTTTGCTTTTGTAACGGCTTATAAAAAAATCCAAAATAGAACATACACCATAAGAGGCTGTGCAAGACCCAAGCAACTTTATTTGTTCTGCTACAGTTTAATTCCGATTTGCTTTACTTCGGTGCAAAATTCAATTTGATAAGCTGCTAAATAATAGGAATTAATGAACGCTTTTTATTAATTGTTGAGTGCTCGTTGTCTTCATTTTTTTTTATCATATGAAAAAAGGCTCTTATCTGCTGTTGTGAAGATCGTATATATTCAGGGCTTTTAACGGTGTGTATGTATTTACAAAAGGAGTGTACGTCAAAACGACTTACATGGGTTTTATTGCAAATTATTATTTTTTTTTTTTTTAGTAAGCAAAGAGAATTCAAGTCCCCTCATCGAAAATTTTAACTGGGGACGAAGTAACACAATCTTCAAATAGCTTAGTTTATAAATTTGAGTAGAATTTTTGATTTTATTGCCGAAAAAAGTGAGAAAAAGAAGATGTAGGGGAGTTTATCTGATGAAGCAGTAGATACTTTTGAAAGCAATGATGATGGTCTTGAAAGCAATACTTAAGAATTTCATATTAATCTGGCTCATCAGGTAGAGGAGTCTATATCAGCGTTTGAATCGCTGCGAAGGAAATAGCAACAGCACCAAAAATTGTGCAGTGACTGCGTAGTAATAGTACAAGCGATCAGCAGCTACAGCAACAGCATATACTCAGCAGTCGCTATAGATAGTCAGCTATTGCTTCTTGCTTCGTAAAATTTTACAGTCGAAGCCACAGTTTACCAAGAATTGTCATAGTCGATATTTGGTTGTTGCTGTCTGCTACGTAAAATTTAACAATTCACGTCGAGTTGTCGTAGTCGTTATTTGGCTGCTTTTGCCTGCTTCGTAAAATTTTGATATGGAAGAACATAAACTCGAAAGATATCGAAAAATCCTCGAGAAATCCTCACAAAATATCGAAGGGGAAGCAATATAGGTAAAAATTAACCATTTTTTGGGGGTTTCTAAGGGGGAAGCAGTTTTGAGACACACAAATAGAGGGGTTTATCATTCCACATTTTTAGGGGGCAAACGTCGATACACGAGTTTAACTGTACACTGTAAAACAAATTGAAACTCAAACACGTGTTTGGGCTCCACCCTAAAAATATGGCGAATGAGGGGAAGAGAGACCCCCTATTTGTGTTTCTCAAAAATGCTTCCTTCCGTAGTTACCCCAAAAAAATGGTTAGTTTTTATTTATTTTGCTTCTTCGAAACAATCGAAGAATAGAAAAAGTGCCATATCTCGAAGAAGAAGCAAAATAGGTAAAAATTAACCGTTTTTTTAGGGGTTTCTAAAGGGGAAAACATTCCTGAGACGTAGAAATAGAGGGAAATCGAAACACGTATTTAACTGTGCACAGTAAGTCAAACATGTGTTTCGGCCCCCTTAAAAATATGGCAAATTGGGGGCAGATAGACCACTCTATATGTGTTTGGATTCGGATTCAGCGACCCATTCTTACCTACTGTTCGCCCCAGCACCGAATTCGTAAAATAAAAAAAATTAAGGTGCCAACCCTATCCACCATCTTAAATTTTAAAATTCTGATATTAGACTCTAAGTCAGCGACCTTCTAACACTGTAATGTCTAAGTTGACTACGACAGCAACTGATACGACTGCTACAGCAATAGCCAACAATCGACTGCGACAGCTTTACGATGCATTGACTTTTACGAAGCAGACAGCAGTAGGCGACTGCTGACTTCGACAACTCGTCGCTTAGAAATTTTGCGAAACTGTTGCTTTGACTGTTCAATTTTACAAAGCAGCCAGCAGCAGCCGAATATCGACTATAACAGTTCTTCGTGAACTGTGGCTTCGACTATTAAAATGTACGCAGCAGACAGCAATATCTGACTATCGACAGCGATAGTTTTCATCAAACTCAAACGCTTATCTATATACCTGTGTTATCAGGTAAATACGTCTTTTTACCTGTGTTAACTTCAACATATTCAAATAAAACGTTTATCGATGGAATGGTATATTCGACTAGATGTTCACAATATCATTTTTATTTGAATATGTTGTCATTAAGATATGAATGAGAAACCAACAATAAAATACATAGCTGCATAACTCTATTAAACATCGTTGCTGTAGCATACACGAGCAAGAGTAGAATGCTAGAGAGTCGCAGACACTTCAAAAGAGCTGTGCATCATTATTGTTGTTGGTGCTTTCTCCTAATTTCTCTCTCAACGAAAAAAATATGCCGCCGCGTCAGCGTCAAAAAAACTGTTAAACTGATTCTTGCTTCATATAACACATTCAATGATTTATACACATTCACAACATTTATAATTGTTTATTTTATTCGTTATTAAATTATTTATCTACAGGGCTGATGCCCTCACAGGTATAACACAGTAACTTAAATTAAAATCTTAAACTAGAGATAACAGTTCAACTAATTTATTCTTAAATATTTCTCTATTCATACTGAAATAAACATGACTAGTATTAGAATTTTAGACTCCCACGTTTCATCCTGCAGCTATAACTTTGAAGTAGTCAAGGAGTTCGTTTACCTTGGCACCGCCATTAATACCAACAACGAAATCAGCCTGGAGATAAAACGAAGAACAATAATTGCTAATAGTGGGTTCAGTAAGCAACTAAGTCCCAGAGCCCTCTCTCGATCGACAAAACTAACACTCTACAAGACGCTCGTTCTACCTGTGCTGCTTTATGGCGCTGAGGCGACGACCACCTATGTAAGTAAGTAAGTAATAGAATTACAAAGAGATAAACATTTAGAGATAACCTCATTTTGGCTAAAATTAGTTTTTTTTTTTTTTAATAGTGTTTATTTACAAAAAAAATTTTTATAAATGTACTCTAAATAAACAAAAAGTAGTAATATAAACTTATAATACCCTGTCCCATATACGAGCTCTCTAGTACAATATGTAATGAATTTTTTTATTTTTTATAACTAATTCGAAATTATTTACATAATAACAATGTGTTTTAGTATATTTACTGTAAATAAAAGTTCAAAAAAATGTACTTTAATATTTTAAGGGTAGTTGGAGTCAGTGTCAATACTTATTAATATTGAAAGTTCTATCTATGTTTTTGTGTTCTAAGTAGACACACATGTTAAATCTACGATTTTCGTCTGTTATAACATTACTGAGTATAGCTTTACAATTGGCTCGTCTGAATATGTGGTAGAATATAGGAATACCTAATGTGTTTTGGATGAATCCATTTCTATCTAAATATAAAAAGGCCTCCGGTGGTACGTAACCGGTTTGTAAAGTTGAAACTATGTATTCATCATCGGCGTAATACGGAGCCAAAATAAGGTTATTTTCAATGCAATCAAAGCTTCTGATGATATGGTTTCTAATAAGGTGTATAATAAAATTATCAATCCTACTTACTTTGGCTGTGTTATATAATCGGTTATTTGATATATATTTTGTATACTCACTACTTGTAGATCTATAAAGAGATGTGCATGCTCTAAGACATTTTCTTTCAAAGACTCTAATTTTTTCCATATAAGATGGAGATATATTGAACCATATTTGGCAACCGTACGTTAATATGGGCCGTATTAAAGCTTGATATAATATTACTTTAACCCTAGGTTTAATGAATTTTGAACAGAAGAGTTTTCTGTACATAAAGTAAGCATTCCTTGCTTTTGTAATTTGCAAGTTAATATGGCTATTAAAATATAAGAATTTGTCCAGGTTAATTCCCAAATACTTAACCATTTATCTATTTGGAATGGCAACGTTATTATTAGATTTAATACCAAAATCTTTCCAATTTTTTTTAATATTATAGTTACATTTTCCGACAGGAGGGCGGAAAAGAATAGTTTCGCATTTATTATGATTTATTTTCATTTTCCAATCTTGTGCATATTTTTCTACAATGTTGAAGTAATTTTGCAATTTCGCATTAATTTTTACAACATTGTTGTCAGCATGATAAATAATGATATCATCAGCAAAACCAATAATGTTTTCAACTTTATTTAGAAGTTCAAATATGAATAAATTAAAAAGAATAGGAGAATTTACAGTACCTTGTTGTAAACCATTTACGATAGTAAATTTCTTTGTACTACTAAGGTTCTTATTGGTTACAAAAAAAGATTTATTACTCAACATATTATGTATTAAAATAATCATATGTAAAGGGGCTTTGTATTTAGAAAGCTTATATATTAAGCCTGGGATCCAAATGCTATCGAAAGCTTTTTCGAAATCTATTAAGCAGGCACCAGTATACAAGGATTTGTTTAAATTCCAGTTAATGTTTGAAACAAGCAAGTGTATGGCATTGATTGTGGAATGTTTATATTTAAAACCGAATTGTCTTTCATTATCTAAATTTTGTCTTTGACAGAATTTGAATATTATATTGTTAACACAAGCTTTAAAAACTTTACTAATGTTTGGAAGTAAGCTAATTGCACGAAGATTTTTTGGGTTTGTTGTATCTTTATCTTTTTTGGGTAAAACTATTACTTTAGCAACTTTCCATGCATCAGGAAAATATGAATTATTTAGCATGTTATTGAAAAGCGTACAGTAGTCAAGTATAATTAAGTCAGGAATGTTTCTTAAGATTATATTTGGAATATTATCAATACCTGTAGACAGTTTTTTTCTGAGATTGCTGAAAATATACAGAATTGAATCTTTTGTAATAAAATAATCTTCTGCGATTGAATCATTAAGTTCATTCGATTTTTTAGTTTCATTGAATGTGGTGATAGTTGATTGATTGAATTCATACTCAGTTTTTGTATCCAAAAACATGGAGAAAAAGTTATCAACATCTCGGTGCAAACTATTCTCAGTATCAATCACTTTGAAAGTGTGAACTGACTCTAGATAAGCACCAATTACATTTAATATTTGAACTGAATCTTTTACCATAAAAAAATTATTATTTTCGGTTTCAAGTTCATCCGAGTTTATTTCTGCACTTCTTAACAGCATTTCTTCTTCTTTTGGGATTTTTAAGACATTTATATTAAAAGGTTGTGACGTTTTAAATTGCGTTTTGACTTCACTGAACATATGAGAGGGATTTTTGTTATCGACGTTACTCAGTTTTTCCTGAAAATGTAAATTTACAGCTAGAACAATGTTTTCTTGAATAAGCTTCTTAACTAGTTTTAATTTTGTTTTGAGTAAGTTTATTTCTGCAATTGTTAGGAAACATCCATATTATATCTTTTAATAGTAGTCAAAATTTTACTTTTTTCTAAATAAAGTTTTTTAATGGTCGAATTTGAAAATTTTTCAGCTGAGTTAAAATCTTTGTATTTTGGTACAGATTCTTCTATTGCTCGAATGATAAGGTCGTTCGTTTTAAGTAGATAAAATTCTATTTCGGAATTAGTGAGATTTCTGTTATTTGGAATAATAACGTTTTTGTTACGTTCATGTAAACTATTGGTTTTAAATTTTTTCCAATTGGATTTTGTAAAGTTAAATTTTGAAACTGGTACTTCGCTAAAAAATGCCAGTGGATGATCATGCTCTTTATTTAAAACTATTATGTGTAGAGCGTTGTGATCGCTATCGTAATCTAGAGTTTTAAGACAATTCTTTGTATTGTTCTCTTTATATATTTCTAATCGGGAATCAGCTATACATATGTCTAAAAAAAGATTCACAACGAGGGTATGAAGGTATAACAGAAGCATATAAACTGCATCTATAACTTATTTCATTACAAGAAAGCCAATCTTTGAGCATATTTCCTTTTGTGTTATTTGAAGTATTGCCCCAATCTATATGTTTGCAGTTAAGATCTCCTGCGATTAAATAGAAGTAGTCAGGGTTTTGTAAATTTAAGGATCGAAAAAGTTGTTGTAATTCTTGCTTTAAGGGACTATTGTTATTTCCCGAGGGATAATACGCAGATATAACAAATAAAGATTTATTTGCTAATAATGGTATCTTTACGATGCATGTTTCCAAGCATTTGAAAGAGGAAATAATATTATTAGTATAGTGTTTGTATTTAATATTTTTCTTGATTAAGATTGCTGTTTCACCACCTCTTACTGACTCCACTCTATCCTTACGAACTAAGAAATAGTCTTTAAAGTTAACTCTGTGACGAGCATTTAGTGTGGTTTCGCAAATAAGAGCTATGTCTGGATTATATTTATCTAAAAAATTACATAAGTCGTATCTTCTGTTTAATCTGATTAAGGAATTAACATTAATTTCAATTATATTAAGATTTTTTACAATTGCTTCGCCCATAAAAATAACTTAATTTTCTAACATCGAAAAAACGGTATCAATTCTAGATGTTTGTATTTGGAGTTGGTTTTGTAAATTTATTATTTGGTTGGATAAATTAAGCATAGAGTTGTTGAGTTCTTTTAATGCAAGGTGAATTGGGTTAGAAATATTTTCATTCTGAGTGGTGTTGTTCTGCAAGATATCCGCGTAACTCATTTTAAGATCAACATTTCTTGGTGATTTAATTTGTCTACTTTGAGCCAATTCCTGTTTTCTATTTCGTAGCTTCTGCTGTAGTTCTTTGTATTTTGGACAACCTTTATAAGATGCTGGATGGCCATATTTACTGCAGAGGACGCAGTATAGTTTATCTCTTTCGCCTTCTGCCACTAATGTTAGTGAACATTTTCCAATTTCATGTGTTTCGTTGCATTTTACACATCTAGGTGGTAAGAAACAATTTGATGCGCTGTGAAAGAAGCTTTGGCAGTTCCTGCATTGGGGGATTTCTGGTTTTCTCAAGGGTTCCCAAACCACACAACGATAGAGAAGACCTCTGATTGTTTTGAGTTCATTTACATTGCTTTCTCCGCTTACTTGAACTAAGTATAATGGTAGGTTGTAACCACCATTCAGAGATTTTTTAGTAGTGAATTGGCTCACTTTTAAGAATTTTAAAGTCTCATTTTGGAATTTGCATAGTTCATTAAAAATCTCACTGGTGTCAATGTCTGCACTAAGCCCTTTAAGTAAGTAAGTTTTTGTTTTGATATTTTTTGGGGTAAACGTGAAAAATTTAGTTTTTGTTTTTTCTAAATAAGCTTTAGCACGAGTGTAGTCGTCTATAGAAGACATAAACAATGATATTTTATTCTTATTAGTTTCTTTAATTTTAAACTCGTTGATTTTAATACCATTTTTAACAAAGTCAATGAGTTCATTGGATGCCACATCAAATATGATTAGAGGTGGAATTTTTTTATTATTGTTTTGCTTATTATTTGTTTTATTTTCTGTATTCGCGTTGATCTCTTTGTTTATATTATTTATTGGTGTAGAGTTTTTAGGTGCCGTTAGCTCTTTATGAGCCTGCACATGTTTTGCAAATTTATTTAACACTTCTTGATTGCATTCTTCATCATTATCAAGAATTGAATAATAATTATTTTTAAGTTGTTTGCTAATTGAATCGTTGGACATGATGCTTTTTCTTTTTCTATCATGATCGATTTTAGCATTATTTGGAATCACTGTTACATTAACATTGTTTTTTAGAACATTAGAATCTGATGCATGAGCATACAGCTCATACATTTTTTAATAATTTTAATTGTTTTTTGAAGAGTCTATTTCTCTTATGATAATATAAAGAAAACCGGAAGAAATTTATATTTTTGTTATAACAATAACGCAGCGAAATACTTGCTATACAATAAATGCACATGGAAACGAAAATTGTCACGCGTGCACGTCGGCAGTCAAGTTTACACTGGCTAAAATTAGTTTTATGGGGAAAATATAAAATAACGGTCTTTCCCTAACGCTCCTTGTTGGCGCATACAAATGGATGAGTTTTAGCAAATTAGGACATTGCATCTTGCCATCTAGAATGTCTTTAATGAATAATATTGAAAATTGCTTTCTTCTTTGCTCCAGAGATTGGATTCCAAGAAGTTTGCAGCGAACAATATATGAAGGCATATCCTGATATGTGTACAGATTACGCAAAGCGAAGCGAGTAAACCTTTTTTGAACCTGTTCGAATCTGTTGACATTCACAGCATATGAAGGACTCCAAATAACACAGGAATATTACACAGGAATATACTACAAATGTAAAAAATGATTTTTTCAAAATGCTAAAAAGGAATGGCAACTAGTTAACAATATTTTAAATAAATCGAACACAAATAGCGTTATTCATGACATCGAAAATGAGGGTGCGGTTTTTACTAATCCACATGAAAAAGCTTAATTATCTAATAAGTTTTTCTCTGTTATTGGTCGTGACGTTGTTCTGGAAAATGGGCTAGGAAATTCCTCATGTAATTGCTTAAATAAGGAATATATAAATGTTAACAGTTTCTATTTTGAGAGCATTTCTTCTTTAGAAATTTATAAAATTATAATGTCTCTTAAAAAATCAAATTCCAGTACCGAAAATAGTTTTTCTAGTAGCGTTCTTAAAAAAATAGTATTCAATGTTTCTGATATTCTTTGTCACCTGTTTAACAAAAGCATAATATCTGGCATCTTTTCTGATGAGTTAAAAAAAGCTGAGGTAATTCCACTTTTTAAAAAAGGAAATAAATCGTTGCTAAATTATTACAGACCGATTTCGATTCTTTCTACTTTTTCTAAAATTTTTGAAAAAGCTGTCAAATTTAGAATGATAAATTTTTTAAATAAATCAAAATTTTTTTGTGATTGCCAATTTGGCTTTAGACAAAGTCTTTCTACTGAGGATGCCCTTTTAAATTTTAGCTCTAACATTTACAACAGTTTTAATTGCAAACAAGTTTCTGCTGCCCTGTTTGTCGATATAACTCATGCATTTGATACAGGTGATCATCAAATCCTTTTAAAGAAATTGTTGAACTGTGGCTTTCGAGGCAAGGTTTTCAAATAGTTCTCTTCCTATTTGTCAAACAGAGTACAAAGAGTTAAAATTGATTCTTATTATAGTAGTTTTGGTAATATTACAATTGGAGTACCACAAGGATCAGTCCTAGGCGCCGTATTGTTTTTAATTTTTATAAATTCGCTTTTTTCTTAAAAAATTTTGTAGTAAAACCATAGCATTTGCTGATGATATGGCATGTACTTTTTCTTGTAACTCATCTTTTGATGCTATAATTGAAATAAGCCATGATTTGGAAATCTTGAGACATTGGTTTAAAATACATAAACTTGTTCTAAGTGACAAAACGAAAATTATGTTTTTTAATGTGGCTGGTAAAGAAAGCAAACTTCCTGCTTTTTCTTTTCATTCTGCAAATTGCAAAAAATATTTTATTTGCCATGATATCTGTAATTCGACTAATTATCAAGAAACATATGACCCCCTAGGTACTTGTTCCTTGAGTTGTTTTTCGATTGATTGCGTAAAAACTTTTAAATACCTTGGTGTTATATTGGAATGGAAATTGAATTGGCTCGATCATACTATTGTCTTGAAAAAATACTTAGTGGCAGCGATCCGACAAACGTATCTCTTAAAGTCTTATTGTTCAACTAAACTACTTATATGTATTTACTTTGGAATATTTCATTCTAAGCTAGAATATGGCTTAACCTGCTGGGGTGGTACATACATGAATAAGATAAAACCTTTACTTATTGTCCAGAAGCATGTTGTAAGAATTATATGCAAAAAAAAGTATCCGTGAAAGTAGTTTTCTTTTATTTAAAAACTTAAACATTCTACCTATCAAACATCTTTACTATTTCAAAGTGTTGAAATTGTTTTTTGTAAGATCTGGTTACCTTGTAAATAGAAATTGTATAAATTATAACTTAAGAACAAATAACCATAGCTTGGCGCTAGTCCCACCGCACAACTTGCAACATTTTTTTAACTTTTTTACTTCGGTTGGTCCAAGACTATTCAATCGTCTTCCTGGTCCTATAATATGTGTTCAAATAAATATATTTTTCTAAGAGAAGTGAAGTCGTGGCTTTTAAATCTGTCCTATGCAAATGTAAATACTCGTATAGATGTAATAAATTAATTTGTTATTAAGATCTTTACTTGTAAATTAATGTTGGAAGTATAAATAAATAATAAAAGATTCTTCGATTTTATTCATTATCAAATATAATATATTAACTTTATTAAAACTTAATATAATATTGCAAAACTAAAAATGTTTTTAGAGTCAATCTTTAGATCTCAAGACCCCATGCATTTTCCTACGTTTCTTTGTATTTATATGTTTATCCGCATTCGTCTCTTGTTCCCTTGGAACTACAGAATGTGGCATTATTGTTATTAATCAATTGTAAAGTATTGTAAAGCTTTTTGATAAACTGTAATTTAGTTTAAGAATCCAGTCTAATAACAATAATAAATAACTAAATAATAATAATAATAAAAAAATAAATATTCCAGAATGGATCTGACCACGCTCATAAAAATAGATTTAACTGTGTGTGGGTCAGAGAACTCCTTGGAGTTTCTTTTAACAAAACCTAGTTGCGAGTTTGCTCTCGAAATCACATAGTCCCTATGAGTTTCAAATGATAGATTGGAATCAACATAATGCCAAGGTCTTTGACGGTGGTTGGTCTCTCAAAAAAACTGTTTGCACTAAATGAGTGTTGGTGCGTAATACAGACATTTTTTCGACAATAAGTTAAGATTTGACATTTACAAAAATTTAATTTTAAACTATTAGTCTCACACCATAACCGAAGAGCGAAAATCTATCATCAATCATATCCGATTGAAATCTCATGCACTCTTGAAGAAGAATTTTTAATTATGGAAAACATTTTCAGGTCGTCAGCATACATCAATGTTTGACAGAATTTAAAATTATTTGGTATATCATTTATATATAAAATAAACAAAAGTGGCCGTAAGTGGCTACCCTGGGGTACACCTGAAGTAATTTGGACCATAGTAGAGTAATTGTTCATCCATTGTAAAAATTTTGAGTGAAATCCCAGCTTACCTAACTAAGAAATCAAAAGCTTGAGACTCAAGCTATCAAAAGCTTTAACAAAATCTGTATTTAACAAATCTACTTGGAAGCCCTTCTCTATGGCATCCACGCAAAAGTTCGAAGAAATAGATAAGTTTGTGGTAGTGGATCTCCCAGCAAAAATCCACGTTGATTAGTTGAGACATAATTTCGCACTTCAGAAAATAGTTTTTTGGAAACAGTTTTATCTAATAGTTGTGGTATGACCGAAAGTTTAACAATTGGTCTGTAGTTTTCAATGGAAACTTCTGTCCAGATTTGAAAATTGGAGAAATATATGCTAATTTCCAATCATCTAAAAACATTCCGCTCAAAAGAGACTTATTAAAAATAAATGTTAATGCAGTGCAAAGTGAGTTTGCTCAAGATTTTAAAAATATTGGTGGCAGTAAATCGTACCCACCACCTTTAGTACAATCAGTAAATCGTACCGACCACCTTGAGTACAATCAATACTTAGAATAGCTTTAAATACTTCATTTTCAGAAAGCTCTATATTTCCAATGTTAAAAATTTTGTAAATCGTTAAAACTAGAGGTCTGGCTGATGTTGACAAAGATGGACCCAAAAAATTGTGCAAATAACTTGCAAATGCCTTTATTATCATTCGCTACAACGCCTTTAAACTCCATCGATTTCGGAAATCAAGAGCATTTTCGTTTAGAATTATATAAAGTCCAAAACGACTTTGGGGGTGCATTTTATATTTTGTTCCATTGAAGTATTTTATATTTTGTATTTTATATTTTGTTCCACTAAAACAATTTTTATATAAGAAGTTTGACAAAAATTCAAATTCTCTCAATTAGGTTTTTTTGAATCTTTGATGTGCTTTATTTTTGAGTTGAGACAATCTGTGATTGTACCATGGCAATTTGTTCGTTTGTTTAGGGTTTTTGAAGGAACATATGCATCAAATCCTTCCTCTAGAACTTTCTTGAAAAAATTGTTCATCTCGCTTAGGTCCCCTGAACACAACAAGAGATTCAATCAATGGAATTAAAAACAGTCGTTCAAAGACTCATAGTTAGCTTTATAAAAATCGAAACAGGTATTTAAATCATTCGCTTGGTTATTCGTGAATTCATAAAAACTGAAGATAAGCATTAATGCTTTGTGATGAACTGATTCGGACGTTAAAGGTATGTCACATTTAAATAGCTCGTATTTAATATTATTATTGATGGAATTGATTTGGAAAAGACCGAGGGAATAAATTGAGAGGTTCAGTTCAGTCTCATTTTTTAGATTAAAAGAAATTAATATTTTATCATTATCGCATAAAGTCCACTCGATATTTCCCAAACTAAAATCCCCTAAGAAACATGGAGTTTGATTTGGAAGTATTGAATTAACGATAAAATATTAAATATATGATCAAAATTGGAGTCGAATAGCTCTTTCGACAAGAAATGAGATGTCAGCCATGTCTCGGTGAGAGCGATTACGTCAAAATCATGTGAGGCAGCGGAAGAGAACAAGATATTGGTCTTCGTGCAAGGTCAATTATTATATGTAAGGTCACTTGAGAGAAAAGCACTCTTTTTTCCCCTTTGCCCGAACTGTCAAAGTAGCTTTTGGCTAAAAACTGTACAGATCCCTGTTTTTTTTTACTTGATTCCCTTTCATCTATTCTGACAGTTTGGCTGAGCTTCTCTCAAGTGACTAACCCTATATTAATCAACCTTGTATTCGTGCGCAAACCACTTGCGTTGTGGAAGTAGAGAGCAAATCTACGTGGCTGTTGTCGAACTTCTGAGTTCGATGGGATGATCGAAGCAATGTTGATAACAGTGGTGGTACCTACTATAGTAGCAGGAGTGCTAGTTTTATTCACTACTAATTCACTACGTCTTCGCTTGTACTGGTGGAGGAATGGTCACAATGCCGTTGTCGCAGTTTTTTACAAATCGAGAAATTTTTAAGAAAAGCGGCCAAATCGATTTATTGAACACTTTGTCGAAAATTTGAGCAGGTACACCTAACTTGACAAATTTAAAATTTTCCAGGCTTGCATTTTTTTTTTAAGTCTTGTGCATTTCTTTGGTCTGCACATTAAATTTGGATAAATGTATGAAGTTAAAATTTTGCATATGGATATATGCAAATTTCACATATGGGAGCAGTGCCGATAACGCTCTTCAGATTTGTACATTCCTTCTTCTTACTCTCTGCGACCCCCTTATTAGAATTTTCGCGTTGTCAACAATAGGAATCGGTTGAACCAAAGAGCGCAGTTTGCGTTTTTAATTGCTTACCAGTTTCCAACTAGTATTCTTGCTCACTGCAGCATGCACAGCAGAAACAGGTTTGCTTGCATTAGTGTGCGTGGAAGAGGCAGCAACATTAGCGATGGTGCAGCGGTTCCCAAATTCGTTCACAGCAGCAACAGAATTACCAGAATATAAATGCAGCTCATCAGCAATCGCTACCGTTGGCAAAATTAGCGCAGAAGAAAATTCAGCAGAAGTCGATAGCTCGTTGGGTTTCGAAGCGGACGAACCCGTTAATGGAGGACACAAATTTACAACCGCAGGAAAAATTCATTACAAATTACGCACAGAATCTTTTGATTTTTTTGATTGCGTTCTACTTTTAGCTTGCATACGCACAGCATTTACTTACTTATATGGCGCCTACAACCTTAAGTCGGTTTCCGCCTGTTGTAAGAAATTGTGCCAGCCATTTCTGTTTTGCGCTTGCTGCCGCCAGTTGGAAGCTCCAAGTTTCGTCAGCAAATATTAAAACGAGCATTTTTAATTCAATAACGGCAAATTAACAAATAATATCTAATTAACATGTCTAAGTATCATAGTATAATATCACATCTTTGTTTATAACAAAGATTTATAGCAAAGAAAATAAAGAATTACCTTCATTAATTTTGCATTGACAATGTGCATTATAGTAAAGGATTCACTGAAACTTATTGCAACAATTTTATAAGTAGTTTTAATATTTATATATATTTTTTTTTGTTCCACATTATTTAAAAAAAAAAGAAGCAAATGGCCATTTCAGCACTTGAAAGGACTTTGACCGAGCTTCTTATGATCAATTGTGTTGTGCGTGTTGTGAAATGTTTGAACACAACTGATCGAGAACTGAACCCACAAGCTTTATGCCGACTCCGAACGGCTTATGCTTTCAAGAAGCTTTGCATGGCAGTTTTTACTCTCTAAGGTTTGCCATTGTCCGCAGAGAGGTGACGGTTGAATAGAAAAATTAATTGAATTGAAAAAACTTTCTTTGTCAAGTGGGAATTGAACCAGGCTTCACTGGCGTATGGGCCACACACTCTACCCACTGCGCCGCTGCCGCCACTACATAGATTTTTAATAGAGCAAACAGTAGGTATTTGTTCTAGCTTGTTTGTTTAAAGTGCATTTTTTTAAACGAGCGTATGCTTTGTTGTTGCCCACAATTGTTAAAGCAAACAAATTAGTTAAACATAAAACAAGCCATTACGTAGAAAGTATAAAAGGTAGAACAACGAAATTTGGAAGGTTTAAACCCTATTATTATTAGTTATCCAAAATTTTTGTAATTTTGATTTGGTAGTTTACAATAGAGAGCCATAAGAAGTTAAAAACCATAAAGTTGGCATATCTATTCGGAAAACTTGGAAGGGAATTGCACAAAGGGGTGTAGCTCCATCCATATAAACCAAATTTTTGATATCGAATAGCTTTAGAAGTAAAAATCACAGAACATTGAAAATCAGAATAGAGTTACCTTTTAGTGATGTGTTTTCTTATACAAAACTTGGACGGGCATTGGACGAGGGGTTGTGGCTCCACCCATATAAGCCCAATTTTTGATATCGAATAACTTTAGATGTAAAAATCACAGAACATTGAAGCTAAGAATGGAGTTGCCACTTGGTGATGTGTTTCTAATAAAAAACTTGTACGGGCATTGGACAAGGGGGTGTTGCTGAAGTTACTATTTAGTGATGTCTTGCTACCGAAAAACTGGGACGGGCATTGGATAATGAGCGTGGTGTCAAACAAAGGGCCAAATAAAAGTGTTGAATATATTTATAAATGCGGTTCAATACCGTCCACCCGATTACTATAAGATTTTGTCAATTTATTGCTTATACTAACGTAAAGGTCACATGTATATCTATTCTGCTCTTAATCGAACTCCAGATAGCGCTGCAGAGCTAATCTCTTAAGGAATAGCTAAAAACTCCTAAGCCGCTCATCTAATTTGTATGAAAATTTGTAAATAGAGATTTTCAGGTACGGTGCATATTTTGAAATAATTCATTTTCCTCTATCTTGAACTCTATCTTGAAGCGCTGTAGAACAAATCTCTAAAAAAATTGTCAAAAGCTCCTAAACCGCTCATTAAATTTTTGTGAAAGTTTGTAAATGGCGGTTCTCGGGTACGGTGAGTATTTTAGACTTATATTTTTGCTCTTAACAAAAATAATAATAATAAACAAATTTTAAAAAACTCCTTAAACCGCCAATTCGATTTGCATGCAAATTTGTATTTAGGAAAATTGTATTTTTCGAGTACGGAAGACGTTTTTTACGCTATCTATGTTGCTATATCTTAAACACCAGAGGGTGCTGTAGTACCCAATTCTTAAAAAATCGCTATAAACTTGTATGCTGTTCATCTAATTTGCTTTAAAATTTGTAAACATGGGTTTTGTGGTACAGTGAGTGTTTTAGATTTATTTATTTTTCTCTATCTCGAACTCCAGGGGGCACTGTAGTACAATTATCAAAAGAAATTGCAAAACTCCTAAGCCGCTTATTCGATTTCCATGCAAATTTGTGTTAAGAAATGTTGTAATAAAATCTGAGGACGCTGTAGTACACATATCTTCAAAAAAACGTAATCCACGAAAAACGAACACACAGGAACACAACAAAAGCTGCAAATAATTGCTATCAAGACGTAGCTCAGCGCACCGGGTAATAGCTACGAGTATCTATCAGACCTGTTCTGAAATCCGAATTTGATTGGAATCGGGGACAACACAAGAATACTGTCCAAAACTCCGCGATGCTTTTGTTTATGGGGGAGCATTCAGAAATGGCAAGATTAATCCAATTTAGGCATAGGATGCGTTCCATATAGTTTAATATGTTTGGGACCACTTTCGACACTGTATTCTTAAGGCTATGCTTGCATCATTTTCCACTAAGCACTGATAGCTTCTTCAGCCAGGAACCGTAAAGTTGTAGTCAGTTGAATAATTGTCGGAATCGAAGATCGCAGGGCAAAAGGTTTAACTTCATTTAAAACGGAATTAAACGCTCTCTTATTAAGACGATATTGTGCAATAAATTTAAAAGAAACATCATCAAATGGTCTAAAACAAACCTTACAAGTTGCTACATATGCTGAATCAGAAAAATCGAATTGTGAAAAAGGATTGCTGTAGTCGCGCAGAATCTTTCGCTTTACTTTTTCGTACGGGTGGTTCTCACACTCCAATAAAACTGCTAAATAAGCCGGGTATAAGCTAGTTATATAATATAAAATATTTCCAGGTGATTGATTCTGGTGATTGACGAACTAGCCTTTGATGTGCTCTTTTTTGGTCGAAGGAATTGAGCACTCTCAAAATATTTTGCAAATTAATTTGTTCTGCATATTTTTTTTATGATGACAGTTTTGTTATGAAATGAGCTTTTGATTAGATATAATAAGAAATTTTTACAGTTGTCAATAAATTTACAATTGTCACTTACAGAAATTATCTTATTAAGTGTTATATGCTTTAAGCTTAGGAATCAAAAGTTGTAGTTGCATTATTATAATATCTCTTATTTCCGCAACTTTTCGCAATAGTGTTTTTTTTAATTAAAAGAAAATACACTTAGTATTATTTTAGTTATATACTCCAGGTTAGATAATCTGTAAAAATTTAGATATGAAAAAAGAAATGAAATGGCCAAGTCAGCCCTTAAAAGGACTTTGACCGAGCTTCTTATGATCAATTGTATTGTGTGTATTGTGAAATGTTTGAACACAAATAATCGAGAACTGGACCTACCAGCTTTATGCCAACTCCGAACGGCTTATATTCTGAAGAAGGTTTTCATGGCAGTTTTTTACTCTTTGAGGCTTGCCATTGTCTGCAGAGAGGTGACGGCCGAACAGAAAGTTAATTCAATTAGAGAAACGTGTTAATGTGCAGCGCCTCTAATGATATGCTGTTGCCCGAGCTGTAGCTTACGTATCTGCTGTTGTTGCGGTTGTTTTCATTCAGATGATAAATGACAACTTCGGCAACACTGTTTGGGTTTTTGCCGAAATCGTCATTTTTGTTGCTATAGTGGATGGCGAAGCTATTCCAATACACAGCCACAGTTGTCGTCGACATTGTTGTTGATGAAACGGTCGCTGACCACGCCATTGTTGTTGTGTTAGCCGCAGCTGATGTTGTAGTGGTTGCCCTATACATAAAAACTTACTCTGATGTCCGCGCAACTTATCACCGGGAGCAGCGATGGTGGGAGCTCAGCAATCAGTGCACTGTCTTCGTTGTCGTTTTCACAGCGCTGTAAAAATGTGGCCGTGATCCGCACGGAAGACTGTTCATCTTTCCACCTCCTCCTCGACACGCTATTCCGGTTGGGTATCCTCTTCTTCTTCTTCTTCTCATGAAGTCCAGAATGGAGCTGGTGGTGCCTCTTCTTTTGCACTGACGCGAAGTTCGTTCATGTCCACATCATCTAGCGCCTCCATGTCGGAGTCTGTTATCAACTGACTGATACACTCCACCTCGCAAACGCTGTCACTGATAACTATTGTGACCATGTTGATGTCGATTATGTTTTCCTGTTTTACTTTTCTTTTCCAAAAAGCTTTATTATATTAGGGCTATGCACGATTTTATGCATATGCAAAAGCAAAATTTTGCAATTGCAAACATTTGCAACCATTTGTTAGTGATTCCAATCACTCCATCTGAATTCGAAGAGATTCTGAAAATGTTGAAGGCCTTCAACTCAGCTATCTCCACTCAAAACTGCAAGGTAGTGAAGTTGAAACACAGAGCCGAGGAACAAGCAACCGACACCAAGAGGTCCAAGATATAGGTGTTGTTGATCTTCGATAATGAATATCTGAACCAACTTGATAAAGATAGCTGTGCTTTAAACTATGGGCTTAGTAAAATCTAACCCAGGATTTATAAAACGGACACGGTGCCACTGGTAAATCGTGTGATATGTAGGGCCACAACTGAAAAAAATTACATCGAAGAGTTGGCATGTTGCAGTAAGGATGAGCTATCATCTGCTTCAGACCTAGCAACATGCAATAACAAATCTCCTGAAGGAGCAGGATCTGTCACAGGACCCCTCAGCGG
Source organism: Coremacera marginata (assembly GCA_914767935.1). Taxonomy (NCBI): domain Eukaryota; kingdom Metazoa; phylum Arthropoda; class Insecta; order Diptera; family Sciomyzidae; genus Coremacera; species Coremacera marginata. Next base: position 109,927,324 of record OU612046.1, on the reverse strand, counting down.
CGAATATGCTGACATCACGGTTGTTGGAGTACCTGAGAATGTTCCGGGTAACCCAAATTAACTTGCATCATTGCAAAACAGCTTCCGCTGTTCTCCAGCATCACCTTTTGAAGGGCGATGTTGACTTGATTCTGATTCAAGAATCGTGGATGATTAGCAATAAAATCCTACACCATACTATATAAATACATACACCCATAAATACACCAAACTATAACATCTACTATGTTTCTAACAAGGGTAAAGTCGTACATGTATTTTAGCAAAACATAACTTAAATTCATTCTCCCTCAGTTTAGTCACGCGGACCTTACTGTGGCCAGTCTGGAGCTGGGGCCCAAGAAACTCAGGGTAGAGTAACGTCCTACTATTTCGGGTATGATGAGCCTGTACCCACGCAATTATTCCAAGAACTCTTAAAGGGAATAAATCAAGCCACGCACATCATTCTGGGTGGAGATACTAACGCGCACCACTCGCAATGGGGCAGTAGTAACAACAATTATAGAGGTGAGTCACTTTTCAACTACCTACTTTGTAATAACTTAAATATTTTGAACAAGGGCATTACCGACTTAAATGATTAAAAACCGAGAGAATTGTTTTAAAAGAACATTCGTTTTCAGACCATAGGTATATAACTTTCGCCTGAGAAGAAACCAATCGATCCGTGTCTCAAAAAATAAAAAATCTCCTCAAGACAAATTCGAGATGGTATAACAAGATGTCTTAGGCCTTCTGACTCTAGACTTTCCCAAGAAATGTTCGGATACGCTCAACAAAGCATGTCCAAAAAAAATTTTTGAAAAATCCCGTAAACCAGTATGATGGTCTTGGGAGATTGAAATACTCAGAAGGACTCTCGTAGAGACTTCAACTACACATGGCGTAGCAATAGTGAGGACTCATGGGAAATATATAAGTAAAAACTAGGCATTTACAAAACTGTAGTCAGAAAGCAAAGAGCCTCTTGGTCGTCCTTCTGCACAGAAATAGAAAGATCTTCCGAGAACTCAAGGCTTAGAAAAATACTATCAAAATCCCCAACAGCAACAAGCTTTCTTCAAAAGGAAAATGGCATCTGGACCGACACATGTATCGAAACCTTAGATGCACTTATCGACGCACATTTTCCTGGTAGTGTTCACACTGACAACTCCAGCTTTTAATCATCCCCCTCTGGTTTTACAACTCAACAGATTGAGCAGTTAACCAGCAAGGAGAAGATAAGATGGGCAATTTATTCGTTCCAACCATATAAATCTCCGGATCCCGATGGCGTTATACCAACTCAACTCCACTATAGCTTCAATGCAATAGTACCCTGGCTTCAGGCAATCTACTATGGCTGCCTACTCCTTAACTATATCCCATCAGCTTGAAGTCTCTAGCTTCTGAAATTTCAACAAGCCTATATTAAATGCAGATCTAAGGAGACAGCTCTCCACTCTCTTGTGCTTACAACCGAAAAATCAATTCGAAATTCGAACAAAAAGAACAAAGAATATGACTTGCTGCTTTTCTAGACATAGCAGGAGCATTCAGTAACGTCCTTCCATGTGCAGTCACCTATGCCTTGTCGGAGCTGGGGGTGAAGGATTCTCTCATGAGTTTCATACATCAGATGCTCGTGGGCAGGGTGGTGAACTCAGAACTGGGGGGATCTTATACTCGCAGGGTTGTAAGCAGAGATACTCCGCAGTTGGCAGTCTTGTCTCCGCTTCTGTGGTCCGTGATAGTTGACCAGCTGTTGCGTATAATGGAGGAAGAAGGCTACAAGGTTATTGCTTATGCTGACGACATCGAAATCAGAATAGCGGACAATTTCCTGAGACTCTCTGTCAACTCATGAAGAGTGCACTCTTAGTCCTTTCGAGATGGGCATCCTCTTTTGGTTTAAGTGTAAGCACGGAGAAAGCGGATCTCATTATTATCACTAGTAAATATAAAATACCCAGCTTAGAACCCCGCGTCTGAACGGCACGAGGTTGCTCTTTAGTGACAGCACGAAATACCTAGAAGCTATTCTGGACAGGAGGCTTATCTGGAATGATAATATAAAGGAACGTGTTAGAAAGGCAAACATAGCTCTTTTTGTCTGTAAAAAATCGATAGGTAAAAAATTAGGATTTTACCCCAAAATAGTACGCTGGATTTATACAGCAATTGCCCGCCCTTACTTATATATGGCTCACTGGTATGGTGGACGGCCCTTGATAAGACAACTGCACTTCAGAAATTTGGAAAGGTTCAAAGAAGTGCAAGTCTATGTATTACCGCGGCATTGTCCACAATACCAACTAACGCTTTGAATTTCATGCTTCGCCTTACTCCTCTTGATATCTTTGCCAGGGAATGTGCAAACACAGCAGCTCTCAGACTAAGAGAATCTGGAAATTGGATAGGTAACGGCTGCGGTCACACAGTTATTCTGGACTGCTCTGTCCCCGACAAAACAAACTACTGTGTGCCTTGCTTAAATCTTTCCATTCCTTCGCAACTAGACTACAGATGGATCCAAGCTTCGAGAAAAAGTAGGTGGAGGTATTTACTCCCAATAACTTGAAATCGAAGTGTCCTTTAGACTTCCAAATTATTGTAGTGTCTACCAAGCAGAGATGATGGCCACGAAACCGCTAAGATTCTAGGTCAAAAAAACATTGAGGGAAAAAATATTTTTAGCTTCTCAGATAGTCAAGCTGCGCTCAAGGCGCTGAACTCACATATTGGCAACTCTAAAACTCTCACCAAGTGCCGCAGATCTCTTAACAAGATGGATCCACCTCATATGGTACCCGGACACAGGGATATCGAGGGAAATAATTTGTCTGATGAATTCGCAAGGAAGTGTACGACATCAAACACCCTCTTAAATGAGGACTTCATTTGTGTACCCATATCCTCCTATAAATTCCAGTAGAGGACCAAATCTCTAAGTCTTGCACCTTGATACATGTAAGACTTCCAAGCTAACGTGGCCTTCTTACGACTTAAAGCGCACCAACTCACTGCTTGAGTTAAGCAGGGTTAACTTGTCAAAAATAGAAGGAATCCTCACGGGTCACAGCCTAACCGAGACGCATGCTCTTTGGAAGCAGAAAATGTGAAGAGGAAGTAGAAAATGTTCAGCACCTCCTCTGCGAATGTCCAGCCCTTACTAAAAAGAAGAATGTGAACGCTGGGCCATCCCTTTCTAAATGGACTAGCCGAAGTCTCATGCGGTCTCATCTCGGTCGAACTGGTTTGAGGACGGAATCTCTAAGGTTATAAAGATTATGTGGTATCACAACGGGCTTACACTGGCCTAAGTATACGAGTCGTCCACCGACTCAGCCTTTTTAAACTTACCTAACCTTAATAGATGATGTAAAATGATATAAATCATTTTGAAAGAAGGTAAGATGTTTTTTAAATATAATTTCGTTCAATAATTTTTTTCCTTGAGAAATAGAGAGTGACGATGACGCAGTTGGGGAAATTCTGGATGAACTGGAGGGAAAATCTTTCTGTTGATATATAATGCCGTCGCGGGATTTCAAGCTCATTTCTCAAGTCATATGTGTGGCGCAATGATGTTATCATAATGATGAACGAGTATCGATTCTGTCAAATACTAAGGGTGGGAAGGGAGCAACTTTTAGAATTGCTATTCCTATATTTACCTAGAATTTGTAGCGTAGAATTTGCCTATTCCTACAAACAGCTTGTTCACACATATACTTTATAAAAATCAACTTCAAAAATTACGCAAATAATGTCATAAACACTGCACTTAACCTAATTTTCCTTTTTGTTTATATATGTTCTTGGTCGCATCAGCAGTTGTAATTAAACGTCAATCTGTAAACTATGCATTGAACTTAATATTTTATCTGTTACTAGGAAGTAAAACAGTCATGTGTATCGTAAGAAGTTTGTTTTTTAATATACATTTTGTCTTTTATGAGGAAGTAAAACTGTCATGTGTAGCGTAAGCAATTTTATTTTACTATACATTCTGTCTTTTACAATATAGTAAAATTGTAATTTATAATAGCGTAAGCATTTTTTTGCATACTTTTTATTTTTAATCACGATACTTTATTTTAATATAAATATTGGGAAATTAAATTAATAAAGCAGAATAATTTGAACAACAAAGCAGTGCATTATTATTTTCTTTGTTGTGAGTCACAGTTCAAGTGCCGTAGATTCATCTCAACAATATTCGCGAAAGAGTTCACAGCTCATGTGCTGTTGAGTTCCAAACAAGTGTTAATCATTAACATTTTTGGTGACCCCGACGTGATCCTTGAAGTGAAGCACTTAGAAAGATAATACTTTAACCGTGTAAAATTTAAAGTCGTTAAGCAATGTGGCCGCGCAAGTCCGTCGCACTCGTAAAAAATTTTTTTTAAACTCAACATAAGGCATTGCAACACAGGAGCACCAGTGAAACCTCCAAAGCAATGGATTTAGAGCAACTGGTCCAGGCCCAATACAGTGTGGGACTGGACATTGAGAATCCGGCAACCAACTTTGCCAAGGATTCAAAGGTCCGAAAACGTCAACCAACTATTCGAAGCATATAGAAAAATTAAATAGATGGAGAAATGAGTTTTTCCATAATCATGGAGCAATTCTGACGTTGGAGAGTAAGCCAGGAGAGTAAGAGAGGAAGACGATGAATATTTCATATAGAACTATTTTCAGAGGATTCAAGCAGTTGTGACAAAATATACAAAGTTATTTGAAACCAATGCCATGGAATTGCCAAACTTAGACGGATGGTGCTGCCAGTCAACCCAAAGGAATACTGAAACCATCACAAGCAGTGGCATGGAGTCAGTCAGTTGAGCGCACTGGGCATAGTGCTGAAAGGCGGAAACTCCTACGAAATGAACGCGCACTGATACACGCTCTTAGACAAAACTTGAATGAAGTGATGATACAGACTAGCATGGACCATCCTCAATCGTATTACACCATCAAGTCAGCTATAGTTGGGAAACATATGATGGATCTGGTGAAAAATAATGCGGCTCTGTGGGAATCAACAGAGGACGACGTCATCGAAGACTACACTTCACAGACTTTTTACGAACTCTAAACGAAGGCTGAAGAAGCACTGATCGAACTCCATCAACACATAGCGGTGGAGCAGAACTTCCAATCGCCGAGAAGATCAACGTCAACAGACACAGACATTTTCTTACCAAAGATAACACTGCCAAGGTTTAATGGCAACTACATGCAATGGGTGGCATTCAAGGATTTGTACACAGAACTAATCCACAATGCTGCTATAAGTGATGCAAAAAAAATGCATTACTTAACAACATCCCTGAAAAGCGAACCCAGAAATTTGATAAAACACCTTCCATCAACAGGAAGCATCTATCCAATTGCATGGGCAATCCTCACTAGTCGTTACGACATCAAAAGACTTCTAGTGACAACATTGCTCAATAAGTTAATGTCGCAATCAGTGATTCGAAAGTGATTCGATCTGAATTGAAGGCACTTCATGACATAACAAAAGAATGCGTTCATAGATTCCAGGCACAAGGGCTTCCAGTTCAACATTAGGATGCTCTACTAACTCATTTATTGTTACAAGGATAATAATAAGCGACTGGTAACTCTTGATGAATTTTTGATGTTTGTACAACGCAGGTTCAAGTCCTTCGAAGCCCGAGGAAAAGGAGAAATATCGTCAACACGAACGTGTGCTGCCGTTACGAATTTGACAACAAACGAAGAAAGGTGCGTGATTTGCAAACAAGTTGATAACAAAATCTACGCATGCAAAATGTTTTTGAATGCAGACATCAAACAAAATTGGAATTAGGTCAAAACCCACAATCTCTGTGTAAATTGCCTTAAAACTGGTCATCGTGCTAACGACTGCAAGTTACGGATTTGCGCACGATACTCTAAAAAACACAACACGTTGATCCATTATACAAACGAGAACTAGGCTCCAAGGCTCAAGTTAGCAATAACGCAGGCATATCAGCAAGCGCCTTCACAAGATTCAACCAACAATGTAAATCTTTTGGCCAACAACTCTTACACCCACACAAGTTATGTGCTCTTGGGAACGGTACGCATTAGGCTTATTGCAGCTAATGGATGGCATGTTTGGTGTCGAGCAGTACTACACTCTGTCTCTCAAATCAGTCTTATAACAGGCTGTTCAAAAGTCTGGGTGGAAGGTCCAAAACAATGTCAATTAATATAGTAGGCGTGGGAGCCAACGCAACAAAAATGAGCCATCAAACATCAATTCAGTTGAAATCAATGTATGTATAATAACTTCAGCAAGGAAGTAGAAGCGCATATAATACCAAAAATTGTATCAGATCAACCAGGTCATCACATGAATAAAGAAGGCTGGGAACTACCAGAGGATATTAATCTCGAAGATCCTGAATTTAACAAGCCAGGCCGAATCAACTGTTTGTTAGGAGCAGAAATCTTCTTTGAGCTACTCACTCATGGAAAAATAATTGCCAGGCAATCTTCCAAGTTTGAAGAACTCAGTACTTGGATGGATTGTGGCTGGTAATGTGGAGACTGCGGTTTCAAAGAAGGCAATACGTGGCAAAGAATTAGAAGAAGCCATATTAAAATTTTGCGAATCGGAAGAAATACCGGATTCAGAAACGTCGCTCTTCGAAGACGAACTGCTGTGTGAGTCACATTTATTGCAGCATACTACTCGAGCAAACGACGGAAGATTTGTTGTTAAATTACCCATAAGAAATCATCCATCAACAGTGGCAGATTCAAAAGGGTTGGCCTACAAAAGATTTACGAACATTGAGTAACGTCTGGCCAGGGATCGGGCGTTAAAGGTCCATCACTAAACAACACAATGTTCACTGACCCCAATGTTCGAAGTGAGCTATTTTCAATTTTATTGCGTTTTAGAATGCATAAGTATGTTCTTAAAACTGATATAGAAAAGCAAGCGCATGTGAAAAGTGCAAACAGAAAGCTCCGAGCACCGACATGCTAGCACCGAGCACCAGCCCCAGCACACTTCATTCGGAGCTGGGGGCAAACAAAATAGCACGTTCACATGTGCAGTGTGAAATTATTTTTGCCCCGGGACAATTTTATCGCGAACGAGCACGGATCCAAAGCTGAAGTCGGGGCGCAGCACCGGTGCATAGCACAGAGCAGCCTGTGTGCTAGCCGGGGCACGCTTATGTGCTTGCCGGTGCACTGTTTCGGGGGCTCGTTTCGGTGACTAAAAACTGTTAGTTGCAGTGGGAACATTTTAAGGGGCTGGGCTTACGATTTAAAATATATTTTAAATGGACAGACAGTACTTATAAGGGGGTCGCTGATTAAATATCTGACGTTAGAAAATCAAAATATTTTTAACACTAGGGTGATCCCATAAAACTGTTTTTTGTTAATTTACAAGTTTTATACATACATACAAGGTATGAGGGAGTCGCTAATTTAATATCTGACCTCAGCAATGAAAAACAATTTTTTTTGCCCTAAGGTGGTCCCATAAAACGGTGTTTTTGTTAATTTACAAGTTTTATAAATGTGCTGGTAGTATACTGGAGTCACTGACTTAGTATCTGATGTTAGCATTGAAAAATATTTTTTTTACTAGGGTGGACCCATAAAACTGTTTTTTGTTAATTTACAAGTTTTATGCATGTGTTGTTGTTACAAGGGAGTCGCTGACTTAATATCTGATGTAAGCATTGAAAAATAGTTTGTACACTAGGGTGGTCCCACAAAACTGTTTTTTTTTAATTTACAAGTTTTATTCATGTGTTATTGGTATGAGAAGTCGCTGACTTAATATCTGATGTAAGCATTGAAAAATAGTTTTTACACTAGGGTGATCCCATAAAACTGTTTGTTGTTAATTTACTTACTTACTTAGGTGGCCGTAACAACCCGTGTCCGGATTTCAACCGACCTCATCAGCTCTCACCAGTCGCCTCTGCTTTGCGCGTGCCTTCTCCAATCGGATACACCAAGTGCGGTTAGGGCTTCCTCAGCCTGGTCCATCCATCGGAAGCATGGTCTCCCTCGTCGTCGTTGACCAGCGACCCTCGCCTCGAGCACCTTTTTCGCTGGAGCTTCGTCGTCCATACGATGGACATGACCCAGCCAGCGTAGTCGCTGCACAGTTATACGCCGAACTACGTCAATGTCTTCGTAGAGCTCATACAGCTCGTGGTCCTTTCGGATGCGATAGTCACCGCCGACTCGAACAGGACCGAAGATTTTGCGAAGAACTTTTCTCTCGAACACCCCCAGAGCGGCTGCGTCAGTTTGCGAAATTACCCATGCCTCAGCGCCATAAAGCAGCACAGGTAGAACGAGCGTCTTGTAGAGTGTTAGTTTTGTCTTGCGAGATAGGGCTCTGGAACTTAATTGCTTACTGAGCCCGTAGTAGCACCTATTACCAATTATTGTTCTTCGCTTTATCTCCAGGCTGATTTCGTTGTTGGTATTAATGGCGGTGCCAAGGTATACAAACTCCTTGACTACTTCAAAGTTATAGCTGCCGGATGAAACGTGGGAGTCTAAACGCCATGCTCCCTTGTTTGTAGACAGTATATACTTTGTTTTACCCTCATTTATCGTCAAACCCACTTTGGCTGATTCCTTTTGAAAAATGTGTAAACTTTTGTGAAGGAAGTATATCGGTTGTTTCAGTGCAAATATTTTTAAAAATTTTTTTAATTTTCTTTGACGAAATTAGGTTATTTTTACACTGGACTATATCTTAAAGGGCTTAGAGCTACCTTGAATTGCAATTTTAAGACAAAAGGCTATTCATAATCAAAAATTAACAAATGAAATAAAACTTTATTGAATTCAGAAACCATTGGAAAACCTATGATTTTTGATCTTTTGAAAAACCTCCATAAAATTTAAAAGCAACAAAGTTATTGCTGTATTAGAAATTTGGTACAGACAGTTGACTTAACAAATATTACAGCAACAACAACAATAATGATCCAATATAATACCCTTACCCTTTTTGAAAAAGCCAGTTTTTCATACCGTATAACAAAATATTGAAAACTACTGAAACAAAGAAACAACTTCAATATCAGAACAAAAATAAACAATGTGATTAATTCTTTATTGTATCTTTGTCATAACAGTGATCAAAGGATGCTTTTAAACAAGAAGCTGTAGGAAACGTTATCCTTTTGTGGCAACGCGCGGCATTCCAGTTATATCGGTAACAGCAGTACGTAAACGTTTAAATAATCTCGTGAATGAATATTACAAAATTGCTAAAAATCCATTGAGATACAATGTTTATGCGTGGAATAAATTGTTCCTAATTTCGCGATGCAAGTATGGCATTGAAAGCAATAACTCGATGATGAGTGACATAAATTAAAAAGTAAAAGTAAATTACAAATTTTAATCCATCAAATTTCAATCCATCAAATTTCGACGTGATTCAAGTTGGCTGTATTTCTGACGGCTCTCGAGTTTAGCTAAAATGTGGCCCATATGTTGTTCATCGCTGACGGCCATAGCAGATTCATGTACTACATGGACAAAACGCTCGGTGTTTTGAGAATGGCATGGATAAGCTGTACAAAAATATTAAGGCTTAGCAAAAATCAAACTATAAAATTATGTTATTTTTCTTATGCAAACCTGGTAATTCAATGATTTCATTTGAATATTGTAATGCTTCTAGCTGGTCTTGCGTGAAGAACTGCAAGCATGGCGGCTCCGTCACTTCGAATTTGGTCCAATTAATCATACTGAAGTATGAGTCACTCTCAAAATTTATGAAATTTTGTTCCTGAGGACCAAACATTTGCCGAATGCTTCCTGTTACTTCCTTGCGGGCTTCTAAAATCTTCGCATATCCATCTGAACGCAATTGAGGATCTGGGTCCGTTATCATCGATAACAAAACATTTTCGGGGTGAAGAAAGTATGCGTTATTTTCGATGATCGGACGGACGGCCTCTTGAATGTCTTTCGGCAACTGACGAATCCAAGATATGTATTTGTGAACGTTGCGACTTCCTTGAATTGCCAGTGGTTGGCTTTTCACCAGAAACCAGAATGGCGCATAAACTTTCACAACGAATTGAGCCAGTTTTTTCAACATCATCGAGGGTTCAACACAATTCACGCAACGAGCGACTAGCGCCAATTGTCAAATTTTTTTTACACGTATTTCTTATGAGACGACTTTTTGGAGACTTTTTGATGATGTCAAAGTGTGTGGTGGTGATGCCACTTATTTTTTTTGCTTGCTTTATTTTGGGACAAACACTTTGAGAGGGAGTTTTAAAATCGGGTAAAAGGGATACAACTATGAAAAATCCCATCAATCGTGCATATTAAAATGCATTTCGCAGACTTTTTCCGAAGACTTCAATTCCAATCCACAAGAGTCTTTCTACCTTTTCCTACATAGTTCATTTCTGGGAACCTTGAAAAAACTTAAATTTTCTTTGTTCCAAGTACAGCGACAGATAGCACAGCTTCTAGAAATTTTCTTTAATTTAAAGTATCTTTTTTTAGCACTGCACTGAATTATTTTGGTTAGCACACTAGACGCGTCTTGTAGATTGAAGGCAATAAGAAAGTAGAAATTTACCATTGGATTTTGCAATGGATTATAACATAAAGAATGGCATCACTGTATTTTGTGATTTTGGTAGCACCAGTTGGTCTATTTCAGAGATGTTGTGGCTAGGAGTGTTTTTAATTGCAATTCAAGGTAGCTCTAAGCCCTTTAAGATATACTCCAGTGTAAAAATAACCTAATTTCGTCAAAGAAAATTAAAAAAATTTTTAAAAATATTTGCACTGAAACAATCGATATACTTCCGATATATTACAATCGATATACTTTTTGCGAGCTTTTTTTTTCTGAAATCAGGGTGGCATGTTAGCATGGTAAGAACTGAGATCTGGTGAGTAAGTACTAGAACGGGGGGTCTGAGGTCAATGACCTTTGGAACAATAATATTAGTCTCCTTGAGAAAAAAACTTTGATATAACATACTTTAAAATCCGACGTCAAATGACGAAGTTATAAGCAAAAATGTAAATGCGCGACCCCTACGTTCGGTCAAAAAAAAAAAACATTTTTTTTTCGAAAACAACAGACAAAAATGCTTCAGATTCGAAGGTTTACGGCGAACTTTTTTTTCCCCCCTATAACGTGATACGCTCTAATGTACATCCATAAATATAGTATATATTTAATATAATATGTACATATGTTTAACATAATATGTACATTATTAGTTATATATTAAATAATTATGAATATAAAATATTTGATTGCCAAGGACTAAAATAATTTTAAAAACATTAAGCCAAGCAAAAGTAATATAAACCAGATTGAACATGGAAATGGCAGCCACCTGTCATGTCTTCTCGCTTACCAACATTGTGCGTAGTAAAAACATACACTGAAGTCATATGCCAAAAACAGCTGATGCATAAACCTACCACGTTTTCGCTTTGCAGCCAAGCTGGGGTGACTTCTTCTACCAGCCACAGATTAAAATTCATTCTTGCGGCTGCAATTCACTTGGTAAGTCAGTTATAGTTAACTAGCGCCTGACCTAGATCCAATCACTCCTACCTATTTCCCAAGTCTTTTCACACGCTGTGCAGCTGAGATGACGTGCGCTAAGTCTTAACTTGCATTCCTGTTTACTAATTCTATTCATGCGTTGTGCTGCCGAACTGACGTGTGCCTAAGTCTTAACCTGAAGTATCTGCATTCTTATTTTCCATGACTTCATACGTCGTGCTGCCGAGCTGATGTATGCTAAGTCTTGCCTTGTGCTCTTATGCTAACGTGCGCTAAGTCTTAACCTGCATTCCTGTTTTGCTAAGTCTTTTCCTACGTCGTGCTGCCGAGCTAACGTGTGCTAAATCTTGCCCTGCATTCCGTTTTTCTGAGCCTTTTTTTACGTTGTGCTGACGTGCGCTAAGACTGTTCCTTGCATTCCTTTCACCAAGTCTAGTCATTTTTGTACTTGGTAGCCTACCATATTACGCCCAGAGACTAGCAGACATAACCACATCGCCGGTCCCGACACCCGGACATCAGGACATCCGGACGTATCCAGCAGGACACCCGACTCCTAAGTTTACTTTTTTTCTATATGTCTGTAACTTTTGAACGGCTAATTTTTTTTTGATGCGGTAGGTCTTAGTATATGCATTTAAAAAAATGTAGTTAAACAGGGTATTATCACAGGATGTCTTTAAATTTGATAATTATGAAAATGGTTTCAACTAAATTTTTTCAAAGTATCGCGTTTATAAGGCTCCATTTAATTGGAATAGTCATATCCAAAAAAAAAATATGGTTTGCAAATTTAATAATGTTCGAGTTAAGATATTTTTAAATTGAGATCATTTTAATTTCAAGAAAATTAAGATATTCTGAAACTTCGATCCACAACATATATTATCGCAAAAATTGTTATTGTGGGAAGACAAGTTTCGTTCGATAAGAACTACAACCACCTTCCAAGCAAACTTAATTAACTTTTTGCGACATGGTCTTGTTTATAAAACTTCAAAAAGTTACTTAAAGAAATTAAAATTAGTTATCTTCTTTTTTTTTTACTCACTGTACACCAAAAAAAAAAACAGCAAGTGTTTTAATGTTCATATATAAATTTAATGATTTTAAACATGAGTCAACAAACGTAGACACGACCTTACCCAATATGTGGTTACAACAAAAGTGGATTAAAGAGATTTAAAAATGAACAAACGAGCGTCAACGAGCATTGAGCAGATGACCCGAATTCAGCTATTAAATCTTAGAGCATATTTAAAACTGCAAATCTATAACATTAAAATAAAACAGGTTCTTTCTTGTTACAGGGTCAGGTGTGTTTACGTTTCAAATATAAAGTTAAGTAAAATAACTAAGTTAGATTAATAATATGATGTAAAAGTAATAATAAAATAAAAATAAAATATTGATTGCTCAAATTATAAGAACATTCTCCTCCCCAAGAACTACTGTTCTTCAACCAAGTGTAAAACTGAACTGCCTATCGTTGGAAGCAATATTTATTTAGCTTCAGCTAAGCTACGCTCCGACTCGCAGCCTGAAGGGTAGGCTCCATTCAATTCAGTGGATGAGTCTTCAGTATCTGATGCAGCCGTAAAAGTATCTGGGGGAAGAAAACATATTTTAGAAATAAGTCTTTTAATGATTTTATTTTTAGTAAATATAGATATAACGCGGACATGTCCGTCCGTTCCAGGATACACTTCATGTATTCGGCCTAACAGCCACTGACCAGGTCCACAACGTTCATCCGCCACAAGCACAAGCTCTCCTACTTTAGCATTCCGCTTGCACGACAACCATTTTGGACGCGCTTGTAGACGATTTAGGTATTCTGAGTGCCATCGTTTCCAGAAATGTTGCTTCATTTGTTCTATGGCCTTCCAGCCCGAGATGTAGTTCATGTTTAAATCTAATAAAGAGTCTTCAGGAATAGAACTAGTTGGCTCTCCAATTAAAAAATGACCAGGAGTCAAAGCATTGACATCTCTGGGATCAAAAGACAAGGGACAAAGAGGTATTGAATTAAGACAGGATTCAATTTGGCACAACAAGGTTGTCAGTTCTTCAAAAGTGAACAATTTTTCACTCATAGTTCGCCGTAAATGGCTTTTAACGGATTTTACCCCTGCTTCCCACAGGCCACCAAAGTTGGGTGAAGCTGGTGGAATAAAGTGCCATTTTGTGCCATTTGTGCAAAGAAATTTGCTTCAAAATTTTCAGTGATGTTATGAGAAGAAATTTTGATTCTTTTCTCCTCTAAATTGGTTTCAAAATTTGTTAGGTTTGATGGCCACAACGAATTTTGATGCTAAAGAAAAGTTGGTCCAAACCACCATTTTTTCAAGTCTACAAGATCTCCAAGCTTAATGCCTCTTGACGCGCAATCTGCTGGATTTTCAACTGATGGAACATATCTCCATTCAGTTATATTAGAAAATCTTTGAATTTCACCAACACGATTAGCGACGTAGACTGACCATCGAGATGGCGGTTGGCGTATCCAACTCAGCACTGTGGAACTGTCACTCCAATATGTGCAAGAGGAAATTAAATTTTGTCCAAAAGAATTTTTTACAATATTAGCAAGCTTATCTAAAAGTGTTGCAGCGCACAGTTCTAGGCGTGGTATCGTCACCGTTTTAATTGGAGCAACTTTACTTTTAGACTGCAAAAGATTAACAATGATCTGATCTTGAGAATATTTAATGCGAGAGTACACCACAGCAGCGTAAGCAACTTGTGATGCATCAGCAAAACAATGCAATTCTATTTGAAGGTCAGAATTATAACCAATATAGCGCGGTATTTTAATATTCTCAAATAAATGTAATGAATTTTTGTATTTTTCCCAATCAGAGACAATATCTGGAGGAACTTCACTATCCCAATCTAGACCAGCAAGCCATAAACGTTGAAAAAAATTATTTTTGCTATCACCGTCGAAGGTGTAAGCCAATCCAAAGGGTCAAAAAGCCTAGCAGCATCAGATAAAATAGTGCGTTTAGTCACTTTCTTAGATTCTGAAAGCTTAACTTTGAAAGTGAAAGCGTCAAGTACAGTATGCCACTGAACGCCAAGAGCCTTAACAGTATTGTCGGTGTCCAAAGTGAAAGTTACAGAATTTTCTATGAAATCTTCAGGAATTTGTTGAATTAATTCTGGTGAATTTGAAATCCACTTGCGTAAACTAAATTGTACTTTTTTTAACAAAGAACACAAATCCCTTTGAAGTAAAATAGCTTCAAGCGTTTCACAACCAGATATAACGTCATCGACGTAAGAATCAGAAACTAAAATATTTGATGCTCTTGGAAATTCAGACTTGAAATCCTCTGACAACTGACGTAGCACTCGAATAAACAGAAACGGCGCAGGGGTTGTACCATAGGTGACAGTATTTAATGTATAAATAGAAATAGGATCAGTAGATGATTCACGCCACAAAATTTGCTGATATTTTTGATGACCCTCAGCCACAAGTATCTGACGAAACATCTTCTCAATATCGGATGTAAATGCAATGTTGTGCTTGCGTCAGCGGCAGATTATTTGTGACAAATCATTTTGCAAAGCTGGACCTGGACTTAGTTCCTCATTAAGTGAAGTTAAAGGACTTACTACTTCCATCGAAAACCACCCTTAATTTCGTGGTAGTGCTATCCTCTTTTAGTACACCATGATGAGGTAAATAATATGCGTCCTGTTGAAGATCGCACGGATATGAACCTATTTTTGTCATATGATTTAATTGCTCATATTCATGAACAAAATTTTTATAAGCTTCGGAAAACTCCGAACGCTTATAAAATAAGTTTTCTAAATTTTTTAATCTCTTAAAAGCGTTATTTTGGTTGTTATTAAACGTAGGTGATATGCGATCGAATATCAGAGATTTAAACGGAAGACTTACAACATATTTGCCAGTAACATCACGTTTAGTGGTCTCTTGGAAATAGACTTCACATGCCTTTTCTTCTTCTGATGGCTCACGTATGCTAGGCAATTCTTCCTGCTAATGTAAAGCTAGCACCAGCGAGTTCATCAACTGGCCCTGAAAGCACCCAACCAAAATAGGTATTTTGTAAAAAAATTTGATTGTATGTTTTTGATTGTCCTGGCAATGCAATGCTAGAGAAAACATCGGCACCCAAAATTGTGTCAATTGGATCAGAATTGTAATAAAACGGATCCGCAAGAACATCAATGCCACATATATCCAAATTGGCTTTCATTGCAGTAGATCTTGGAATATATGCTGTTAAATTGGAAAGAACAAATGCCTTGCATTGCAGAACTGGTCTGTTTTGAACTGACCAGAGATTCAAATGAACCAATGCACGGCAAATACTTTTATTATTCTCTCCAACTCCTGAAATATCACAAGATATTTTCTGCTTTTGCAATTGTAAAAGCTGAGATGCGTTCTCAGTTATCAAGGTTGTTTGTGAGCCTTGATCCAGCAAGGCTCGCAATATGATTTGTGATGTTGCAGTTTTTACAACTACGCGAATGGTAGATAGCAAAACATGTGGGAATAGTTGAGTAGAATGAATCGAAACTTCATTGCAGGAGCTAGAAGGCAAGGTGTTTTGCGAACTTGATGGCGTCACATCAACAGTAGCGACTGAGGAAGCGGTTTCTTGGAAATGAAGTATTGAGTGGTGAGATTTCTTGCATATATTGCAACGATAAAATGATTTACAATACTTTGATGTATGTCCAGGGGTCAGACAATTGAAGCAGATATTTTTATTGCTTAAAAACTCAGTCTTTGATTTATGAGGAAGTCCCAAAAATTTGAAACATCTGTACATTTATTTGAACAAAAAGTGTTTCTTTTAGGTTTCAAATCTTGACGTTTAGAAGGTTTTAATGTTGTCTTTTGTGAATTGCTCACTGACTCGAGAGCACGAAAAGTATTTTCTAAGAAGGAAAACATTTCATCAACTGAAGGAACGTTAATAGAAGATTTAAGAGATTGCTCCCATTCTTTACGCGATTGATATATTTTAAAACTTTTTAAAGATTGTAAACATTCCTGAAATGTATTTAAAATGCGTCGAATTACACCTGAAGTACCATTGGATTCTGGAACAACAAAAAGTTTTTGCAAGAGCGTATCAACAATAAACCATTTATTGTGATACCTGCTTTCTAAAATTGACCATGCCGTTGCATAGTTAGCCTCAGTGACAGGTATCGCTTTTACTAAATTTGCCGCTTCACCCAACAAAGTACCCTTCAAATAATGAAACTTTTGAATTTTTGAAATATTATTGTTTTCATGAACTAATGAAGAATATATGTCACGGAATGGAATCCATTCCATATACTCTCCAGAAAACTTAGGCAAAGAAATCTTAGGTAAACTGACATTCTTGTTGTGCAAAGATTCGCTTTGATTATGCGGCACAGCAAATGAACTTGTAGAAAAAGCAGAATTTGTATCCTCATGTGGCATAGCATCAACCAAAGATGCGGTGGAACTGATGTATATATCAAAAAATTTATAAAAGGTATTTTCCTTGAAATATGAAAGCTCATCTGTGTTCATCTTGGCGGCGCGCACCGCAGCAGTGAGCTTATCATGATCTTGCCAAAATTCAGTGTACATATTTTCAAGTACATACACAAATCTTGTAATAAAACCACTTGTTTTATCACTAGCAGATTTGCTATCAAGGCTATCTTGCAAACGCTTGATATGTTCAAGTGCATCATTTTGTTTTCGTACATATTCATCAATGTCACTCATTTTTGTACAAATTTTTAAATAAGTTTAAGTAAAGAGCGAAAAATGCTTTAAATTTATTTATTTTGAATAAATTTTAATTGCATTAATGTAAATGTTTCTACAAAGTAATTATATAATTAAACTTTGGCAAAAAAATGGATTTATTTCAAACAAAAAGAAGTGTAGAACCTTTGTTGGCAGCAAGGCAGTTTTAACAAAAGGGTTTCTACCACAAAGAAATAACGAAAGTAAGAAAAAATTATGATAGAATTACTCAATTTCATCCGCGTAAAATATCAATTAGTTCGGGTAATGAAAATCACTTTAAATTATAACGTGATGTGTGAAATGATTTCACTTTTCAATATAAATTAACCTTCTTATTGGTTTAATGACAAAATCTTATTTAATGACAAAATGTACATCAATTCACTTTGCCTCAAAGTACAAGTAGTTAAAGAAAAAAACTAACTGTACCAACTATACCATGAGGGCTAAAATTAAGTAGAACTTTTCTTCAACTTTTAAAATTATTGAAATTTAAATTTGCCCCTTTGAATCACAAAGTTCTTTTTTAATTTCAGTCGGGAATGATTCCCGGGTTTCGGCAATAAAAAATGTTTATAAAACTTGAAAAAGTTACTTAAAGAAATTAAAATTAGTTGTCTTCTTTTTTTTTCACTCACTGTACACCAAAAAAAAAACAGCAAGTGTTTTAAGGTTTATATATAAATTTAATTATTTTAAAGATGAGTCAACAAACGTAGACACGACCTTACCCAATATGTGGTTACAGCAAAAATGAATTAAAGAGATGTAGTAAATGAACAAACGAGCGTCAACTTGCGTTGAGCAGATGACCCGCTAATTCAGCTATTAAATCTTAGAGCATATTTAAAACTGCAAATCTATAACATTAAAATAAAACAGGTTCTTTCTTGTTACAGGGTGAGGTGTGTTTACGTTTGAAATATAAAGTTAAGTAAAATAACTAAATTAGATTAACAATATGATGCAAAAGTAATAATAAAATAAAGATAAAATATTCCTTGTTCAAATTATGAGAACAGGTCTCATGTATAAATAAAGCTATTGTGTGATAAGCATGTTTCAATATCATTTATTTCAATAATAGATCTTCAATAACATTTAAAGTGAATTAATTTCCTTATCTTTTCTTTTGTGTGAACTAATAAGAGGATCAGGGGAAACAATGCAATGAGCATAATCATAAGATCTAAATTTGAAACTTTCTACTCATTCTTCTAATGTGGCTTAGCTGAAAGTGTTTATATTCTTTATTTTTTGATTCTTGGTCTTCCTCTGATAACTCAGCTATAGAAAAAAATTATATATTATGATATTTTTACCATGAACTAACACTTTATGAAGAGTTGGTGACAAGAATTTTCAGCCCGCATATAATTTATTATTCAGCTCCAGAGTGACCGAAGCATACATATGAAATTTCTCTGCATTGATTACTAGGCGACAATTTAGAGCAATTAGAATTTTTTGAAAACGTTTCAGTAAATTCTCACTAAATTCGCTGTTGTAGTTGTCTTTGATATTGATAACGATTAATTATCACCTAGTTGAACGAAGTTGGTAAAGAAATAAAATTATAGCAAACGTTGCCGAAGCGCTACGCTGCCAATTATTATTGTTTTACATTTTTACAGCATTAAAGAAAATATAGGGATAAACAATTAGGCGTTCGGTCAAGGTAAAGCCAAAAATTCATGGAAAAGTGGTACTTTCCTCAATAACTTACAGGAAATAGTAAATATTTCTAAACTCCAACTTACTTACTATGAAACTTAGTTTCATTTTTAATAAAAAATTTTCTGTAGGAAGTAATAAGAAAAATGAAAAACGAAGACTATAGTTTTACCCCCTTTCGAGCGCTCAGATACACAAAAAAGTACACTATACCGAGAGTGACTGATACCGATAAGTGAAGTTACTATGAAACTTAGTTTCATTTTTAATAAAAAATTTCCTATAGGAAGTAATACGAAAAATGAAAAACGAAGACTATAGTTTAACCCCCTTTCGAGCGCTCAGATACACAAAAAAGTACACTATACCGGGAGTGACTGATACCGGCGAGTGATACCTCGGCGAGAAAAAAAAAAGTAAATCAGCTATCCGGCACGCCTGAGGAAAATAAAATTTAGCTCAGTGGAAATCAATCACCGCGTTTCGAAAATAATTGTTCTAAGAGGACATTTTGTCTATAAACATACGTAGTAAATAAAAGGGGGAAACAAATCAAAAGCCATACGCCACATATTAGGAAAAACATTGAAAAAACAATGATTTTTTTTTCTTCGTGTTCTATAGTCTACACATATTACTGCTTTTTAAAACATGCCTTAGCAAACTATAGTCCAAAGTTTTTTAATTCATATGCATCGATAAAAGGCCTTTTTTCCGCATCGCAATTGAGAGAAGGGCCCCAGATTTTTTTCGTATTTAAATAAAATGTTACTTTCTCAAATCAATTCCAATCAATAAAATCCTTTAGTTTCAACAAGTTGTATCTGTTATTAACAAATCACTATCAAAACGTTTTGCATGAGTTTGCCCTAAATGGAGTTATAACTGATTTAAGTTAACGCTTTTTATAGTAAAAAAATTTTTTGCGTATTTTCTTACTCAAAGTTTATTGGGCTCAAAATGATCAAAATAAAGTTTCTTCATATATAAGGGTCATGGATTGAATGAGCACGTAATAAAATTGTATCAACCAAATAAGACTTGTCTTTAGATGTTTAAAATATGTTAAAATAAATCCACTACTAAACTTTTTTTCGTAGTTCCTATTGCATATACAGTAGAAACTCACAAAAGTTAACCTGTTTGTTTTTGGCTCTGTCAACTTTTGTGAATTGTTAACTTTTAAAGGACAATAGAGCCTTTTATATATACAAACTAGCTTAAACCCGGAGCGCTTCGCTTCGCTCCGCGCTTATCCCCTTAAAGGTGGAAGTAAGTATAGTGAGCCACGCGCATTTTTTGTAAAGTTAACCACAGTAACCATATGAATTAAATTACCAAATTTTTTTCTTATAGGATCAAAACCGTCTGATATATAAAAGAGGATGTGGCAACATGTTTTTCATAAACCTACTCAAAAAATACAAAATCAAAAAGAGCAGCTCGTATATGCATCTTATCTCGCGTTTTGACTGGGATTTTGCATCAATCACGTTTGAGCAACTTCTCTGAACGAACGTTTAGAAAGTGAAGGTTTAGACGCGGCATTTAAGATTTTATATGCGGATGTTGATTAGGGTTTCTTCATCTTCATCGTTTAGCTTTTCTGCACGTACATTTAGAAAGAGTAGATTTAGACGCAACATTTAGGCTTCTTATATGCGGATATAAAATTAGGGGGTCTACATCTACATTTAGCGTTTCTACACTTACGTTGCAGATCTGTACCGGACCAAAAATATTAAAAAATCAATGAAAATTTATTGACCTGTACCACTATCATTAATAATTATATTTTTAAACCTTTTTAAACGAGCTGTTGGTCAAATAATTTTATGCCAGTTATTAAAAAATAAAGTTAAAAAGGGTCGTAAAAACTAAGTACATAATTAATAATTATAAATAGATTTATGAACTATCTGCGCCTTATTCAACTAATGTTTGGTCTTGGATCGAAGAATTGGTGGGAAACCATATGTGAATTATAGTTTTGAATTAAAGGAATGTGAAAAGCTTATCTTGGCGAGCACACAAACATATGTACAGTCAACCAGCATAATTTGTATACAACATAAAGCTTCATATTTCGTGGAACTTTTCAACACGGGCATGTAGCTTATGATTTTTGTAAATTTTGTGCAGAAAACTTAAACATTTTGGCAGCTTTGGAATTTTAATTTGCGAGATGTGAAAATCGTACTATTTTTAACGCCAGCTGAAAGTTGCACATTTCATGCAATTTTTCTCTACAGGCATGTAGCTTACGATTTTCTAAAATTTCGTGCAGAAAACCTAAAAGCATGAACTTCTTTGCTCCAACACGATTGAGTGGTTTTTCTACAAATACGTTTAGTTTTCATATTTCTAAATTTCGCATGTAGAAATTTGGTAAGAAAAATACTTTTTCCACACGTGTCGTGTAAGATTTGATATCTAAATGCTCCGTGCAGCTAGTTTTGTTTTCTTTGAATAGATATTAACCCAAATACCATGTGTCCAAAATTTGGTGGCCTTTGGTGTTACCGCTTGTGAGATATTTAGCAACTGCCCCGTTCTAAATTCCGAGTCGGAATTGCGTCATATTTGGAGTTCAATATTATCGAAAATGGATGCTTGATACAAAATGAAAATAAATTCGAATATGTCAAAATCAGCAGTTTTATTGGAGTGTGAGAACCACCCGTACGAAAACGTAAAGCGAAGGATTCTGCGCGACCACAGCAATCCTTTGGATTTTTCCGATTCAGCATATATAGCTACTTGTAAAGTTTATTTAAGACCATTTGATGATGTTTCTTTTAAATTTATAGCACAATATCGTCTTAACAAGAGGGCGTTTAATTTGGTTTTAAATGAAGTTAAACGTTTTGCCCTGCGATCTTAGATTTCCACAATTATTCAGCTGACCACAACTTTACGGTTCCTGGCTGAACTATATGGAACGCCTCCTATGCCCAAAATGGATTAAGCTTGCCATTTCTGAATGCTCCCCCATAAACAAAAGCAGCACCGAGTTTTGAACAGAATTCTTGTGTTGTCCTCGATTCCAATCAAATTCGGATTTCAGAACAGAGCTGATAGATACTCGTAGCTATTACCCGGCTATTACTGATTTAAATCTACACAAATTGAAACTGCCGGGAAATATTCCCCGGAGGGAGATTGTTCCACAATTTTACTGAGCGACTGAAGAACGAATTATCTCGGTAATACGGTGTTGTTGGGCAAAAAAACAGTGGTAAAAGGATGGGCTTGAAGAGCTGCCCGAGTGGACCTATGAAACACACGGGCTGGTGTCGTCAGGCTATGTATCTCCCTTAAACACTTACCATGGTAGTACCTGTGCAGAAGGCTTAGGCAACCAACATTGCGCCATGCCCAAGAGAATTGAGAAGATGAAATATTTTCATCCCCTATCAAATATATCGCACGTTGTTGAATCCGGTCCAGAAGCTCCAAATATGATCTTGAAGCCCCTGCCCAAATGTGCGAATCGTACGCCATTTTCGGCCTAATATATGAGGTATAGATCACGCGAAGATCAGATGAAGTGGAGTATTTCTTGCACCGTTTTAAAAAACCTAGGTCGCTTTCGACACATCGAAAATGTGATCATTCCAACGGAGATCTGATTGTATCGATATGCCCAGAACATCAAGAGCATCTGATCTACACCTCAGGATCATGACCAGAATGTCAAGATCTACACCTTTCATATTCAGGGGTGCTAAGAGACAGTTCATTCCATTGTGGGTTAACAGGCAACACTGGGTCTTGCTAGCATTAAATTCTACTCTATTAGCAAGACCTCACTCGGAGATTTTTTTAAAGTCATTATTAAGTGTGTCATTCATAATATGCTTTTTTTCTCTTAACCTCCAAAGAGTCAGGGCGTTTTTTGAAGAAATATGAATGACAAATGCTGCTGTCATCCGCAAAAGAATGAATTGGGTTGTAGGTCAACGACAGAAGGTCGTTGATAAAAATCAAGAACAAAGTTGGCGATAGGACTGAACCATGCGGTACTCCTGCGTTGATGGCGTGCTTATTTGACGAAATTCCGTCGAAAAGAACACGGATACTTCGGTCCTTTAGAAAACACGTGATCCACCGAGCAAAGTTACCACCGACACCATATGCAATTAGTTTCGACACGAGCGTTTTATGCCACACTCGGTCAAACGCCTTTGAAATATCCAGAGCAACAACCTTTGAAAACAAGTGAACGCATTGGTTCCATTTTTCGGTGAGGAAAGCCATCAGGTTACCGGTAGAGCGAGTCCTACGAAAACCATACTGGCGATCACTAAGCAATTCGTTGTGCTCCAGATAGTTCATTAGGTTGAAGTTAATTATGCTCTCCATAACTTTGGCAAGCGTATAGCATATCGCTATGGGCCGATAGTTTGCAGGGTTCGTGGCTTCGCCCTTTTTTGGTACTGGCTGGACATTTGCGACCTTCCAACAAGATGGAAATACTCTTGTCCTGTAGGAGATGTTGAAAAGGTTGCGCAAAGGCCGAGCCAGTGTAGAAGCACACGCTTTAAGCATAATTGGTGGTATGCCATCAGGACCAGAAGCTTTGTTTATGTTGAGATTTGTGAAGACTCTTTTTACTGCTCTCGTTCGAAAATATATTTCTTGCATTGAAGAAGAACCATTTTTAACATAGGGCAGTGGCTGATTGCTATCCGAGATTGTGGAATTTTGTGCAAACAATCCTGCCCAATAGCTTCGCTTTATCAACCGAGTCAGTGAAGATTTGGTCATCTGTTAAAAGAGTTGGAATTGACGAAGACGTTTGATTTTTAACTCTTTTAAGGAATGACCAAAAGTTTTTGGTCCCTTTGGAGCAGAGAATAACCTGTTCTCTAATGCGAGTTTCGTGAAGAAACTTTTCGCGTTTTAAAATTGCGTTACAGCAATTCCAAGCCTCGATGCGAAGTCTATTAATATCAGCTTTCTTATCAGATTACCAATTCTGATAGGCTTCTTCTTTGGACCTGACTGCAATCCTGCAAGTCTCATTAAACCATGTGCGGTCTTTTGGTATAATGCTTCTCATCTTATTGGGGATGAAAGACCGCATACCCAATAAGATAAGTTCTTGCACCCTAACAGCAGAGGCATTTACATTTCTGTCAGCGAAACAGAATTCGCGATTGAAGTTGCGATAAAAATTATTTAACACAGTCAAATTTGCCTTATCATAAAACCATGCAGTCCTCTTCGGGGCTTTATGCGTAGAGGTGCAAATGTTAGAATATGAAAAAGCAGCGGAGATAGTGCAATGGTCCGAATTTCCAAGAGGTGCGTTGACACTCACATCATATTTTTCATGATGCGAAGTCAGAAAGAGGTCTAAGATGTTATGGCTACACAGATCACTTCTTGGAAAAAAAGTTGGCTCCTTCACTTGTTGAATCAATTGGTTCGATTCAGCAACAAGCTCAACATATTGACCCTAAGGGGTTGTATGGCTCGAGTGACATAACAAAGCCGAGTTGTGGATATTGAAATCGCCGGCTACAACGATTTCGCTATCAGGGAACAACCCCAAAATGGGAGTTTACGAAACAGAAAGAGAGAGTCTTGTTTGTTAAAAGTGGGTTCCCTCCCTACATTCGGGCTTCTATACACGAAACAATAGTGTAGCAAATGCGAACGGACCCTGAACCTAGCCCACATAGAGCTAAACTCTGGATCAGTCATATCCAGGCTCTGCAGACACTGATATGCTACATCCGAACGTACAAAAACAGCAATGCCCCTATGCGAAGAAAACAATGGCAGTAAGTGATACCCACAAATATAAAAATCCAGGATCTGCATCCTCGCCCACCTGGGTCTCACTTAGTACCATTATTTGAGGCCTATTAATAGAAAAATAAGCAGACTGAAAAGAAATTCGCCCTCAGTTCACGTATATTCGTATACAAATCTTCATGCAAATTAGATGAGCGGCTTAGGAGTTTTTAACGATTCCTTTAGAGATTAGTACTACAGCGCCATCTGGAGTTCGATAAAGAGCAGAATAGATAAACCTATGACCTTCACGTTAGTGCAAGCAATAAATTGACAAAATCTTATAGTAATCGGGTGGACGGTATTGAAGTGGATTTATAAATATATTCAACACTTTTAATTGACCCTTTGTTTGACACCACGCTCATTATCTAATGCCCGTCCCAGTTTTCCGGTAGCAAGACATCACTAAATAGTAACTTCATTCTGAGTTTCAATGTTCTGTGATTTTTACTTCCAAAGCTATTCGATATAAAAAAATTGGCTTATAAGTATGAGAGGGGCCACACTCCCTTGTCCAATCTCCGTTCATGTTTTCTTTTAAAAAGACATCACCAAGTGGTTACTCCATTCTGCGTTTGAAAGTTCTGTGATTTTTACTTCTAAAGCTATTCGACATTAAAAATTTTGTTTATATGGGTGGAGCTTCACCCCCTTGTCCAATGCCTTTACAAGTTTTCTAAAGGAAAGACATCACTATGTGGTAACTCAATGCTGAGTTTCAATGTTCTGTGATTTTTACTTCGAAAGGTATTCGATATTAAAAATTTGGCTTACATGGGCGGAGCCACACCGCTTTGTTCAATGCTCGTCCAAGTTTTCTATAAGAAAGACATCACTTAGTGGTAACTCCATTCTGAGTTTCAATGTTCTGTGATTTTTGTTTCCAAAGCTATTCGATATCAAACATTTGGCTTATATGGGCGGATTCACACTAATTTGTTCAATGCCCCTTCAAGTTTTCGATTAGAAAGGCATCACCAAGTGGCAATTCCAACCTGAGTTTCAATGTTCTGTGGTTTTTGCATCTAAAGCTATTCAATGTCAAAAATTTGGCTTATATGGACGGAGCCACACCCCCTTGTCTAATGCATCTCCAAATTTTTTATTTGAAAGACATTACCAAGTGGTAACTGCAACCTTAGTTTCAATGTTCTGTGGCTTTTACTTTCACGATAAACTGATTTTTAGCGATTTTATATGAGAAATCGTATGGGCGAAAGGGGATCCAATATTTTTGCAATATCTCGAGAACCGCTCATCCGATGTTGTACAAATAAGTACTAAAACCCGTGCCAAGACTGGCCAAACACACCCTAAATTGAACAACACCATTGGAACCGTTCAGATGTGATGGAGTAATATACGAACACCATTAGATCTTTATATACCACCTTGTTCAAAAAGAAAGGTTCATTCACACTGTGATCCGGACTTAAATGTCCGTTTCGTAATTTTTTTTTTAGGATGCCACATGTGTCTATGTGTAGCGTACATAGCATACAATGTATAAGTTAGACGAGACGACTGGGAATCTGCATTGCCAGCAACTTTCCGTCACTCGTTTGACTAACAGTGAGCTACGTTGTGGAGTCTGTCTAGTCAGCATATTCCCACGTAGCTTGGATATTTGCATGTAAGCTGCACACTCAATTATTTATATATGCAATAATTATTTAAGTATGTGTAGTTGTAGTAGCTCCAGCGGTTTAACCGTGGTGATCAGTTTGAATAAAGATATTTAAAACAAAAGACATTGAACTATTAATATAAATGGATACATAGCGATTAATTATAATGTGCTTTTTTATTTATTTATTTTATATATTTAGTTCTGCATACAATTTATTTTAGCAACGTGAATCCATTTTTATAAAATTTTAAATTCTAACAAACATTTTATTTTTGATAACTTCTATTTTTTTTTTATAGTACAAATTTTTTTATTAACAATCTTTTGATTAATAAAAATTGACATGAACAAAAACAGAATATAATTATTTTTAAAGTGTTTTTGTTGTATGACTTGTGTATGTGTGTTTTGTGTATGTGGTATGCAGACACCACATTATTCCCCCCCATAGATTTTTGTTGTGTTTGCCAATAAGTTGAAGTGAACTTTTTTTTTAGGATTGTGTGTGGAAGAGAGTGTCTGTGAAGTTTCTGAATTTAAGTATGCTGGTTTAAGTCTGTCTATGTTAATTGTTATAGTGTTGTTTCCTTTTAAAATTGTGAAGTACTTTGGTGTTTTGTCTACCACCTCGAAAGGGCCATCGTACGGATTTTGGAGCGCGTGTGTGATGGAATCATTACGACTCAATACGAATTTACAACTCTTCAACGCCTGAGGTATGTACTGTTGATCTGCTATTATATGAAACTTGCTATCTTAACCTTTTCTTTAAGAGCTGACAAAAGTTCTGCTGAGCTGCCTGTTGAATTGCTCTGTACCACTAGCTGCCGCGGCAGTCTCAGACTCTGTCCAAAAACCATTTCGGCAGGAGATGCTTTGATATCTTCCTTAACCGTTGATCTTAGACCCAACAGAACTAGGGGAATTTCTGAATCCCAGTTCTTCTGGTTGTTGCTTGTCATAAGTGATGCTTTTAATTGCCTGTGGAAGCGTTCTAGAATTCCATTGGCCTGCGGATGGTATGGAGATGTCATAATATGATGGCTACCTATGTTCTTAATAAACTGTTCAAACGTGTTGGAGGAAAATTGAGGTCCGCGATCTGAAGTAATTTCGCGCGGAACACCGAAACGTGAAATTAATTTTCTGTTGAAAGCCTCTATAATTGTGACAGTCTCTATGTCTTTTAGTGGGTAAACCTCAGGCCAACGTGTGCTTCTATCGATGGCGGTTAACAGGTATCTGTAACCGTTTGATATGGGTAGTGGACCAACTAAATCGATGTGTATATGTTCAAAACGATCATGTGGAATGTGTATTTTCTGAGGTTGTGTTTTGGTGTGTCGTTGTACTTTAGCTCTCTGACAGTTCATGCATTCTTGCGACCATTTATTAATGTGTGCGTTCATACTGGGCCAGAAGTAACGTTGTGTGATGAGACGTCTGGAAGCCCTTGATCCCGGATGTGATATGTTGTGTAGTTGTTCAAATATATTTTTTCGTAAAGTCTGTGGAATGTATGGTCGTGTATTGCCTGTGGAATGTTCCCACCAGATATTAATGTTTAAAAATGGAATGTCAATGAGTTTAAATTTGTATATTTTATTGTCAGTGATATTCTTTAACTCTGTATCCTTTTGTTGTTCTTTGTGTAGGTGTTTCATATCGATATCAGGTGTTTTTAATTCTTCGATTTCGCATCTCGATAGTGCATCGGCTACTATGTTGTCTGACCTTTGACGTGTATTATCGTGTTGGTAAATTGTGCAATGTATTCAAGGTGTCGTGTTTGTCTAGGGCTGCGTTCTGTTTTTGAGTGGAGTGCATTCGTTAATGGTTTGTGATCCGTGTAAACTGTGAATGTATTGCCTTCTAAATGATGTCTAAAATGTTTGATTGCTAAATAGATAGCTAGTAATTCGCGGTCGAATATACTGTATTTTGTTTCTGTTTGTGTTAGTTTCTTAGAAAAAAATGCTAAAGGTTGAAGTATTCCATTGTGTTCTTGTTGTAAGACTCCGCCAACTGCGGTGTTAGATGCAACTACAGCAACTAATAATTTTGCTTTACTATTAATGTGATTAATTAGTGTTTGCTTAACAAAACTATCTTTTATTGTTGCAAATGAATATAATGTTGTGTCTGTCCATTGTAAGTGTTTATTTTTAGTTTTTGATGGGCTTGTCACTATGTCATAAATGGAACCTAAAATGTGTGCGAGTTTGAGAATGCACCGGTGGTAATAATTAGTGGTGGTAATAATTAGTCAAAAATTCATAATTTTTGTATTTGTTTAACTGTTACTGGTTGTGGGTAGTCTTGTATACACCGTGTTCGTTCTTCAGATGGTCGGATACCATGTTTAGAGATGTTGTAACTGAGGAAATCTATGTTGTCTACTCCGAATATGCATTTATTTGGCTTGATATTTAAACCGTATTTGTCAAGTCGTTGAAAAATTTGTGTTAAGTGTTTTTAAAAATGTTGTTCTTCTGTGTTACTGGCCACAAGAATGTCGTCTAAATAAACGAAAATGAAGTCTAGTCCGTGTAGTACTTCATGTATAAATCTTTGGAATGTTTGCTCTGAGTTCCTCAAACCGAAAGGCATTCTGAGAAACTCAAACATTCCAAAAGGTGTAGTGATTGCTGTTTTGTGTATATCCTCCCTCAGGGGCCATGGGTATTTGGTGATAGGCCCTGACTAAATCGAGTTTTGAGTAGATATGTGTATTGTGTAAGTTATTCGAAAAATCGTGTATATGTGGCAACGGGTAGCGGTCTGGTACTGTTATTGTGTTTAGTCTTCTGTAGTCTCCGCTGGGTCTCCATTCGTTAGGTTTGCGTTTAGGTACTAGGTGAAGTGGAGAAGATGTTTTTGAATTTGACGGTCTACAAATGCCAGATTTAACTAAAAAGTCGAATTCATGTTTAGCTATCTTCGTTTTTGGCAAGTCTAGACGTCGCGGTTTCGTAATTGGTAACTGTCCTTCGGTGACTGTGTGATGTACTGTTTGGTGTTTGACAGGTGCAGTGTAATTGGGTTCTGTTAGTAGTGATGGACATTTTTTTAGTAATTCTGTGTATTTGTTGTCGACTGAAAATAATTTTGGTAATGTGGTTTCAGTAAATGCTGAGATAGTGTTGACTGATAAGTTCGTTAATGGGTCAATGAGTCGTTTACGTTTTAGATCTATTAGTAGTCCGTATTTTGTTAAAAAGTCTGCGCCTATGATCGACAACTTATTAAAGGCATTTATAATGTTCGTGGTAGATACTACTAGATTTTGTACCATACTTGCTAGTTCGTTAGTATTAAAATTTTGATTTGTGTGCAAAACTGAAACTTCATTTTCACTTGTGACTTCCCATAGTTTGTCAGCCATTTTCAGAAGCTCCTCTAGCTCTGTATGGCCTGACCCTGTTAAGGCTATGTTGGGCGCTTTTGGAAGTTTCCTGAGCTATAGTTTTTTAAGGAAGTCCGGTTCTACCGCGGAACCTGCTAATAGTAACAGTGACCTATAATACTGGGAAGGTTTCCTATCTCCCATTTCTGTGTCAGTAAGTATTTTGTCAATTCGTTTGTTTTCACTGAGAGAGTAGCGTTCAATCAGAATCTTCTTCAAGTTCTCATATTGATTGCCCGATGAAGGTTTCTGTATAAAATCTAATACAGTTATGATTACTTCTTGCGGAAGAGCTGTAATCAGGTATTCATATTTAGTCTTATCCGTCGTAATGGATTTGGACTGAAATTGAATTTCGGTGTGTATAAACCACGCTTCTGGACATTTAGTCCAAAACTGGGGTAGTTTTACCGATGTCGCGTGGATTTCCGTACGTTCGGACCTTTCGAATGGGTTGACCAGATCGGACTCTAAATCTTTTAATGTGGGTCCATCTCCATGTTGAGACGGTTGAGGTGAGAGTGAAAGGGGGTGTGAGGGGTGAGGTGTGAGGGAGAAGGGATGAGTGGGGTGTGGGGGTGAATGTCTAATGCTAATTTTTAAAAATTTTGTAAATTAAATGTGTTCCTATTTGTTTCTTTATTTGTTTCCTATCTGTTATTTTGGGTGCTGTGGAGTGCCTACGGTGTGAAACAATTGGTTTCTTACGTCCCAATCGTTTAACAACCGTTTAAGAAGCTACCTCGTGATTAGCTAAGTACTTAATATAATATTAATATAATAACTTAATAAAATATTATAAAATCTAATTTTTTTATTATTATATTTACTGTTGTTGTTTGTTGTTACTGCGGTTGTTTGGATGGGTCGTCGCTGTATGTAGTTGCGCAGGTTGTTGGTGTTGTTGTCGCTGCTGCTAATTTTGTTGTTGATATTTATAGCCCTCCCTGAGACGCAGCACTTGATGAGCTTTTTGATCGCAATTAGCTTCAATGTCTTCTACAAATGATTTTCTTTATCGATGCTGCCAACGCTAGCAGGATGCTGATAAAATATCTTCAATTGATTTAATGTTAGTTTCGGCGATGAATGTGTGTTGTAGTCACTTGAATTTGGCGTATTCAATAGAAACTCATTCCGCAATTTAAACTCTTGTAGATCAAACTTTTTATGATCTAGGTTTTCATTTATGTAATTGATGTGATAGGTGAGGTTTGCAGGTTCAAATGAGAAAGCCTGTATTCATCTTCAGGTGGTGTAGAGTAAATGGAAGCCTTGCTTGCTGAATTGCTAGCCAAAAGTTTTGACTTCAACCTTTGAATGTTTACGTCTTTAGGATTAAACTGATCACTCATATGCGTTTTAAAATAACAGTCAATATCTTCTGCAATATCCTCTTCACAGCGTCCTCTGCAGTTTTCGAAATAAAAAATTGGCAAATTTTCCTACGCTTTATTGAGAGTTTGTTGCTCCTGGCAGGATCGCCAATATAGCGATTAATTATAATGCGCTATTTTATTTATTTATTTTAATACGATTTTATTTTATATATTTAGTTCTGCATACAATTTTTTTTAGCAACGTGAATCCATTTTTATAAAATTTTAAATTTTAACAAACATTTTGTTTTTGATAACTTCTATTTTTTTTTTAAAGTATCAATTTTTTTATTAACAATCTTTTGATTAATAAAAATTGATATGAACAAAAAAACAGAATATAATTATTTTTAAAGTGTTTTTGTTGTGTGACTTGTGTATGTGTGTTTTGTGTATGTGGTATGCAGACACCACAGATATATTACATGGCGATCCTGCCAAATACGGTAGATGAGTGAATATAATTTTTAATAATGTGGCTTCGCAACGGTTATGAATTTTAGTTGATTGTTGTATTGAGGAATTCAAAAACTGGCAAATAAAAAGCATGACATACAGAATGTGCAAAAATAAATTGAAAATAATGAAATTTGTAAAGTAGACAAAATACAAATCAAAAACATTGTATAAACGAACAAAAAAATCGATGCTGATATAAATGAGGCAATAAGTGTAGAAACGTTAAAAGCAAAAAAAAAAACATAAACTGTGCAAGTGAAATGCAAAATTCAGAAAGCATTCATAATTTTAACAAATAATTTAATTAACAAAACAACGACCATAAAAAAAAAATTATAAAAATAAAGAGATAAAAACTAATTATTGAAGAAAGATCACCAGACCTAATGCACCAGTGATATAACTAAACAAGTAGTTTTACACTAAGAAGCAGTTGTAAGGTAACAAACATCAAAAACAACGACTTCATCGACAATATCCTCATCGTAAAGAACTTCATCAGCAAAAAGATCGCAACAAATTATTCATGATGTGCAATTCAAAAATTTGAATTTTTGTTCTAAAAAAATAATTAGAACACCCAATCGCCAATGTTATCAACGAAATAGGCGTCAGAATGGAACTACATGGAAACACTAAGAAGTATTTAAGCATTATTATTATTTTATTAATTCTGTTTTTGTTACTAAAGTTATACATTATGCATAGAAAACAATTAAAAAAAAAACAATTTTGCAACGAGCAGCATCGATGGCACAACTCTAAGTCCGTCATGCTGCAGAATCAAAAATTTATTTAAAACAAAAGAATATACAAATAAGTATTTTGAAACTGTAAAAATATTTTTTTCACACAAAAATATAAGAAAATATGGAAGTAAGCCAAAAATTTTTTTTATATAAATAAAGACAATGTCATTTAAATATTTTTCGTAATAATTAGAAAGATAAAGAACCAATTTAAATAATTTTAATCCTTTCTATAGAAATGTTATAACTTAAATATTGAAAAGCCAGTAATGTACCAAAAATGGTCTGAAATTGTTAACAAAATAAATACACACAAAATTGAATTCAAAAAATCTTATAAATGTATATCAAAATCTGAATCAGTAAAAATCTGTACAGAAACTCTAAATTAACATACTAATGTAATAATTAGGGAATTTAATGATATACGATCATTATTAAATGCGTATTATAATAAATTATCCGCACCCCACAAATTAGAGGCAAATGAAATTTTCGGGGATCTAAGAGGCAAAGTTCTTAAGATCTCAATAAAACGAAAAATTCCATTGCAAATTCCAAAAACAATTGATACAGAACTAAAAATTATTACTGACGACTTCGAAAGTGAAGATAGCAATAGTGACTTACTTACTTACTTACTTAGGTGGTCGTAACAACCCGTGTCCGGGTTTCGGCCGACCTCATCAGCTCTCGCCAGGCGCCTCTGCTTTGCGAGCGCCTTCTCCAATCGGATACACCAAGTCCGGTTAGGGCTTCCTCGGCCTGGTCCATCCATCGGAGGCATGGTCTCGCTCATCGTTTTTGACCAGCGACCCTCGCCTCGAGCACCTTTTTCGCTGGAGCTTCGTCGTCCATACGATGGACATGACCCAGCCAGCGTAGTCGCTGCACAGTTATACCCTGGTCTACGTCAATGACTTCGTAGAGCTTAAACAGCTCGTGGTTCATTCGGATGCGATAGTCATCGCCGACTCGAACAGGACCGAAGACTTTGCGAAGAACTTTTCTCTCGAACATCCCCCGAGCAGCTGCGTCAGTTTGCGAAACTACCCATGACTCAGCGCCATAAAGCAGCAAAGGTGAAACGAGCGTCTTGTAGAGTGCCAGTTTTGTCGATCGAATATTAGCAATTATAGTTCTTCGCTTTATCTCCAGGCTGACTTCGTTTTTGGTATTAATGGCGGTGCTAAGGTTAATGAACTCCTTGACTACATCAAAGTTATAGCTGCTTGATGAAACGTGGGAGTCTAAACGCCGCGCTCCCTTGTTTGTAGACAGCATATACTTTGTTTTACCCTCATTTATCGTCAAACCCACTTTGGCTGATTCCTTTTCGATAGCGGCAAAAGCAGCGGTAACATCTCTCTTGGTTCTGCCGACAATATCAATATCATCAGCGTACGCATGGAGCTGGACGCCTTTGTAGAAAATGGTGCCATTACGATGCACACCGGCCTTTCGTACGATCCCCTCCATGATGATGTTAAAGAGATCGCAAGACAGTGGATCGTCTTTCCTGAAACCTCTTTCGGTATTGAAGGTTTCGGAGAGGTCATTTCCTACTTTTCACACAGTACGCTGAGAGAACCTTATATGCGATGGAAATAAGACTGATACCTCTATAACTTGCACAGATTGTTGGGTCTCCTTTCTTAAGTATAGGGCACAGTACGCTGAGGTTCCAATCGTCGGGCATGCTTTCTTCTAGCCATATTTTGCTGATGAGCTGATGCATACGCCTTATCAATTCATCGCCGCCGGTTTTAAACAATTCAGCTGACAGGCAGTCAGCACCCGCTGCTTTATTGTTTTTAAGTCGTTGGATAGCACCTCTACCCTCTTCATGGCTAGATGGTGGTACTTCCACTCCGTCATCGTCGATTAGTGGCTCTGAACTGCGCTCCCGATGGGCGGCATTGGTGGAATCGTCGCCAGTAAGTAAATTGGAGAAGTGCCCTCTAAACAATCTCAGCACACACTGCGTATCCGTATTCAGATCTCCATTTTCGTTTCTACAAGTAGATGCTCCGGGCTTGAACCCTTTGGTTAGACGCTTAACCTGTTGATAGAATTTTCGTGCATCCTTCTTGCCCTGGTATACCTCTAGTTCCTCACGCTCACGCTTTTCCTGCTCTCTTTTCTTGCGTCTGAAAAGGCGCCTCTCTTCCTTCCTCTTTTCGCGGTAGTTTTCTACCGCGAATTGTTTTCGAGGTTGCGGGCGCCGGAAACCAATGACTTATTCAGCGGCAGCGCGCATGGAGTGGGACATATGCGCCCAAAGTCCGCCTGCGTCGTCGGGTCCAGAGGTTGGTTGGTTGAGCTTAACCAAGAGTTGAGCGGAGTAGGCTTCGGTAGTCCGTTGTAATTGCAGCTTAGCGACATCTAGCTTTCGTTGCATTCCTGTGCGTATTTTCTTCGCATTGCATAAAAGCAACAGTGACATTGAACTAAAATTGAATACAATCTCAAACACAATGCCTCAATCTGCCGTAGAATTTTTAGGGATAGCATCAAAACTATTGCCAGACTTTGATCTAAAAATTTACAAACGTTAATTGATGCTCTTAATCTCGTTAACAGCATTAAAGAAGACCATGATCTAGTTGCAGTGAACTTGGTCAAAACCAAGCTAAAAGGCAACGCCCGAAATTTAATAGGGCAAACTGAAGAAAACCTTCAGGCGGTAATTAATAAGTTATGTACATCAGTAAAGGGGGAATCAGTAGAGCTCATAAGGGCAAAATTAAATAATACCAAGCAAAATAACAAAACAGCTACAGTGTATGCAAAGGAAATAGAAGAGTTAACAAAAACTCTTCAATACGCATACAAGTCACACGGGTTACCAAATCCTCTGGCGGCAAAGTACGCAACAAATGCTTCGGTAAAAGCTATGAAAAAAAAAAGTCAAATTAATAATGGAGTTGGGCCAGTTCAACGATATGAATGAGGCCGTTTGCAAGTTCATCAACAGTTGCACTGAAGCAACAGGAAATTAACATTCGGTGTTATATTATAATAGGAACCGAAATAATATTCACAGATACGGAAATAATTTTCGTGGACGCGGTCGTGGCCATGGCCTATCCCGTGGAGCAAGACATAATCTCTATAATGAAAATTATAACAATAATAGCGGCTGAGGTTATAACAATAGCTATAACAGAGAAAATTACACAAACAGGGGATATAATAACAATAACAGAAATATTAGGGTGACAACACAAAATAATGTGGAAAACCCGAATACCTCAGATACTCATTAAGAAATCGAAATAATACAAATAAAATCTTTCATCTAAATCTTAATCGAACGAGCTACATTTCTTCTAAAACAAATCTAAGCGATAATATTTTATCCTTCCTGATTGACGCAGGAGCGGATATATCCATTATTAAAAATAGTCAGATTACATCAGTAGATATAGATACTAGTTCTATAACAAGCCTGCACGGCATTGGTAAGGGTATAACAAATACAATAGGGAAAATTCAAGCAGACCTTAAGATTGAGAACATCCTAATAAAACATAATTTTCATGTGGTGGATAACCTTTTCCCTATTCCAGCTGACGGTAAACTGGGACTCGACTTTGTCAAGAAATATAATTGTATACTTGACTACAAAAAAGATCAAGACTGGTTGATATTAAGTCCGATTTCCCAGAAGATATTGCAATACCAATGAAAAATTATCCAAGCATCAATTCAATATCCATCCCAGCTAGGTTAGAGGTGGTCAGACTGGTTAAAATAAATTCAAACGAAAAATAATTCCTTATCCCTCACCAAGAGCTTCAAAGCGGCGTTTTTATTGCTAACACAGTTGCGGCAAGTGCACAAACATTCATAAGAATCTTAAATACCACAAATTAAAACAGAGTTATACCAAACATCCAAATAAAAACAGATAGTCTGCAAAATTACGACACTATATCAATTAATAAAAATCAAACTAATAATATTAGGATAGAACAACTATCCAAAAATTTTCCAGACTTTGTAAAGCAAAAATTAATAGATCTTTGTAGTAAATACATAGACATATTTGCAATGGAAGATGAAAAAATTACAGTTAATAATTTTTATAAGCAGAAACTGCGGTTACAAAGTGATGAACCAACTTACATAAAAAATTATAGAATACCACATACGCTTAAAGAAGAAATTAAAAAACATATGAAAAAATTAATAGATGACCATGTACAACAACCCGATACTGTTGGTACCAAAAAAATCACTTCCAGGCAATAGCAATAAAAGATGGAGGCTTGTTGTAGATTACCGACAACTTAACAAAAAATTAATTGCTAATAAATTGCCTCTGCCGAGAAAAGATGATATTTTTGATCAGCTTGGCAGAGCCAAATTTTTTTCATGTTTAGATTTAACCTCAGGTTTTCATCAGATTGAGCTCGATGAAAACTCAAGAGATCTCACTTCCTTTTCGACGGACAAAGGCTCGTTTCGGTTTAAACGCCTACCATTCGGTCTTAAGATAGCTCCAAATTCTTTTCAAAGAATGATGACTATCGCATTTACTGGTTTGACACCAGCACAAGCATTTTTGTGATAAACAACTTCCCGTGGCATATGCATCAAGATCTTTTACGAAAGGTTAATCTAATAAATCTACTATTGAGCAAGAATTAGCCGCAATACATTGGGCCATCACATACTTTAAACCACATGTTTACGGTAAGAAATTCTTGGTAAAAAGTGCTCATAGACCACTAACATATTTATTTGCAATGAAGAATCCGTCTTCAAAACTCACACGCATGAGGCTAGATTTTGAAGAATACGATTTTATTATAGAGTATCTGAGGGGCAAAGAGAACTATGCAGGGGAAGCTTTGTCTCGCATAGACTTCTCTGAAATAAAGAAAATCCAAGAAACAAAAATAGACATTTTAAAGGTCACGACAAGATCTCAAAATAAAAATACATTAGTAGAACCAGAAATAAAAAAAAAATTAACCACCAAATCATCAGACCAAATTAAAGTATACGAAGCATTAAATAACAGTGAGAATAGGAAAATAGCCCGCCTTACATTAAAAAAAAACAATTTAAATATAAAAAAAGGCAAAAGAATTCTGGGCTCAATAAAATTAGTTATTATCAATCGAAAATTTGATTTAGATCAATTATTTCGACAGCTTGAAAGATTAGCTAATAATATCAATATAAAAAAGTTGCAACTGTCAGTAGATGACAAAATATTTGAAAAAGTACGTGCACAAGAATTTGAAGAAACGGGGATCGCTACCCTTAAAACACTCACAATAATGCTAATACCAATGGTTACTAAGGTATTGATGATGAGATAAAACGAGAAATTTTACAACGTCTCCATGATGATCTTATCTTTGGGGGACACCCTGGGATAACACGGTTAACCAACAAAATAAAAAGAAAATTGTACTGGAAAAACATGAAAACAAGACATATCGAGATATGTAAAATGATGTGAAAACTGTAAGAAAAACAAAACTTCACAATACACAAAAGAACCACTCATTATAACAAAGACACCGGCATTGGCATTTGACGAAGTACAAATAGATACTATCGGACCCTTTCCAAAACTAGAAAACTCCAATGAATATGCAATAACAATTGTATGCAACCTAAGTAAATACTTAGTAACGATTCCAATCAGAGATAAAAGTGCAAAAACCGTTGCAACGGGAATCTTTGAACAATTCATTCTTACCTATGGTCCAATGAAAAAGATCATAACGGATATGGGTACAGAATACAAAAATCAAATTCTAAACGAATTATGCTCCTTTTAAAAAATGGAATCAATTACTTCTACAACGTACCACCACCACCAAACACTTGGTGCTGTCGAAAGAAGCCATAAGGCATTTAATGAATATGTCGGATTGTACATATCTGCCGACAAAAGCGATTGGGATGTATGGTTAAGATATTTCACGTATTGTTATAATACAACACCTTCAACGGTACATGGATATTGTCCCTTCGAATTACTTACTTACTTACTTACTTAGGTGGCCGTAACAACCCGTGTCCGAATTTCGACCGACCTCATCAGCTCTCGCCAGGCGCCTCTGCTTTGCGCGTGCCTTCTCCAATCGGATACACCAAGTGCGGTTAGGGCTTCCTCAGCCTGGTCCATCCATCGGAGGCATGGTCTCCCTCGTCGTCGTTGACCAGCTGACTCTTGCCTCGAGCACCTTTTTCGCTGGAGCTTCGTCGTCCATACGATGGATATGACCCAGCCAGCGTAGTCGCTGCACAGTTATACGCCAAACTACGTCAATGTCTACGTCTACGTCTACGTCTTCGTAGAGCTCATACAGCTCGTGGTTCATTCGGATGCGATAGTCATCGCCGACTCGAACAGGACCGAAGATTTTGCGAAGAACTTTTCTCTCAAACACCCCCAGAGCGGCTGTGTCATTTTGCGAAACTACCCATGCCTCAGCGCCATAAAGCAGCACAGGTAGAAGGAGCGTCGTGTTGAGCATTAGTCTTGTCGATCGAGATAGGGCTCTGGAACTTAGTTGCTTACTGAGCCCGTAGTAGCACCTATTAGCAATTATTGTTCTTCGCTTTATCTCCAGGCTGATTTCGTTGTCAGTATTAATGGCGGTACCAAGGTAAACGAACTCCTTGACTACTTCAAAGATATAGCTGCCGGATGAAACGTGGGAGTCTAAACGCCGCGCCCCCTTGTTTGTAGAAAGCATTTGTTTTACCCTCATTTATCGTCAAACCCACTTTGGCTGATTCCTTTTCGACAGCGGCGAAAGCACCGGTAACATCTCTCTTGGTTCTGCCAACAATATCAATATCATCAGCGTACGCAAGGAGCTGGACACCTTTATAGAAAATGGTGCCATTACGATGCACACTGGCCTTTCGAACGATCCCCTCCATGATGATGTTGAAAAGATTGCAAGATAGTCGATCGCCTTGCCTGAAACCTCTTTCGGTATTGAAGGTTTCGGAGAGGTCATTTCCTACCTTCACGGAGCTGCGTGTGTTGCTTAGAGTCATTCTGCAAAGTCTAATCAACTTTGCAGTTATACCGAACTCAGACATTGTTGCGTATAGGCAATCCCTTCTCGCGCTATCGAACGCAGCTTTAAAATCCACAAAGAGATGGTGTGTGTCAATTTGATTTTCGTGGGTTTTCTCCAATTTGTCGTAACGTGAAAATCTGTTCTATGGTGGACTTACCAAGTCGAAAGCCACACTGATAAGGTCCAATCAGTTCTTTTGCAATCGGCTTTAATCTTTCACACAGTACGCTTGAGAGAACCTTATATGCGATAGAAATAAGACCTCTATATTACCTCTATAACTAGCGCAGACTGTAGGGTCTCCTTTCTTAAGTATAGGGCACAGTACGCTGAGGTTCCAATCGTCGGGCATGCTTTCTGCTAGCCATATTTTGCTGATGAGCTTATAAATGCGCCTTATCAATTCATCGCCGCCGGTTTTAAACAATTCAGCTGACAGGCAGTCAGCACCCGCTGCTTTATTGTTTTTGAGTCGTTGGATAGCAACTCGAACCACTTCATGGCTAGATGGTGATACTTCCACTCCGTCATCGCCGATTGGTGGCACTGCACTGCGCTCTCGATGGGCGGCATTGGTGGAATCGTCGCCAGTAAGTAAATTAGAGAAGTGCTGTCTCCACAATCTAAGCACACACTGTGTATCCGTATTCAGATCTCCATTTTCGTCTCTGCAAGTGGATGCTCCGGGCTTGAAACCTTGGGTTAGACGCTTAACCTGTTGATAGTATTTTCGTGCATCCTTCTTGCCCTGGTATACCTCTAGTTCCTCACGCTCACGCTTTTTCTGCTCTCTTTTCTTGCGTCTGAAAAGGCGCCTCTGTTCCTTCCTCTTTTCGCGGTAGTTTTCTCGCACGGCTCGCGTTGCAGCTGACTGCAGCGTTTTTCTGTATGCGGCGTTTTTTACTGCTGTCGCGATGCGACACTCCTGATCGTACCATTGGTTCCGAGGTTGTGGGCGCCGAAACCCAATGACTTCTTCAGCGGCATGGAGTGGGATATATGCGCCCAAAGTCCGCCGGCGTCATCGATTCCAGAGGTTAGTTGGTTGAGCTTAACCGAAAGTTGAGCGGAGTTGGCTTCGGCAGTCCGTTGTCATTGCAGCTTAGCGACATCTAGCTTTCGTTGCATTCCTGTGTGTATGTTCTTCGCATTGCATAATTGCATGCGGATCTTGGCTACAACAAGATAATGGTCGGACACTAGAGGCATGCCTTCCGTCGATTACAACATGATCAATTTAGTTTCGCGTTTTTTGATCTGGGGACAGCCAGGTGGCCTTGTGGATATCGAGGTGCTTAAATCTGGTGCTACTAACTACCACGTTTCGCTCCGCGGTGAAGTCGATCAGTCTTAGACCGTTGTTCGTGGAGGTCTCAAGAAGACTGAACTGACCGACAGTGGGGCCAAAGATGCGGTCAGACACGTTTTCATGTGAAGGTTCGCCCCCCGTTCCCCAGACACATGTGGCAACCAACTAAAAACAAAAAATTTCGAATCGGACAGTTAAGTCCGGTTCACAGTGTGAATGAACCTTTCTTTTTGAACGAGGTGGTATATAGATACATGAAATAATAAAAAAGCAATATATTTACACACATATGATATATGTATAATTTATTGATATATCAGACTTTTTCCATATGAATTTCATTCAATACCTTATTAAATACAAAAAATAGTTATTAAAAACCAGTATTCGGGTGAAACTTAATTGGTCTTTGTACTAGGGAAATAATTTAGCCTTTGCGATTTGATTATATCTGATTTATTTTACTATATCCGATCGTAGTTCGAGAAGCTGTGAAACATGTCTATTTGAGAATTTCTCATTGTACTCATCAGTGTATTTACCGCACATATTGCATCGTTTTATGAAGCAAACTCTGGGGTGGAATCGGCTAAAGTGATGTCCATGTAAGTCCATGTAAGGTGATTATCAAATTGATAATGACGTTTTTCTTATTGATTTTGTGTGACAACTATTAAGGTGTCGTTTTCAACAACGACAATGAAAACGTCACCCAAAAAACACCCCTGGATTTTCAGTAACATTGTCATCATCTAAATCATATGTGGTCAATAATTTTTGCAACTATGGTCTTCTTCATAACGGTCAATCCCGATTGTTTTTGCGTTTTACTCTTTCTTGCGAACATCCATAGAGCGACAATTGTCACAAAATCAATTAATGCTAGATAAAAAAAAAAATAAACAAAAGGGTGAAAAAATAACTTGGAAAAGTTAACTTTTTAGACCCTCCTGTGGTAGCAGAATCCTGGTTTACTTTTCCGTCCAGTTGAAAAAACGACAAGCTGTCACATTAGGAATGAATTTAAATCGACGACAACGACGTTGCGGCCAGTTGCGTCTTTATACCAGTTTCTCTCCATAAGAAATACATGTAAAAAATTTTGACAGGTGCTACACTACACGGCTGCATCCACCGTCAATGTGTTGGGCCTATTATGCGACAGAAACAGTTGAATCAAATTAATGTGGTTTTACAAGTGGCACATTTTTTTCAATTGCCTGTAAAGCTCACATGAACTTTCATCATATAACTTGTTTTCCCACCATCTTCAACTCATATCGATACCTTAAGGTATAATATACTTGTAACAACTAAAAAAACGCAGCTTGTTTCAAAAATTTTTTTAGATACAAGGAGCTATTACTTTTATTCATATTTAAACAGCTTATTTTACATTAAAAGTACTTTATAAAAATAATTTTCAGGCTTTTATATAGAGGGCGCTGAAAATTATATTAAAAAAATACATCCAAAATGGTTCCATGGATATCGCCTTTCCCATGTATCTGGAACAAAAAAATCATATACTATTTTAAAGTACAGACCACTAATTTGGCATCCCCTTTATGCATGACCGCCGGAGGGTTTTTAAATATTATGGTGAAAATTAAAGTAAAAAATAAAAAAAAGAGGTAGATTTTCGCTCGCTTTTTTGTTAATAAAAAAAAACAAAAAATAGTAGGTACTTGAATTTAGGGGGGATGCTTAAAGGAATTACAAACAAAATGCAAAAAGATTCATTGAAATTAAACCAATAGATTTCGAGTTATCTATCGAACCGTTAAAAAAAAAACTAGTTTCGAGGAAATCGCGTTTAAAGCTTTTGTTTTTTGCAATTTAGCATATATTTTTAAAATTATCGGATAATATACTTACTATTATTTA
Source organism: Coremacera marginata (assembly GCA_914767935.1). Taxonomy (NCBI): domain Eukaryota; kingdom Metazoa; phylum Arthropoda; class Insecta; order Diptera; family Sciomyzidae; genus Coremacera; species Coremacera marginata. The sequence goes on along the minus strand of OU612046.1, from coordinate 109,884,614 downwards.
ATCTGAGATGCCAGGTATCGTTTTAAAAACATGTATGTATATTCTAGAAACTATGAAGGACATATTAAGCAAAAAAATTTCCACGTATATATATATACGAGGGGTGCCTTTTATATTTCGGGATTAGAGAACAAAAACAAATATTAATTATCGAAAATCACTTTATTGTTCAAAATATTGTTCAAAATATTCTCCATTAAGATCTATACACTTTTGCATGCGTTTGAACCAATTGTCGAAGCACTTTTGCCACTCTGATTGAGGTATCTCCAAAACATGCATTCTGAATGCCGCAACCGCTTCTTCGGGCGTCGAAAATCGTTGTCCACGCAGTTTATTCTTCACGGTTGGGAATAAAAAGAAGTCATTCGGTGCCAAGTCAGGACTATACGGCGGATGACCCATCAAATCGATGTTTTGGGTGCTCAAAAATGCAGTTGTTTGAGCCGATGTGTGAGAGCTCGCATTGTCGTGGTGAAGAGTGATCCGTCTTCGGCGGTTGGTTTTCCTGATTTCTTGGAAGACAACTGGCAAACAAATGGTTGTGTACCTTTCAGTGTTGACTGTTCTGCGTTGTTCTAGTGGTACGGTTGCGACATGTCCATATTTTCCGAAAAAACAGGCGACCATTTGCTTGGAAGTGCTTCGTGCGCGAACAACTTTTGTTGGATTTGGCTCATCTTGAAACACCCATACAGTCGACTGCTGTTTACTTTCGGGCTCATACGCGTAAATCCACGATTCATCACCTGTCACGATGTCATAGACGTGTTTCGAAGCACCGCGATCGTATTTTTTGAGCATTTCCTTCGACCAATCGACACGAGCCTTTTTTTGAGCGATTGACAAATTGTGTGGGATCCAACGCGAACAAATTTATGCATGAGTCCTAAGCTAACCTAACCAATTTTGAACAAGAATGGGTATGACAAACTTATTTATTGGCAGTTAAGGAACATTTATTGTGCTAGTAGGTATCATTGCATAACTTGAATGATATCTACATAAGTGCTCCTTAACGGTTCATTTACTTGATTTGGACTCAATTCAGTATACTACTTTACAAAAGCCCAGAATTTTCGGAATCTAAGCCATATACCATACATCAAATTATCATAGACTCTAACCGCCACAACAGCCTTTTGAATAGACAGTTTTTAAATAAGGGACAGTCACCTTAAATGAGTCACTTGCATCAAACATGTTCGTTTTCATCAAAGGCTTTGATGAAGACAAAAATATATGAATTTTCAATAGAAAGTAATCTTGTTAATGTAGAACATACATATATCGCACAAATCAAATTACGAAATAGTACGATTATTGTAATGGAAAACCATACGTGTATCGCATAGATACTATACAACAATAGTACGATTGTTAAAGGGTGATTTTTTAAGAGCTTGATAACTTTTTTTTTAAAAAAAACGCATAAAATTTGCAAAATCTCATCGGTTCTTTATTTGAAACGTTAGATTGGTCCATGACATTTACTTTTTGAAGATAATTTCATTTAAATGTTGACCGCGGCTGCGTCTTAGGTGGTCCATTCGGAAAGTCCAATTTTGGGCAACTTTTTCGAGCATTTCGGCCGGAATAGCCCGAAATTCTTCGGAAATGTTGTCTTCCAAAGCTGGAATAGTTGCTGGCTTATTTCTGTAGACTTTAGACTTGACGTAGCCCCACAAAAAATAGTCTAAAGGCGTCAAATCGCATGATCTTGGTGGCCAACTTACCGGTCCATTTCTTGAGATTAATTGTTCTCCGAAGTTTTCCCTCAAAATGGCCAACTTTTTGTTGCCAAAAATGGAAGAACTGAACTTGGTTGACATGTGGTTTCAACAAGATGGCGCTACATGCCACACAGCTCGCGATTCTATGGCCATTTTGAGGGAAAACTTCGGAGAACAATTCATAGACGTCAATCGTCAATTGTCATAGACGTGTTTCGAAGCACCGCGATCGTATTTTTTGAGCATTTCCTTCGACCAATCGACACGAGCCTTTTTTTGAGCGATTGACAAATTGTTTGGGATCCAACGCGAACAAATTTTTTTGACAGCCAGATGTTTATGCAATATTGAATGTATGCTGGTCCCACTTATGCCTAAGGTTGCCTCAATCTCACGATAGGTAACATGACGATCTTGCAATATCAGTTCGCGCACAGCATCAATGGTTTTCGGAACAACAGCTGATTTCGTACGACCTTCGTCGTCTTCGAAATTCGTCTTGGAGTGAACTACGACCACGATTGAATTCACCATACCATCGATAAACACTGGTCCTTGATGGAGCTTCATCGCCAAAAATTGAATTAAGTTCATCCATGCACTGTTGCTGTGTTAATTCACGTCGAAAGTTGTAAAAAATAATCGCACGAAAATGTTCACGATTTAATTCCATTTTTAGACCGAGATGAATCTTTTAAGTTACTATAAACAACACAAATAGCGCTCGTATGTCAAAACGTTCTGAGTACGTATAAGCCAACAAATGTCAAACTTTGCGATAGAGCTTTCAGTTGACAGATTGCAACACCAGGGTTGCCAAATCCCGAAATATAAAAGGCACCCTACGTATAATTGAAAAAAGGCCCTATCTTAATTTTTTTACTTTATAGCAGAATTAAAAACAGAATGAAAATCAAAGCTCTGCAGTTTCTGCACTAAAAACAATTCAGCAGTAAAAACAATTATCACACTTCTTTTAATGAAAAATGCGTTTATTAAAAATTCGAAACTATAGAACTTAATTTTTTTATTTGGTTTTTCCTACTTCTAATGAAATAGTGTCGTTGAGATAAGGCCTTTCTATATTCAGGCATCAAAATGTACTTCATGTCTTTAGTGAGCTAAATAAAATATTATCAATACTGTATGCAAACACTAATAAAATCTCTGTTTTCATTGTAATTTTATAATTTTTAGCTTTTGAAATCAAAAAATAAGATAATAATAAGCATAACGCTCAAATGAACTAACTAAGCACTTAGTAAATTTGCTTATAATGGGAACTTACAATATACTTTTCTAAAATTTCTTTTATTAACCTCTCTCCAGTTATGTAAAGAAACATTTTTGAAACATTTTTAATAAAGATTTTATGCCAGGACTTTTAAAATGCTTAAATAAGGGTATTCATATTTTTTACTACCGATGTTTCGATATTTTTCTTCGATTTTACGCTGTGCAGTTTTCTAAAAGTCATAACTTCCGGCTGTGTTAAAGAAAAACGTAGAGAACTTACATCAGTCTCTTTATTCAAGAATTCTGTAAATTATACCTAAAATTCAAGTATCATTAATATTAGTATTGTAAAGGATTCGCGTTTACTTTTCGTTTGAAAATTAAAAAAAATCAAAATTTACAAAAAAAAAAAACAGGACCTGCCTATCTGGTTGCCGGCATTTAATAACGCCTCGGCCTCTGAAGTTGCCGTCACTATAAAGTGCAAGCAGGCAACTTGTTATAATTTTTATGCCGTCACTTAAAAAGTGCAAACAGGCCTAAACGATTAAAAGACTAAGTAGGCAGCTTTGGAGCTTAAAACATAATGACTTTATTTGGCAATTTTCATCGTTTATATAGTCAAAAAACGGTACTTTAGTTTTCACAAAATAAGTAACATTTTTGAGTGTAATTGACATATGTTGTGATTGAGTGAGAATATTATTAACAAAAATCATATGTTCTAAAGTAATAATATAATAACAGTGTGTGTGTGAGTGCATACAATATAAGTGATTTATATAAATATATCCCTGTAGGAAAATCAACTAATTTAAAAGTAGTTGAAAAAGTAGTTTTTTGTCAATCACAACTAGCTGAAATTCTGACTTTTTTCCATAGAACTAACTAACATATTTTGTATGGTGATGTCCGCTAAATAAGTCAATTGACTTTCGTCTGCATATATTTTTAACTACTTGTTAAATTAGTTATATATAAATTATTTTTTTTATTACTTAAAAATAACCAATTGAAAACTAGTTAATATTCCACTTACTAGAGATGAATTGAAAAGCATAAAAATTTTAAATTTCTATACATCAAAGAGATCATTTATTTGACTATTTTGAAAAAAAAGTACACAAATTCATTACGTGAATGCATAAGGCATATTAAAAAATTAAATGAAAAAAAGTCTTTCAAGCTTTCAGTCTTAAACGAAATTAAAGTAGTATTTCAATTACTTCATATATAATGCAATAAAAACTATTTAGAGTTGAATGGATGCCACCTTAAAATAATTCAAAGTAGTTCATATACTAGTTTATTTTAAATTAGTTTTTTAATTAGTTGTTTTTAAAAACAAGTTAGTTTGTTCCTATAGGGATGTTGCAATGAATTGAGTGTAATAGAACAAAGAAAGGAATGCAAAAGTTAACATCATATGTTTTAATATGTAATAAAAGAAAATCCAAATAAATGAAATGAATACGTGATAATATTGAGTGTAATAATATAACATGAACAATAAATTGCAGCATAAAAATGATATAAGCGAAAGTGAACAATTATATGTATTAATTGAAATAACAAAGTTAGTGGCAATAGTGGTTGCGTTGGTACTCTATATGAGAGTACCCTACACCCCCATCCTTAAGATAAAAATTATTTGTTTTTGTAAAAATAATAATAATTTTTGTTTTCTTATAAGTTTATACAATTAAAAATTCTTACTTTTAGTTTATACAATGTTGTTTTTTTTTATTTTTTATTGAGTCCATTTTTTTAATAAATTATTGTGGAATTCTTTAGTTTTTCCATTTAAATCTAAAACTGAATTTACTCCTCTTTGATTAACTTTTTTATAAAGACCATGATAAGGCGTTTGATTTTTCTTTCAATTCATTCTTTTAACCAAAACTTTATCAGCGATATTTAAATTAAGTGGGTTGGAAACGTTATTACCTTGTATTCTTTTTTGTTTAGCAATATTTATTAATTCGCCTGCTTTTTGAAACGAGTATTTTAGTCCATGTTTTAATTCTTGAGCATAATTATCTATATTATAGAATTGTGATAATGAAGAATTGTCATTTGGTAAATTGGCTAATTTGCCGAAAACCAATTCAAAAGGCGTATAATTTATATCAACATGAGGAGTTGTATTATATGCAAACGTGAAGTATGGGATCTATTGGTCCCATTCGTCATCTTTGCAAAAATTTAATAAATATTCATTTAATACTCTATTGTTTCTTTCTATAGAGCCTAGAGTCTCATGAAGGTATGGAGTACTAAATATTTGTTTAACATTCAAAAGGCTGCATATGTCCGACATCAATTCATTGGTAAATTCTGTACCTCTATCTGATTTTAGAATTTTGAAATTACCATATTTTAGAATTAAATTTTCTACTTATGTTTTGGCAACTGTCTTTGCGTCTTTTGTCTCCATTGGACATCCTATTACATATTTTGTTAAATCACACTGCATAGTGAGTATATATCTATAATTATTCGATAACCGTAAAGGACCTACTGTATCAATGGATACAACTTCGAAATTGTTCCTGGTGTGTCTGTCATTGTTAATTTTTCTTTTATATGTTTTGTTTGTCTATTTATTTGGCATTGTTTGCAATTGATTATATATTTTTTTATCATTTTGTTCATATTTTTCGATATATATTTTTGTGTGAGTTTTAAAATTGTTTTTCTTATACTCATATGACCTAAGTGAGTTGAATTATGGTATTCTTCGATGATTTTATTCTGTATTTCTTTGTCGACTATTCTTTTTGGTTCTTCAAATATTAAAATTTTTTAATTTTCTTTATTTCTTTTTAAATTGTTAAATATATCTTTAAATTTATCCATTGCAATGGTTGTAAATATTTCATCATTTTTATTCAACGCTAGCTCTTCTATATTTAAGTTATGCATTTTTGATGACAGTTTCTCCAAAGTCAGCGGTGTGATCGATGGATTATCGCTGCATCTTGCAATAAGTTCCTCATCTTCTACTTTAATTTGGGATCCCTACAAATTTTTCTTTATTAAAAATCTTAACTTTTTCATTCGTTTTATATCTGATATAGATGTACATTCCCAAGCAAAAAGTTGTACGGGCTTTTCGCTGGAAAGACATTTTTTATTGTTTAAATCGGTGTTTCTGTATGTTTATTTTTATTCATACTTCTCGTAATGGCTAGTATATTCTGTTTGCTATCTTCCATTCCGGTTGGAATCATTACTTTTAATGAGTCGCTGTTTAAAATTATTCTTGACAAAGCGTCGGCATTGGTATTCGTTTTACCTCGTCCGTTGTTACCACGAACGGTCTATCGAAATCCGGATATTGAAGTACTGGTGGTTTTAATAGTTTTGTTTTAAGGGTATCAAAGGCATTTTGGCAATTTTCATTCCGCTTAAATTGGAATTGTCCGTTTCCTGTCGAAAAAGAAGTCAATGGTCGCGAGTCTTTGTGTAAATTTATCTGGTGGAAGGAGCTAGTCATGTCCAAAGTCGAAAAGAACTTAGCTCTTCCTAGTCTGTCAAGAACGTCTTAAATGTTTATCGGTGGAAATTTATCGTTTACTATTTTTCATTTAATTTTCTGAAGTCGACTACAAGTCGCCATTTTTTTTTTATCATTCGCTGATTTTTTCGGTACTACTAGTAGTGGTGAATTGTAGGGGCTAACCGAATCTTCAATAATACCTTCTGCTAATAGTTTTCTAACCTGTTCGTTAATTTCTGTCATTTGTGTTTGTGGTAGTCGGTAGTTCTTAATGTAAACTGGGGTCGAATCTGTTGTTTGGATGTCTTGAGTGTAATAATTATTTACACTTAAATGTTCTCCAGGGAGATGAAACAAATCTTGAAATTCTTTTATAATTTTTTCTACTGAATTTTTAGCTTCCGGTTCATTACATCCGATGTCTAACTCTTTCAGAAGTTTATTTAATCTATTGTTGTCAGTTTGTTTGTTATTTCTACATGTGAAAATATTATAGTTTTTAAGCGGTTCAGTCTTAACATCCAGTTTTTCCAATAATATATCTTTTTCATTAGTGTTCAAAATTTTAATGTGTGCAAATCCGTTTGCCGGTATTATACTGTTGCCTAAAAATATCCCATCGGTTATTTCCTTATTTAAAACTACACTGTCTTCAGTTACTTTAATATTGAATGGTAAAATTGCTTCTGTTCTGGCAGGAATAATAATGTTTTCTCTATGAAATTCTTTTAAAATAATTGGTAGTATAAATTCTCTTTCGTTTATAATCAAAGTAAGTGTGTATGTTTCGAAATCTATTTTCGACATATATTTCTCTAAAATATCTCGCCCTATAATTCCATCTGTTGCGATTGGGAAATCATTTTCAACTATATCGAAATTGTGTTCAATTATTTCTGTTTCGATAATCAAATTTAAATTTGTTGTGCCAATACAATCAATTGCTTCTTTTGTTATGCCCGTTAATTTCGAAATATTTTTTGTATTGATATCAGTTATATTATTTATTTTACAAATGGGGATATCGGCTCCAGAGTCTATAAGGAATGTTAAATATTTGTTATTGTTATACATTTTAATGTAATATAATTCGTTAAATTTGCAGTAAGTTTGAATATTAATTTTGGCCTCTGCGGGTAACCGTATTTGGTACCCGGCCATAACCGTTTCCCTGCGCGTTATTTCTATTGCTCAAATTTCTATTTTGATTTCTATTAAAGTTGTTGTTTCTGTTTGAAAAATTTTTGTTTCGATTTGTATTATTGCTTGAAAAATTATTGTTCCTATTTGTATTATAGTTTGAAAAGTTGTTGCTTGGAAAGTTTTTTTTTTGATTTGTGTTATTATTTGGAAAATTATTGTTTCGATTTGTATCATAGTTAGGAAAATTATTGGTTCTATATGTGTTATTGTTGTATCTTGAATAAAAATGATTATTATGATTATTTCTATAATTGTGTGTATTATTTCTGTAATTATTTTGTGAATTATTGTTATATCTGTGGTTCTTTCTGTTATGAATTTGAAAAATTGTGTTTCTGTCTGTCACTAAATTTTGTTCTGCAGTTAAACATCTTTCGACGGCTTCGTTAAATGTTTTTGGTGTATTTGCCAATAAGGTGGTCTGAAATTCCGTATTAACACCTTTTGTAAAAACATTTAACGCCAAACTTTCGCTAACTTTATATATTGCATCCTTTGCTTCTTGAGTTGTATTGGTCAAAGTTTTTATTTCAAAACTACTTAACTGTTCAGAGGTTTTTTCTCTGAATTCAGATATACTTTTATTATTTTGTTTAAGTGTACCAAGTTCACTTAATACCTCTTGTAATGTTTTTGGATTAGGGTAAGCTTTTTCCAATGAATTCTTCAAATTTAAAAATGTCGTAGGCCTATTCGAACGTCCTAAAATACTTCGAATAAAAATGTCGTACTTGTGCAGTTAGTTTAAAATTATAAACATATTTGATAAAAATTTCTTCATCTTCATTTTTCAAAATATTTAATAATTCAGTTTGAATTATAAAATCTTCTAAATTTGTAAAATTTCCTTTAAAAATTTGTAGGTTTTTACCTACTGTATTGATATCAAAATTCGCCATTTTTGATAAATTATTTTCTCTAAGATTTCTTTTTTTTGTAATAGTAATTCTTTAATTGTTTTAAATAATTCATATCATTAATATATATATCATTAAATTTTGTTTTTAGAAATTCATAATTCTCGTTTCCATTAATTAAAATTTTATCGACTTCGATTTTCAATTTTTCGATATATTCTAATTTGTGTTCAATATACTGTTCAGAAAATTCTCTGTTTTTACTTTTTCTTAAGTTTACTTTAAGTTTTTCAATTAATATAATGTTATTTTTTATTGTTTCCATTCATTTAATTTTTATGTCTAAGTTAAATGCAAATTTTAATATCAAAAGAACATCCTGTGCCAGTAGAAGTATTAACATATAGGTGTCGCAAGTGTCTTATGACAATGTGCTTTAAATGTGAATTAGAATAAAAGAAGAGAAAGAAAAAACAAAGAAAACGTCAGTTTGATTAGTTTAAGTAAACAAAGTGTCGTGCGCGATTGTACTTATTCCGAGTGCGCGATTTTTCGTTTTTTTTTGTTTTTATCGAATTGTTTTCTTTTGTTTTTTTAAAAAGGTAAATATTTCAATAAAATAAAATTTATTTATATACTATATTTTAATTGTATATAATTTTCCGCCGTGTTAAATTTTTCGAAGAAATAAATCGAATTCAATCCGCTTTGGATTTTGATTTATTTGTGTGTATAAGTGAAGGAAAAAAATGCATAGTTTTATACGCATCAAAAAAAAAAAATTTGTAAATTTAGCAAATAGGGTATAAATAACCCAACAAAATTTCCATCGGTAAACTAAAATTATCGTGTACAATTTTTGGTTAATAAATCGTTTCAATAAATCATGCTCAAGCCGCTTTGAGTTATGATTTGTTTGTGTTTTGTGTAAAAAAAATAAAACAAAAGAGATGTAAAGCGATTGAGTTGTTGTTTTTTGTTTTTTTTGTTGTGTCAACATCAACTCGAATTGCTGTTGGCGAAAAAGAAAAAAAAATATATGTGACCGCTGTTTGCGTGAAAGAGGAGAACAACGAACATAAGGGTTGTTTTTATGTGTTTGAAAAAAAAATTGCATAGATAAGACGAATCAAAGTGCCGCTCAACATAAACAAGTTAATGTTGTTAAAAATTATTATTTTTTTTTTCAATTCATTTCAATAGTTTTATATAAAAAAATGTATAATTTATAATATTATTATTGTTCAAATAGACAAATAAAAAGAAAATGTATGCTTCCAGATTTGTGCTGCAGCGTGGAAGTCAGGTGGTTTTGGACCATTTATTATTTTCTTTAGGCTGGCAATTTGGCGCTGTAGCCGAACAATTTTACCTCCGCGTTTTCGCTTTGGCTTTTTGGTTTGGGGAATCCGTGTTCAGCTTTCCTCTTTTTTTTTGTATTTGTCGACGCCAGTATTCTTCAATGGTTATTCTTTTCGGGCCAATGCCCGACGGTACATATTCCGGTATATTGATTGTATTGCCGGTTGGAACGTAAACTTCCGTTTCCAAGAATTCGCGGTTCGAAGGTGTAGGATCGCCATGTATAGGATTCGTGCTTACTTTTCGTTTGAAAATTAAAAAAAATCAAAATTTACAAAAAAAAAACAGGACCTGCCTATCTGGTTGCCGGCATTTAATAACGCCTCGGCCTCTGAAGTTACCGTCACTAAAAAGTGCAAGCAGGCAACTTGTTATAATTTTTATGCCGTCACTTAAAAAGTGCAAACAGGCGTAAAAGATTAAAAGACTAAGTAGGCAGCTTTGGAGCTTAAAACTTAATGACTTTATTTGGCAATTTTCATCGTTTATATAGTCAAATAACGGTACTTAAGTTTTCACAAAATAAATAACATTTCTGAGTGTAATTGACATATGTTGTGATTTAGTGAGAATATCATAAACAAAAATCATATGTTCTAAATGAATAATATCAATGAGTATATATATAGCAGAGAATTTTTTTCGCTCTTGAGTTTTAACTCAGTCAAATCGTGGTTAACAAATAAAGTGACACCAAAAAATGTTCGAAAACAGCGCAGTCGGTATTTGTGCGTCGAAAGATTTTATCTTCGAAAACAGCGCTCTCGGTATGTGCGCATGCGCCGCCATTATTGTTGTGCGCTCTCAGAATCTATGAAAGTGGTTTGACTGCTTTTTTCCTTTTATTGAAATAGATTCTGCACAATGCTTACATTTTTGGCTGGACGGACTTGCATGGATTTATTTCAATATGCCGATTGGATATTTGCAAGATTCTGGCATTTGTATGAACTTATGAAATGATTTTTTTGCAATATTTTTATGTAAATTCTTTTTTTTTATGTCAAATAGGAAATTTTTCATTCATTTCAAGTTTAATTTAATCGAATTTAATTTGAATAAATTTTTCATTTAATCCAATTTTTATTTTCAAATAAATTGGATTAAATAGAGTTTAATGTTACATTTTTTAGCTTTAGATAAGTTCTTAATTATCTGAATTTAATCGAACTTATTGTAATTTTAAAAAAATTGCAACAAATAAACTTTTTTTACCACATTGCTTGCTTGTTTTTGCATGCATTTCTTTCAATATGAAAATATTGAGTATGAAAATGATTTTTTTCCCAATATTTCTATATATTTGTAATTATCTACGTATACTAAGTTATAGCAGCAAATTTATAAAAAAAAAGAAAAAAATGCGCCGCCACCGGACTTCGAACCCGGGCAATTGTATTACTAGGCAAATACGTTAACCAGTGTCCGCCACAACTTAACAAATAACAGCAATTTTGATGAAATCAAATCAAAATTTTCTACTAAACAAATTTAAATACGCTGAAAAGAACGTGTTGTGAGGAAAACATTTCCTTTTTTGTTCAACTTCCCAATTAGATATTTGCAACTTTCAAAGGTTTTCAATTAACTTGCAGGTATTTAATTTGCAAATTGAAGTATGGAATATTAAATGTTACTTTTTTTAATGTTTCTTACCTATATGTTATTTATTTCAGTCAAATAGAAAATGCTTCTATTTCTAATTAGAAAATTTATAAATTTATTTATTTACAAGTACTAAAATATTTTTCTACGATGATACAAACAAAAAAAGACAAATTCATTGAATAAGTTTGTTATTGTTTTTGTACGCATGCGTGTGTGTAGGTAGCTGAAATGGAAGAAAGAAATTTGCATGCTTTTTTTATATTCTGCTTGTGTGCTTGTTGTTGCTACCTTATGTTAAGGTAGGAATTCATCAACTTCAAAGCTTTTCAATCAACTTGCAGGTATTTAATTGACAAATTGAAGTATGAAAAAATTGATGGAAAATGTTGCATTTAATTCAATTTATTATATATTATATGTTTTACTTCACTCAATGCAATTTACATATTATATTTCGAAATAAATTGGAGTAAATGTGGAAAATATATTGTAAATATTTCAAACATGTTTTTAAAAAGTGGTGGAATAAATCTTCAACTTGCAAGGTATAACAATTTAACACGAGATTTTTAAAATAATCAAAACGTTTTCGAAACGAGATTTTTAAAATAGTCGCATCGTTTTAGAAACGGAATTGCGGAAAATTTTCGGATTAGCTCATTTTGATTTTTTTGGAATTCATTTCAAATGCATAACGGAACCGACTTTTTAATATGAAAAAATTTTTTTTAAGAAAAGTATTTTTTTACCAATCTTTTATTGTTAGTTCGTCAAAGTTCTGAAAGTGCTTAAAGAGCCTATGACACGAGTTTTGAAGATGCATAAAGAGTTTCAAAATATAATATGTAAATTGCATTGAGTGAAGTAAAACATATAATATATAATAAATTGAATTAAATGCAACATTTTCCATTAATTTTTTCATACTTCAATTTGTCAATTAAATACCTGCAAGTTGATTGAAAAGCTTTGAAGTTGATGAATTCCTACCTTAACATAAGGTAGCAACAACAAGCACACAAGCAGAATATAAAAAAAAGCATGCAAATTTCTTTCTTCCATTTCAGCTACCCACACACACGCATGCGTACAAAAACAATAACAAACTTATTCAATGAATTTGTCTTTTTTTGTTTGTATCATCGTAGAAAAATATTTTAGTACTTGTAAATAAATAAATTTATAAATTTTCTAATTAGAAATAGAAGCATTTTCTATTTGACTGAAATAAATAACATATAGGTAAGAAACATTGAAAAAAGTAACATTTAATATTCCATACTTCAATTTGCAAATTAAATACCTGCAAGTTAATTGAAAACCTTTGAAAGTTGCAAAAATCTAATTGGGAAGTTGAACAAAAAAGGCAATGTTTTCCTCACAACACGTTCTTTTCAGCGTATTTAAATTTGTTTAGGAGAAAATTTTGATTTGATTTCATCAAAATTGCTGTTATTTGTTAAGTTGTGGCGGACACTGGTTAACGTATTTGCCTTGTAATAAAATTGCCCGGGTTCGAAGTCCGATGGCGGCGCATTTTTTTTCTTTTTTTTTATAAATTTGCTGCTATAATTTAGTATACGTAGGTAATTACAAATATATAGAAATATTGGGAAAAAAATCATTTTCATACTCAATATTTTCATATTGAAAGAAATGCATGCAACAAACAAGCAAGCAATGTGGTAAAAAAAAGTTTATTTGTTGCAATTTTTTTAAAATTACAATAAGTTCGATTAAATTCAGATAATTAAGAACTTATCTAAAGCTAAAAAATGTAACATTAAACTCTATTTAATCCAATTTATTTGAAAATAAAAATTGGATTAAATGAAAAATTTATTCAAATTAAATTCGATTAAATTAAACTTGAAATGAATGAAAAATTTCCTATTTGACCTAAAAAAAAAGAATTTACATAAAAATATTGCAAAAAAATCATTTCATAAGTTCATACAAATGCCAGAATCTTGCAAATATCCAATCGGCATATTGAAATAATACTATGTTCACACTGAGGGCTAAATGCGCATTTAACGAAATGCGCATTAGCAATTTAGAATGCGTGGCCGTATGCTCCTTGTAAGAGTAAAAGAGACAAATATATACATTCAATTTCGTAAATGCGCATTTAGCTCTCAATGTGAACGTAGTATTAATCCATGCAAGTCCGTCCAGCCAAAAATGTAAGCATTGTGCAGAATCTATTTCAATAAAAGGAAAAAAGCAGTCAAACCACTTTCATAGATTCTGAGAGCGCACAACAATAATGGCGGCGCATGCGCACATACCGAGAGCGCTGTTTTCGAAGATAAAATCTTTCGACGCACAAATACCGACTGCGCTGTTTTCGAACATTTTTTGGTGTCACTTTATTTGTTAACCACGATTTGACTGAGTTAAAACTCAAGAGCGAAAAAAATTCTCTGCTATATATATACTCATTGATAATATAATAACATAGTGTGTGTGTGGGTGCATACAATATAAGTGATTTATATAAACATATGTTGCAATGAATTGAGTGTAATAGAACAAAGAAAGGAATGCAAAAGTTAACATCATATGTTTTAATATGTAATAAAAGAAAAAGCAAATAAATGAAATGAAAACGTGATAATATTGAGTGTAATAATATAACATGAACAATAAATTGCAGCATAAAAATGATATAAGCGAAAGTGAACAATTATATGTATTAATTGAAATAACAAAATTAGTGGCAATAGTGGTTGCGTTGGTACTTTATATGAGAGTACCCTACAGTATCATTAATATTATAGACGCTAGCGTTAAAAACAGGCTATGCGAGGCTTTTTGCTCAGTTTTCCCATTGTGCGCCGCGTCCGAGGAAAAAAAATAAAGCTCAGTGAAAGTCAATCGAAGTCGATGAAGTCAATAAGTTTCGAACATAATTGTTCTAAAAAAAGAAAGTTTGTCTTGAAACATACACGGTAAAAAACAATATACAATCCGCCGCGCACTTGGAAATTAAAAAGTGAACTTGAAAATATGTCGAAAATATGTTTACGGCGTGTGCAGCTAAAAGAATCATTAAAAGTCAATCGCCACCTTTCGAACATAATTGTTCTAAAAAAAGAAAGTTTGTATTTAAAAATACACGGTAAAAAACAATATACACGGATAAAACTAGTAAGGAATTAAAGTATATTTGAAGTCTTTAGACGTCTATAAAATTTTTATGTATAATCTGCAAAAATATTTGTGTCACACGCTTAATTCAATTTTACCCTTAGCTGCCACATAGAGTAATTTGTAAACAAAGTAAAATGCCGCACCCACTTTTCTAGTATAAAGACTCCACATTTTACCGAAGAATATATGTATGGGTTGGATAAACGACGTGGGCGGAACTTGGGTACATACAGACACGATATCATTCAGTTTTATATATTTACGAAAGTTTTTCAATTTTGATGGCGTCACTTTGTATTGAAGGTAGGCGTGGTTTTGATCCGATTTTGCCAAATATCGTTGTGATTGTCTATATTATGTATAAAAGCCTATGTGCAAAATTTCAAGACATTTCTGCAATTTCAGCAGATTTTATAGGAGGTAGGCGTGGTTCTTTTCCGAGCTTATCTATAAGCTTTTATCTAAGCTTATATGCCAAATTTCATGGCATTTTGTCAATGTTAGTGGATTTTGAAGAGATTTTACCGTAAAAATAAAGTCACTTTGTATGGGAGGTAGGCGTGGTTTTCACCCGCTTTTTCCAAATTAAATAGTGAGGATTTATATTGAATATCAAAGCATACGTGTCAAATTTCCAGGCATTTCATTAATCTTTGTGGATTTCTAAGAGATTTTACAGTTAAAATAAAGTCACTTTATATGGGAGGTAGGCGTGGTTTGGATCTGATTTTGCCAAATATCATAAAGATGGTTTTTATTATATAGTTAGTTAGTTAAGTGAGGAGGGAGTCACCTAGTTACTGCGGCCTCAAGGGCCTATTGTAACAAACCTCTATTAGTAATAGTTCATCCTTAATCGTTAAGTGCGTTAGGAACCGAGCGATGTCCTTGGGTGAACTATCCGCTATTAGGTGCGGTTCTAGGTACAATGCACCTAAGTAACGAAGACGGGTCCTGATTAGACCGTTACAGTGACACAAGATGTGCTCTGCTGTTTCTTCATCTTCATTACATAATCTACACAGATCTTCCTGGACTATACCCATGGTTGATGTTTATTTACCTTACAACGTCCAGTTAGGAAACCTGTGACAAGTCTGATAGATCTTCCACATAGAGTCAGGAATTGTTTCGTTCTTTGGAGCGAAGTGGTTGACATGAATGCTTTAGCCTGTCTGTTACCTTCAGTTTCCCTCAAGTAATGAAGTGCCTCTCTGTTTAGCCACAAATATATTATATATCAAAGCTAATGTGCAAAATTTCAAGACATTTCTTTACTTTTTTGTCGATTTTTAAGAGATTTAACATTTAAAATAAAGACACTTTGTATTAGAGGTAGGCGTGGTTTTCACCCGATTTGGCCCATTTTCGAACTTGTTCTTCCTTTTTTAAAAATAAAAGTATATTTTAAATTTCATCGCAATACCTTCGAAATTACGGCTGTGATCGTGTCGACAGACAGACGGACACGCGGAAATCGACTCAGGAGGTGATACTGATCAAAAATATGTATATTTTCCTATATCTGCCACGCCTCCTTCTGGGCGTAACAAACGTACAAGTGACAAAGTTAATATACCCCTTACGCAGTACGCGTTAGGTTATAAATATTTCGGAATAATATAAGTTTATTATTTTTCTTGCAGTAAAGAACTCATATATATTTTAAATTTAGTTGAAATTTTAATTAACAAAATATTTTTTGATATGCAATATTTATAAAATTAGTTCAATAAATAATTCGGATTTATTTTGATATTTTAAAAATAAATTAAGTTGTTAATAGCATAACTACCATGCCACCTTCCAGTCTCCGTATATGTAAGCCTGCATAGTAGTAATATAATTTTTTGTAATCTTATTTATTATTTATTGTATTAATCTTGCTGAAGATTAACAAAAACAATAAACTGCAAAAACGAAAGAAGTATATGCATGAAAATATTTCATACATACGTACTAATTACAACACGCAAGCAGTTACTGAACAGTATTCGTAAAACGATTCTTGATTTTTATAATAGGTTGTATGTAGTCGCGCTGCGTTTTTTAAATACCAAATTTAAACATTATATTATGAACTATGCATCGCTTCTTCATATTGCAACGTGTTACTTTCTTAGGCATCAGGCGGACAAAGCGACGCTACCCGAACTGATTGGAGTCTGCTAGCAGACTAATTTTTTTAGCGGCGCAGGCATTGATATACGTATGCATTGCATGTAAAGCTCTACGAAATTCATAAAATGATTCTATTCAACAAGCAACACGATGTTGCGTTCGAGATTTCGGCACGAACTAAAGCAACAAGCATTCGAACGTCAGCAGCAACTGAATCATCAATGCATTTTTCTCATACAAAAATGTGAATTTTTCTTCTTTTCTTTTGCTAGCCTGTAGCTTTATTAAAGAAGTGACAAAATCCAAAGTTAGATATTCCTTTTATGCACAAAATAACTGATATTTTGGCATAAATTTTATTTTTGTACGATGAATATTAAAGGCTGTATAAGGCCCTAAAGTGTCCCCCAAAAAACGTTTGCATGGCGTTGGAAAATACCCCCATACAAACCGCGCTGTAAGACGTAATTCTACGTCAAAAATATTTATATATAAATTAAGAACATTCACTGTAATCAATTTTGTGACTTTACAAAGAAAGATTTCAAAACTAATATTAATACTTTGTGTAGCCTCCTCGTGCTCTTATTACAGCTTTAATTCTCCTAGGCATACTGTCTACAAGGTTTCCACAAGTTTCTGGACCAATAGCATCCCACGCATTTTGCACCTTAGGCAACAACTCATTTATAGTACCAGCTTCGCCCACTACTGATTCTTTTAGTATACCCCATAGGTGCTCAATTTGATTGAGGTCTGGGGCTTGCGGTGACCAACTTAATGCTGCAAATCCATTACGTAGAAGTGTGTTAGCTTTGAGATGTTATTTGGATCATTGTCCTGCTGAAAGACAATATCCGAAGAATTTTCTTCCAAATCTTGCACAGTGCTAAGTAAATAACTTCGTAGAATTTCAATATAAGACTCTGCTGTTATTCGATCATCAATTTTGGTCACTCTGCCAACACCTTGGTAGTCATACATCCCCACACCATAATTGATCCTCCTCCAAATTTAAGTGTGGGCTTAACATGATGAGGCTGAAGTTTCGAGCCCTTACTCTTCCAGACCCACTCATAGCCGTCCCATCCTAAGCGGTTTATTTTCGTCTCATCTGACCAACCTTCTCCAATCATATGAGCCTTGTCTTTGCATTTTTTTGCAAATTCCAAACGTAACATTCTGTGTCTCTCTGTAAGCAATGGCTTTTTTACTTTTGTGTGTTCTTTGAGTCCAGCATCTCGCAAAGTTCGTCGAACTGTCTCTGCACTGACGCTTAAATTTTCAACAATTTTAAGACTTCGTATGCCCCTGAAAATCTTGCGCTCGGGCAGTCGGCTAATCATTTTTTTGTGGCCTGCCTTACTTTTTAAGGGTTAATCCTTAAATGTTTTCCTCATTTTATTTATTACACCAACAGAAACTCTTAGCTTAACTGAAATTGCTCGATGTGTTTCCCCTTAGCACAGTAATTTTTCTACATTGTTCTTTATTAATCCGCTTATGTCTTTGTTAGTGGGTAGAGTGTGTGGCCCATACGGCAGAGAACCCTCTTTCAATTCCCACTGGACACAGAAAGATTTTTCAATTGAATTAATTTTTCTGTTCGGCCGTCACCTCTCTGCATATAATAGCTAAACTCAGAGAGGAAAAACTGCCAAGAAAAGCTTCTTGAGAACATATGCCATTCGGAGTCGGCATAAAACTTGTAGGTCCAGTTCTCGATCATTTGTGTTTTAGCATTTCACAACACGCACAACACAATTAATCATAAGAAGCTCGGTCAATGACCTTTCAAGGGCTGAAATGGCCATTGCGTTTTTACTTTTTTTTTTTTGTGTCTTTGCTCCCATGTCTGGTAAAATACAACAATACCATTTTATAAAAATTTACATTTAGTTTTATCACTTACCTTTTGTTATTTATTATTTCACTGAACTATAAAGTATTTATTAAAGAATAATTTCTTCGCCACGAACGTCCTCCAACAGCAAAGGCCACAAAATGGATCATGCGACACCTTCATGCATTTTTGAAAGCAGTTGTACCGTTTGTTTCCAAAAAACCAAAACCAACTTAAGACGAAATATGAAACAAAACGTAACAAAACTAATTTGTGAATTTTGTCGGTAGTTATTTTCTGAAGCTAAAAAACCGCTTCTTGTGGCAAACATTTGGAAGCGCGATCAATTTTGTGAGTCACTATAATTTATACTATATATAAACTATATGGAATATATATAGTTTAGTTTGAACTAGTCCTTTGTGGGTTTTTAAAAAAATAAAATACTTGTTGATTCTTTTTAAAAACACAAACTATTTAATTCAAACTATTATTTATCAAATATCGTTTTATTGATACGAGGGGTGCCTTTTATATTTCGGGATTAGAGAACAAAAACAAATATTAATCATCGAAAATCACTTTATTGTTTTTCAAAATATTCTCCATTAAGATCTATACACTTTTGCATGCGTTTGAACCAATTGTCGAAGCACTTTTGCCACTCTGATTGAGGTATCTCCAAAACATGCATTCTAAACGCCGCAACCGCTTCTTCGGGCGTCGAAAATCGTTGTCCACGCAGTTTATTCTTCACGGTTGGGAATAAAAAGAAGTCATTCGGTGCCAAGTCAGCACTATACGGCGGATGACCCATCAAATCGATGTTTTGGGTGCTCAAAAATGCAGTTGTTTGAGCCGATGTGTGAGAGCTCGCATTGTCGTGGTGAAGAGTGATCCGTCTTCGGCGGTTGGTTTTCCTGATTTCTTGGAAGACAACTGGCAAACAAATGGTTGTGTACCACTCATAGTTGACTGTTCTGCGTTGTTCTAGTGGTACGGTTGCGACATGTCCATATTTTCCGAAAAAACAGGCGACCATTTGCTTGGAAGTGCTTCGTGCGAACAACTTTTGTTGGATTTGGCTCATCTTGAAACACCCATACAGTCGACTGCTGTTTACTTTTGGGCTCATACGTGTAAATCCACGATTCATCACCTGTCACGATGTCATAGACGTGTTTCGAAGCACCGCGATCGTATTTTTTGAGCATTTCCTTCGACCAATCGACACGAGCCTTTTTTTGAGCGATTGACAAATTGTGTGGGATCCAACGCGAACAAATTTTTTTGACAGTCAAATGTTTATGCAATATTGAATGTATGCTGGTCCCACTTATGCCTAAGGTTGCCTCAATCTCACGATAGGTAACATGACGATCTTGCAATATCAGTTCGCGCACAGCATCAATGGTTTTCGGAACAACAGCTGATTTCGGACGACCTTCACGAAATTCGTCTTGGAGTGAACTACGACCACGATTGAATTCACCATACCATCGATAAACACTGGTCCTTGATGGAGCTTCATCGCCAAAAATTGAATTAAGTTCATCCATGCACTGTTGCTGTGTTAATTCACGTCGAAAGTTGTAAAAAATAATCGCACGAAAATGTTCACGATTTAATTCCATTTTTAGACCGAGATGAATCTTTTAAGTTACTATAAGCAACACAAATAGCTCTCGTATGTCAAAACGTTCTGAGTACGTATAAGCCAACAAATGTCAAACTTTGCGATAGAGCTTTCAGTTGACAGATTGCAACACCAGGGTTGCCAAATCCCGAAATATAAATGGCACCCTACGTATTTAACAGATATCAAATTCGTTTGGTCTTACATGCCCAAGATGCAGAACTTAACTTAACTTAACATTATTCTTGAGTCTCCAAGTAGACTCTTCCCGAAGAATTTATATTATCTAGACTGAAAACGCTTATCAAATATTTCCATTTGTTGTGAAATTCAAATGGAAGCAACGCCAAAGTGATTATGTTAGCAAAAATCAGTCTATAAAAATGTAAGATATCCAGGCATGCGGATGCATCTGGGTAAACAAAGCGGCAAAGCCACAAGCTAATGAATTCGGATTACCTTTGATTTGGAGAAGCTAGCGGATGCAGCTGACCAAATTAAATCACTAATTATTTTTTATGTTTATTTTAATTAACCACTTGGGCTCGAATTCAATATGTTGAGAGGGGGTTAACGCCTCCCTCCGTAAGATGAGTCTCCAGCGAATTTTGAATATGAATATCTACCTTTTACAAAGTCATATTTTTTTTAAATTTAATTATGCATGAACATAATATAAAAATCAATGAGTAGAGAATGGAATCAACAACTACTTCTTATCTCTTAATAAATCTTATAAAATAATTTCCTTTGAGTGCATATGTAAAATTATTACAATTGTTATAAAGTGTTGTGTTTATATTAACTAACAATAAATTCCCAATATGAATTTCTTTTATTAATTTGTTGCTGAATTTCCTTGTTGTGCAACTATTATAACTATTATTTACTATATTTGTAATACATTTATTTATTTTTTTCAAGCTTACAATATTATTTTCTGTTCCAATTGTATAAGTCTTATTTTCTATTATAACGAATTTCGTTATATTTAAATTTACTTGCAATAATTTTTTATTGGGTATGGGAACTATTACTCTTAATCTATATTACTTTTCCATAACATTTGGTATTGATATAACAAATATTATTATACCTTCCCTAAATGTTCCCAGACTACATTTTATGTATGGTAATTTGCATTGATCAATGTTGTAGAAATTTACTTCTTCCTTACTTAAAAAAAATTTATTCATTATTCTATATCTTGACATGAGAATATTTTCCTGTATTTTTTCAATTTTGTCTGCAAGTTGATTTATGAGCAAATAAAAATTATTTTGAAAAATAAATTGTGGCATTTTTAATTTATATTTAGTTTTTAGCAATTCTTAAAAAATTAATTTTCAAGAATTACATTTGAGCTTTATGCCAAGTAATTTCATGAAGCAACAAGTTGCCACAACAACAATGTTCTTTACAGAACAACCACCAGCAGACTAGACAGCTGTTTCGTTGGTCGCTACACCAACTCATCAGTAATCTTCTGTGGGTTATGCAGTCCATTAACTTTGAAAATCTTATAAGCACACCTTCTGCTAAAACCAAAGCGGAATTGCAATTGTGTGCTTTCCAATTTAAAAAGCAATGTTTTTCTACTTCTTAGTACAAAGCAAAGGTTCAAAAAACTGACTACATTAATTCTGCATAGACTTGTTGTTGCGCTCTTTGTTTACTTCTTTTCACGATTCCATTCTTTGGCACCAACAATTCGTTGATATTAAACCATAGAAGGCGTGAGAAGTTTTTTTGAAAAAAAGATGACTCATCTTATTTTCTGAGGTCGGGCTCGTACCAGTTTTTACATGAAAAATAAATTGTGGCATTTTTAATTTATATTTAGTTGTTAGCAATTCTTAAAAAATGAATTTTCAAGAATTACATTTGAGCTTTATGCCAAGTAATTTCATGAAGCAACAGGTTGCCACAACAACAATGTTCTTTACAGAACAACCACCAGCAGACTAGACAGCTAATTCGTTGGTCGCTACACCAACTCATCAGTAATCTTCTGTGGGTTATGCAGTCCATTAACTTTGAAAATCTTATAAGCACACCTTCTGCTAAAACCAAAGCGGAATTTTTGGGTCTCTTTTCTTGAGTATAGGGCATAATATGCTGAGGTTCCAATCGTCGGGCATGCTTCTGCTAGCGATATTTTGCTGATGAGCTGATGCATGCGCCTTATCAATTCATCGCCGCCAGTCTTAAATAATTCAGCTGACAGGCCGTCAGCACCCGCTGCTTTATTGTTGCTGAGTCGTTGGATAGCATCTCGAACCTCTTCATGGCTAGGTGTTGATACTTCCACTCCGTTATCGTTGACTGGTGGCTCTGAACTGCGCTCTTCATGGGCGGCATTGGTGGAATCGTTGCCAGTAAGTAAATTAGAGAAGTTCTGTCTCCACGATCACAGCACACACTGTGTATCCGTATTCAGATCTCCATTTTCGTCTCTACAAGAGGATGCTCCGAGCTTGAAACTTTGGGTTAGACGCTTAACCTGTTGATAGAATTTTCGTGCATCCTTCTTGCCCTGGTTTACCTCTTGTTCCTCACGCTTACGCTTTTTCCTGCTTCTTTTCTTGCGTCTTGCACCTCGCTTCCCTCCTCTTTTCGCGGTAGTTTTCTCGCACGGCTCGCGTTGCAGCTGACTGCAGCGTTTTTTTATATGCGGCGTTTTTTACTGCTGTCGCGATGTGACACTCATGATCGTACCATTGGTTCCGAGTTTGCGGGCGCCGGAAACCAATGACTTCTTCAGCGGCAACGCGCATGGAGTGGGATATATGCGCCCAAAGTCCGCCGGCGTCTTCGGGTCCAGAGGTTGGTTGAACTTAACCGAGAGTTGAGCAGAGTAGGCTTCGGGTGTCCGTTGCAATTGCAGCTAAGCGACATCTAGCTTTCAATGGTTTTAGCTTTTAATGGTCGGCGTCAATGTTGGTCCCCCGAAATGTACGCACATCTAGAACACTAGAGGGATGCCTTCCGTCGATTACAATATGATCAATTTCGCAGTTTTTGATCCGGGGACAGCCAGGTGGCCTTGTGAATATCGAGGTGCTTATATCTGGTGCTACTAACTACCATGTTTTGCGGCGCGGCGAAGTCGATCAGTCTTAGACCGTTGTTCGTGGAGGTCTCATGAAGGCTGAACTGACCGACAGTGGGGCCAAAGATGCCTTCCCTTCCGACTTTCGCATTAAAATCGCCGAGGACTATTTTCACGTCATGTACCGGAAGGTGGTCGTATACGTCCTCAAGACTAGAGTAAAAAGCGTCTCTGACGACTTCATCTTTTTCCTCCGTCGCACAGTGTAACGAGTGCGGCCATAACTCAAAAAAATTTTTTTTTCAATATATAGAAAAAAAATATGTACGTCGAGAGAGAATAATTGAATTAAGTTTAGTCCAAAATATTTCTTCAAAATGTGTATGTTTGTAGACACACGACATCATACTACTTAGGGTTTCCAAAGTTAACTTATGCTAATGAGAGGAGCAGAAATTGCATTGTTAAGAATTATTATGAATTTTCTTAATTAATTGCTTATATATTTCTATATAAATTGTATATGAGACAAATATATGGAATTTCTTCCGCCTGCGAAAGTATTTTTTTTTGTTGTTTTTTATGTACCGTGATCATGATACAGGTACTTTAATAAAGTGGTCTCTGACTAATAAAATAATTAGAATTTCACAAACTTTGGAATTGATTAAAAAAAAAATACGACATATTACTTATATGTGTAATTTTTTAATATAATATTTTGATAAGTATAAATAATGCTATGTAAATTAGATCAAAATAAGTGCAAATCTGAACAAAAATTGTATTTTTGTAGTGATAGCTTTTGAACTTTTCCTTAGGTCCTGCTAAAGAAACAACAGCCGTTATTTAAGTCAGTTTTTCCAATAACTGATTTAGAAAATATAAATGTAAATTATATACGTAAAGAAAATACGAAACTAGTGGAAGCCATAGACATTCTTTATTATACTTTTTTTTCACGTTTACCGGTAGTAACGGGATCGGTATAACTAATTTTTCCAGCCAAAAAGTGATAATTTTCTCTAAATTCGAAAGTGATTTAAAAAAAAAAGCGAAATATAATATTATATTCAGTTTTTTTAATGTTCTTAAAAACATTTTTGAAAAAAAAGTTAAAAATAAGTGCAAATCTTTAAAACAGGTGCATTTTTGCAGTAGTACCTTTTGGATACATTTTTGTATGGTTCTGCCAAAAAAGTAACAGCCATAACTTAAAAAATTATTGACCTTAATAAATTGAATAAAATACAAAAATTATATATATAAAAAAATACAGAATTATTCAAATTCTCCACATCAAAATCCCTATTTGGGTTGCACAAACAGCAAACAGAAAGATTTACATACACGGAGATACCACGGTTCAGATATTATTCTCTTTGCGCATAACTTATTCGCTAATTGCGCATATTTGTCGACTATGAGCAACTGATCATAGCATATGCATTTCTGCTTATAAATCATGCCCAATTAAACAAATAAAAATAAAATAAAATTGTCTGCCCGGTGAAGTATTCGAACCTCGGACCTCGCGATTTATAAATTCGGACTTTAACGCATTCAGCCACGGCCGCCACTAATTGGGTGAGTTAAAGAAGCTTATAATAAGTATGTTTTCATTTGGGTTGATCAACCACCTGTTGAATTTGATAAAATGATTATAACATACTTATCAGTGTTTTTCAAAGAATTATAGCAAAAATTGTGATATGTTTATATGTTTATGTGTGTGTATAAATGTTTAAAAATGTTTTTTATTTTATGAGCAGCATGATCATAAATCGTGCGAAAACAATTTGCTTCGTGTACTTACACTAGCTTTAATCGTCGTCTTGATCTCTGTTTTAATCACTATTCTTTGTTTTGTTATGTTTGTCTAACTAAGTAAGTTCTAACTAAGAAGTCAGAGAAAGATGCTTACATAAAAAATTGCATTTTTGCACTCGACCGGTAACAATAACAATTTGTATAACTGCTCTCCTATAACTAAAACTATATTAACCAGTTTTCGTCATCAATTATGTGCATCACTTTTTACCTTTATTTTGCTTCTTTGTTAAAAATACTTACTTCTGATTTTTATATGAATTTTTACCTTTGTTTTGCTTCTTTGTTAATAATACTTAGTTCTAATTTTTATGTGAATTTATTATTAACAATTTTAATAAATTTGAAGTGAAATATTTTCTTTTTGTGAAATAAACATTTTTGATTTTATTTGGGGACCATTTGGCAGTGTTTTAAATGAGAAATCAAATATTAAAGATTTTTTTATTGAACTCGTTTTGGACTATTTTTTATTATGGATTATTCAGAGAAGTATGAAAAAAGGTTAAAAAATATTCAATTCCTAAATAATAATGCTTAAAAATTCTTTCCTGTTGAAATACGTGAACTTTTTGTGGTTTGGCTGGTATCAAAGAACAAAAGCCATAAGCAATAATTATCGGATATGATCAGTTGTGTTAAAATTGGAAAGCGATTTACTTGAAAAGGAGTTAAATTTTTTATCAGCAAGGCTTCACAAGAATTGGGTGGACTGCAGCAGGTCTCGATCATTTTTTGAAAAAAAAAATACCACAATTGGCTTAGTTCATGTGTTGATATAGCAAGTTTCAAGGAGATATGCGTGAGTTCATTATATTTACCGGCATTTTACATTATATTATATTACTTGCTGAATACCCGGCTTAACTCGGGTGTTGATATAAATAATTTTCGATTTCATTCGTCGATTTGAAAAAACTTTTCAGAAACTTTAGAATGAACTTTGTGTGCATCTTTCAAACCGGTAACTTGGTTGAAATGAGCAAAATGTAGCTTCAACATCTGAAAATTATGAGAAAAAGTTAGGGAAATCGTGATTTGTTTGTGCATGCCGCCGATCGCCTGCAAAAATATATTTTCAAGTTTTATATTGTATTCGATAGAATACACATTTTTGGAAAAATCAGAGCAAAAACGAATTTTTGGGAATTCGCGAGGAAACTGGATAAAAATTAAATTAGCATTGAAAATAGAAAAAAAAATGTCAAAACAACGCCAACTTACGGCGCAACTGACTTGCGCCTGTGTTGATGCATACTCAAATACCACAGAATTCGGCATCAGCTATCCTTATTTACGAAAAAAGAAAGTGGAATATAAATACACATAAAGAAGAAAAGAAGATATTTATCACCCTTCGCGCTTTGCTACGCCTTACTGTATTTTGTAGAACAGCGCCCTCTGGGGTTCAAGAAATAGCAAAATACATAACGCCAAAAGACTCACCGCACCCGAAAACAACTTATAAAAATCATACTTATCGGATGAGTTGTTTTGAGTTTTTTTCGGCATTTGTACAACAGCGCCCTCTGGTATTCGAGAGAGAAAATAACAGATAAGTCAAAAAACTCATTGTGTCCGAGAACCTCTACATACAAAATTTCATGCAAATCGGATAAACGGTTTTGGACTTTTTCGACTTTTTTAAATATTTGTACCACAACGCCCTCTGGTGTTCAAGATAGAACCTAGTTTATAGGTCATAAAAATTCACCGTTTCCGAAAACCTCTATATACCAACTTTCATGCAAATTATATAAGCGACTTAGGAGTTTTTTGAAGTTTTTAAAATATTTGTACTACAGCGCCCTCTGGTGTTCAAGATAGAACAGAGAAGATAAGTCATGAAAACTCTTACTTACTTACTTAGTTGGTCGTAACAACCCGTGTCCGGGTTTCAACCGACCTCATCAGCTCTCGCCAGGCGCCTCTGCTTTGCGCGCGCCTTCTCCAATCGGATACACCAAGTGCGGTTAGGGCTTCCTCAGCCTGGTCCATCCATCGGAGGCATGGTCTCCCTCGTCGTCGTTGACCAGCGACCCTCGCCTCGAGCACCTTTTTCGCAGGAGCTTCGTCGTTCATACGATGGACATGACCCAGCCAGCGTAGTCGCTGCACAGTTATACGCCGAACTACGTCAATGTCATCGTAGAGCTCATACAGCTCGTGGTTCATTCGGATGCGATAGTCATCGCCGACTCGAACAGGACCGAAGATTTTGCGAAGAACTTTTCTCTCGAACACCCCCAGAGCGGCTGCGTCAGTTTGCGAAACTACCCATGCCTCAGCGCCATAAAGCAGCACAGGTAGAACGAGCGTCTTGAAGAGTGTTAGTTTTGTCGATTGAGAGAGGGCTCTGGAACTTAGTTGCTTACTGAGCCCGTAGTAGCACCTATTAGCAATTATTGTTCTTCGCTTTATCTCCAGGCTGATTTTGTTTTTGGTATTAATGGCGGTGCCATGGTAAACGAACTCTTTGACTACTTCAAAGTTATAGCTGCCGGATGAAACGTGGGAGTCTAAACGCCGAGCTCTCTTGTTTGTAGACAGCATATATTTTGTTTTGCCCTCATTTATCGTCAAACCCACTTTGGCTGATTCCTTTTCGACAGCGGCGAAAGCAGCGGTAACATCTCTCTTGGTTCTGCCAACAATATCAATATCATCAGCGTACGCAAGGAGCTGGACGCCTTTGTAGAAAATGGTGCCATTACGATGCACACCGGTCTTTCGTACGATCCCCTCCATGATGATGTTAAAGAGATCGCAAGACAGTGGATCGCTTTGCCTGAAACCTCTTTCGGTATTGAAGGTTTCGGAGAGGTCATTTCCTACCTTGACGGAGCTGCGTGTGTTGCTCAACGTCATTCTGCAAAGTCTGATCAACTTTGCAGGTATACCGAACTCAGACATTGTTGCGTATAGGCAATCCCTTCTCGGGCTATCGAACGCAGCTTTAAAATCGACAAAGAGATGGTGTGTGTCAATTTGATTTTCGTGGGTTTTCTCCAGGATTTGTAGTAGCGTGAAAATCTGGTCTATGGTGGACTTACCAGGTCGAAAGCCACACTGATAAGGTCCAATCAGTGTTTTTGTAATCGGCTTTAATCTTTCACACAGTACGCTTGAGAGAACCTTATATGCGATGGAAATAAGACTGATACCTCTATAACTTGCGCAGATTGTTGGGTCTCCTTTCTTAAGTATAGGGCACAGTACACTGAGGTTCCAATCGTCGGGCATGCTTTCTTCTAGCCATATTTTGCTGATGAGCTGATGCATGCGCCTTATCAATTCATCGCCGCCGGTTGTAAACAATTCAGCTGACAGGCCGTCAGCACCCGCTGCTTTGTTGTTTTTGAGTCGTTGGATAGCAACTCGAACCTCACCATGGCTAGGTGGTGGTACTTCCACTCCGTCATTGTTGATTGGTAGCTCTGAACTGCGCTCTCCATGGGCGGCATTGGTGGAATCGTCGCCAGTAAGTAAATTGGAGAAGTGCCGTCTCCACAATCTCAGCACACACTGCGTATCCGTATTCAGATCTCCATTTTCGTCTCTACAAGTGGATGCTCCAGGCTTGAAACCTTGGGTTAGACGCTTAACCTGTTGATAGAATTTTCGTGCTTCCTTCTTGCCCTGGTATACCTCTAGTTCCTCACGCTCACGCTTTTCCTGCTCTCTTTTCTTGCGTCTGAAAAGGCGCCTCTGTTCCTTCCTCTTTTCGCGGTAGTTTTCTCGCACGGCTCGCGTTGCAGCTGACTGCAGCGTTTTTCTATAAGCGGCGTTTTTTACTGCAGTCGCAATACGACACTCCTGATCATACCATTGGTTCCGAGGTTGCGGGCGCCGGAAACCAATGACTTCTTCAGCGGCAGCGCGCATGGAGTGGGATATATGCGCCCAAAGTCCGCCGGCGTCGTCGAGTCCAGAGGTTGGTTGGTTGAGCTTAACCGAGAGTTGAGCGGAGTAGGCTTCGGCAGTCCGTTGTAATTGCAGCTTAGCGACATCTAGCTTTCGTTGCATTCCTGTGTGTATGTTCTTGGCATTGCATAATCGCATAGATCTTGGCTGCAACAAGATAATGGTCGGAGTCTAGAACACTAGAGGCATGCCTTCCGTCGATTACAACATGATCAATTTGGTTTCGCGTTTTTTGATCCGGGGACAGCCAGGTGGCCTTGTGGATGTCGAGGTGCTTAAATCTGGTGCTACTAACTACCATGTTTCGCGCCGCGGCGAAGTCAATCAGTTTTAGACCGTTGTTCGTGGAGGTCTCTTGAAGACTGAACTGACCGACAGTGGGGCCAAAGATGCCTTCCCTTCCGACTTTCGCATTAAAATCGCCGAGGACTATTTTCACGTCATGGACCGGAAGGTGGTCGTATACGTCCTCAAGACTATTGTAGAAAGCGTCTTTGACGGCTTCGTCCTTTTCCTCCGTAGGGGCGTGCGCGCAAATAAGGCTGATGGAGAAAAATTTTGCCTTGATGCGGATCGCGGCCAATCTTTCGTTGACAGGTGTGAACCGGGAAACAAGGTGGCGTAGTTTCCGGCTAACAACGAATCCACATCCAAATTATCCGAGGCTGGTTTAGTTTTCATTGGGCAGTAGTAATGTGGCGGGACCCAAACCCTGCGCACATTCCATGTTTAAGGTCTATGGAGTGACCCGCCGCTCAAATTAGCCGTCAAACTGACGGATGCCAGTTTGCCGTTGCCCAGGGAACACCACGTGGAGGTTTGAGTCGACTTGAGACGATTTCGACATGGATAATGCTGGCCTCGCCAGGTTGAGGCGGTCAGACACGTTGCCATGTGAAGGTTCGCCCCCTGTTCCCTGTCATGAAAAACTCACCGTATCCAAAAACCTCTACATACCAATTTTCATATAAATCGGACAAACGGCTTCGGAGTTTTTTGACGTTTTTTAAAATATTTGTACTACAGCGCCCTCTTGTGTTCAAGAAAAAACAGAGTAGGTAAGTCATGAAAATTCACCGTATCCGAAAACCTCTATATACCAATTTTCATGTAATTCGGATGTACGGTTTAGGAGTTTTTCGAGGTTTTTCAAAATATTTGTACTACAGCGCCCTCTGGTGTTCCAGATAGAACAGTATAGATAAGTAAAAAAACTCAGCGTACCCGAGAACTTCTACATACAAATTTTCATGCAAATCGGATGAACGGTTTCGGAGATAAGCTAAAAAAAAGAATGCCTGGAACCTCATCGCAGCGCCCCCTACCGGATACAACCTTTTTTCCTGGATAAAAAGTAGCCTATATGTTGACCGGGGATATAAGGAACCTAGATGTCAAGTTTCATTTAAACCCATCCAGTGGTTTTCGCGTGATGCTTTAACAGGCAGACAGACAAACAGACAGACAGACAGACAGAAATTTTAAAAATGCGATTTTTGGTCTCAGCGTCATCCAAAACATCCATCGCAAAAGAATTTCAAAAAATTTTTAATGTACATATTTTTTTTTACAATTTTATATAGATAAAGATTACATCATATTACAGAAAGCAAGTACTAGCAGAGCCATTATAACATACATGTGTGATTCTGAAGTGTGTAAGTCTTGTACAATGTTTGATTGTAATAAGTGTTAAAATAACAATATTTAGAAACCAAGTACGAGTAGAGGTCGACCTCAACTTAGCTATGATGAATCAGCTGATAGAATTACACGTCGTAAAATTAAAAATTTTATTACTACTACTCCACCAGACGTCATCAAGTGTGCTGCAAATATAGTTCAAAAACAGAAGGGGAATGCGGATAACAGGTGCCTTTCGGTTATTGAAGCGCTTGGCGTGTATTATGATTTAAAATTATCCGTGCGAAAGTACAACGGCTTACGATCTGTAGTAAATGCAATTGACCCGAATTGTTTTCCAAGTTACAATGCGTTGAAAAAAGTTGTGGAAGACTTTATTCCTCGCCCAATATCACTCTCAGAAATATCTGCCGAAGTGCCTTTGCAAGCATTGCTCAATACTCAAGCTTATTGCAACTATCCGTCATAGATTCGAATATTATATAAACCTGCAAAACGTCCTAAATTGAATACACCAGATTCAACAAAGTAGTTCACTTTAAGCCTTTATTAATTCAAAACTGAAACATTATCTCTTTTAATAAACTAAACGATTGATTTTTATTCAAGATTCGGCTGCTTGCTTCTTGAGTCTCACACCATCAACAACTGTCAAACTCTCACAGCGTTGCCAACAATTCAGACTTAATCCAAGATGCCACATCCCTCCTATATTTTTGAGTTTTAACTTTATTCTCGGCTTCACTGTATCGGTATTTTCCTGTAAAATTTGGATTCATTATCCGCAACCGGCATAGATTCAACTTCGAAATGTGGCTTAGAAATCGTTGGAACCTTCTTCAGGTGGATGATGTTCCGCCTATAAACCTTGCCATTACTACATACTGTAACATCGTTCCCATTTCGGGCAATGACTTCATATTCTTCTGGCCAGAAAGTAGTTGTTACTTTGTTCGGAAATACCACATTACGCAGAAGAACCTTATCTCCAAATCCTATTGTGTTGCTTTGAGCTTTGCGATCTTTATCACCCTTCGGTCTTCCTTTTTCCTTGTTCATAACATCTAAGTCCTTGGCTTCGAAGTCCAAAGTATCCTCACAGATGTCATGAATGGATGGAATTTTGTCTCGAATAACGCGATTAAATAACATCTCTGAAGGGGCTTTACCTGTTGTTCCGTGTGGAGTCACGTTGTACATCAAGATGAATTTCTGAATCTCCTCCATATAATTGGCACCGTTAGCGTGAGTCGTAATAGATTTTGGGTAGCCTAGTCTTGAAAACATTTCACTTAAAATTCTTATTATTACATTCGATGTAATTTTTTTTATGAATGTACCTTCATGGTATCGAGAATAGTAGTCGATAACGACAAAAATAAAATCATGGTTTGGCAAAGGTCCTACTAAATCCATTGCTACGCATTGCCATGGTCCATTTGGCAGTACTCGTCAATTCATTGGAGCTGGTCGCATGGGTTGTGATACCAACAAACAATCCCGGCATTTTTTTACAAAACTTTCAACGTCTCTATCGATCAGAGGCCACCATATTTTCGAGCGAATCCTTCGTTTCATGGCTGTTTCTTCCGGGTGCCCTAAATGCACTAATTCAAGAGCTTTAGACCTTAACGCATGTGGAATTACAATTTTCGTTCCACGCAATAAAATATTACCCATCGTACATAGCTCCAGGCGGAATGGAAAAAATCTATTGGACGAATTTTTGCTGCAAGCGTCGTTTTTGACATTTTCGACCGCTTCCACTAGTTCCAAGTCCGATTTATTGTTTTCGACTATTTCAAGAATGGAGAGCGCCCGGGACACACATTTTTCAATAATCGTATATATGTTTTTTTCACCTAAGTAGGTCATCAAAAGTCCCGCAATTATCCAGCTTACACAGACTTGTTGGACTTTCCCGCTTGATATACAATTTTAAATTTAAACGATTTCAGTCTGAGAACCCAACGTTCAATGCGAGCTGGGGGTTTCGAGGTTGACTTGAAAATCGCTTCCAATGGCTTATGGTCTGTCACCAGCTCAAATTCAATTCCAGCAAGATAATAATAGAATCTCTCAACAGCCCATACCAGCGCGAGGCTTTCTTCTTCTGTTTGCGAGTACCTCCGCTCAATTTCTGACAAGCTTTTGCTAGCAAATGACACGACTTGGTGACTATTGTTAATAAATTGAAGAAGGACTGCCCCCAGCGCTACAGGACTAGCGTCAGCTATTAATCGTGTGCGATTTTTCGGATTAAAATACGAAAACGTTGGAATTTTCGCGAGATTCTCCTTTAGACGCCGGAATGAATTTCCTGATCCGGTCCCCAAATAAATTTTACATCTTTTTTAATAAGACTTCGGGTTCTGTCACATCGGCTAGATCAGGAATGAACTTCCCTAAATAAGTTACCAGACCTAAGAAGCTTCGCGTTTCTTCTTTACTTGACGGTTAACAAAACTGTAATATCGTGTCAACTTTCTCTTGATCTGGCCTTATGCCGAAATGTCCCAAAAATTTTAATTGTTGAACCTTTCGGATACATTTTTCCTCATTTAGCGCAATATTATACTCCTTAAAAATAGACAACACCTTTTCCAAATGTCGATCATGCTCACTTTCTGTTTGACCAAACACAATAACATCATCAAGGTAATTTAGAGCATCTCCACAATAAGCCAATATGTTTTCCATAGTCTGCTGGAAAATTTCTGGAGCTGAGTTTACCCCAAATAGCAGCCTCTTATATCTATATATACCATTAGATGTTATAAATGTCGTTATCTCACGACTAGCTTCATCTAACTCTAGTTGGTGATAAGCGTTTTTTAGATCCAACTTAGAGAAATATTTAGCCAACTTAAGCCTGGTCATAAATGCATCAAAAGTAGGTAGTGGAAAATTAGCCGAATAGCAGCATTAGCCCGCCTCATATCGATACACAAGCGGAGATCACCGTTTCCTTTAAAAACAACCTCAATTGGTGAAATCCATTCGATGCTATTAACTTGATTGACTCCATCTCCTAGCTTTAATACGATAAGTTTAAAGGCGGTTTCGCGACCTAATAACGATTGGTTGCCATTCTCAATAGCATAGATCGACTCAATCAAATTGGAGGTTTTGTCAATTCCTATCACTGCTTCGAAAACAAATTTTTTCTTCAGCAATTTGTTTCCAGCATAGGCACGAAATTGGTTTTCAGATTTCTCTAGAACATTCCATATTAATGCTTGTTGGCTACTCAAAAACTCCCAGTCTTTTTCACTGAGAAGATTGTATCGGGAACCTGAGTCAATCAGCATCACAATTCCATGGCCTGCTATGAAACATTTAATTAACCCACTCGCCAGCAATGACGGTGACTCCTAGCTCAAAATTCGAAAGCAATTATTTTCCTGAAACTTCTCGCCACAGACTCCATCTGCCTCATTTCCATCAGAAATGAACTGAATCTTTGAAGGCCAAATTTTCCTTTTCTTTGCTTCCATAAAGTCAACATTTCTTAATTTGCGTTTGTTCGTCCTTGTTTTGCACCTGCGAGCAAAATGTCCGATTAGGCCGCATTTATTGCGTTTTAAATTCTTCGCTGGACAAAAATTACTACTGCCGCTGTGGCCCCTCTGTCCAATCTGCTTCACTCAATACTGAAATTTTTCCCGTCTTCTAAAGCAATCTTATTTATACTTAAAGACTGCACATGAGCAGGCATCGTAGACTCCGACTGCTTATTAATCTGCTCGTACACGTGACACATATCTAAAATATCTTTTAAAGAGTACTCTTTCTCCAGCAATCTCTTCCTTAAATCATTCGGAGCCCAAACATCTATAATTTTATCTTTTAAATTGATTTCCAAAATTTCCTCCTTTGTATCTCCGAATTGGCCCTTAGCGGCCTGACTCCTCAATCCTAGCATCAATTTTTTCAGACACTCACCCTTCTCCGGCTTTAATGAGCGAAACAAATGGCGCTCAAATGTCGAATTTTGTTTGGGAGTAAAATATTCATTTAGTTTCCCAACCAAAACCTCAAAAACATCTCCATCTTCTCCATCAACGTGCTCCACAAGTGCTCCAGGAATATTATAAACAACTTCCTGCAGCTGTGTTCCACCTAAATGTAGCAATTTGCTTCTTTTTCTCAGTGGCTCCTTAGTTTTTTCAGCCTCCAAGTATAAGGAAAAAGCTCGGACCCATTTGTCCCACTCTGCACGAATTAACGCTCTATATATGACGTCACAAAGAAAAGGCGAGATCCCTGTCGCATTCATCTCACAATTTTCCAAAACAATTGAATGTCTTCACCACCTAAAGCAATTAAATGCCGTCAATTGTACATTTTCTTTGTTATTCAAAACAATTCTTACCAGTGACAATTTAATGCACTTCAAATTTTTTTTTTCAGTTGCAGCGCTTACTAGCAATAGACTTGACTTCTTTATTTTGCAATTCAATGCTTGATAATTGAATGTCCTTTCCATCTATAGCAATTAAGTGCCCCAAATTAGTAGCAAAATTTCGTCTTATTTTTCCACAACACATTTCTCACCAAATGATTTACTTCAACCAACCAAATGTGCTACCAGAATTTGGTTTCTTTTTACAAGTTCTGAAACAACAAAACATTTCATAATTTGCGAACACATACATGCATAACTTCAATTGTATTTTTTTCCCGCGCTTTTTCTTTTTTGCAATTTGTTTTTTTTAAATTTACCTCGTCGCCAATGTATAAACCTGCAAAACGTCCTAGATTGAAGACACCAGATTCAACAAAGTAGTTCACTTTAAGCTTTTATTAATTCAAAACTGAAACATTAATTATTTCTTTTAATAAACTAAACGATTGATTTTTATTCAAGATTCGGCTGCTTGCTTCTTGAGTCCCGGACCATCAACAACTGTCAAACTCCCACACCGTTGCCAACAATTCAGACTTAATTCGAGATGCCAGGTCTCCATAAATATAAAAATACTTTTAGAATGTAAATGGGGATTTGATGACAGTTCAGGTCACAGCACTTATAAACAAAAATTTTCAAATGAAAATTATACTGACGAGTTTCTTTTCGTAGTTGCATTGGTACCATAAAAAATGTCTATTTTAGAAAGTCATCACCATATTTGGGTTAATCAACATACCTCGTCAACACTTCTTTGCCGTCCTATTAAATTTGTTTTTATGAAGGAAAATCCTGACCTAATACGTCAAATAAACAAAGATATGACAAGCCTTATAGAAAAACTTTCAGAGTACACCATTCAATTAAAGAATTTTGAAGTCAATGTAACCTTTAAAATGCATTTAACAATGATTGACGGTGCAGTTGCAAATGCACCCTCCAACAACTCTTCTTCTAGCAGTTGCTTTCTATGCGGTTCAGTTCCAACTTTAATGAATTCTTTTCATGCAACTGAAAGACCTATTAACGATGAGTTTTTGAGATATGGTTTATCTACTTTACACGCATGGATAAAATTTGTCGAATGCGTATTCATATTTCTTATAGACTTCCCTTGAAATGTTGGAGAGTATGTGGTGAAAGAAATCGTAAAATATTCAACGACAACAAGCAAAGAATTTGCAAGGAATTCAAAAAAGAAATGGGTTTAGTAGTAGATGCCGTAAAAACGGGATATGGGACATCTAACGATGGCAATACTGCAAGACGGTTTTTTAATAATATCGAAAAATCTGCAAAAATAACAGGCATCAACGAAAATTTAATAAGAAAATTCTCTTTTGCGAATACTTGCCACTGGTCAACCATTTAATACAGACAGTTATGGAACACTATTGCAAGATACTTTTAAAATTTATATGGAAAATTATTCAGGGTATTATATGCCTGTTTCCGTGCATAAGGTTTAAGTGCATGGGCTACAAATAATTGAATATAAT
Source organism: Coremacera marginata (assembly GCA_914767935.1). Lineage (NCBI taxonomy): Eukaryota > Metazoa > Arthropoda > Insecta > Diptera > Sciomyzidae > Coremacera > Coremacera marginata. The sequence continues at coordinate 109,847,997 of OU612046.1, read as the reverse complement.
AATATAACAACTGGAATGCTTTCAGAAGAAGCATTAGAGGCAAGGCACAAGGAATTTCGAAAAAGTCGCTTGCATAATACTCGAAAAATATCTAGAGAAGCTTCAAATAGGGACCTCTTAGTTAATTTATTGCTCTCTTTAGAGCCCATTATCTCATCCCACAGAAAAATTCGAAGCAAGAAACAAAGCATAGACCATGATATCGCACCTTATGTTTTGAATATTGAAACGGAAGAAGAATGTGAAGACAGTAATTTAGAAATAGATTTTGCTTATTTAATTGCAAGCGACTCAACGTCGAATAATGAATCGGAAAGTGATAGCGAATAGTAAAAATAAACTAAAATTGTTGTATATACCCTGCAGCGAGCTGGTAGACAATATTCACCGTGCACTATTTTTGTGCTAGTACTTAAAGGTTATATACGAACTAGTTATCCATCGTACCCTAGTAGACAAAAGCGCGCTAGTAAATTCGATTAGAGAAAGTGAAACAAAGCTATTTAGCGAGCTGCGCGTATAAACGTATATCCATGCCGGTTTGGCTTCAACTTGAATTTTGTTGTTTTCTTCTTTTTGCCGGCATTTCTTTTATTTTGTTAAAAAGTGTTAAATATACCGAAATATAATTGAATAAAATAAAGTTAGGCCAGAAAAACGAAAATAAAAAATTTAGTGGATGACTCAATGGAGATAAATGACTCAATGGAGATGGAGTGTGTGTTTAATTGCTAACTGCATGCAGACAACCTACTGTAGTCCCAAGAGTTTGTTGTGTTGTTACTACTATAAATATGTAAATGTGTTTATATGTATATTTATATTAAAATAAATATTAAATATATTAATATATTACATTAAATTTAAATTTTCTTAATGTGTTTGAAAAACAATGTCGAATATCTATCCCGAGAGACCCAAATTTAGAACTGGTGCGATATATGCCCCAAGGCACTAGTGCAATATATTTCCCAATGAACCAGTTCTTGCACTAGTACGCGTTGATGCAGTGGGTGAAAATTTACCCTTTTCGTAGGACAAGCCCATGTAAAATGCGACAGTCAAAAGCATTGCTTGGAGATAGGCGAGGTACTAGTAGCTATCTTCTTAGTACTAGTGAATTCACTATTTTTGTACCAGTTCTTGACGCTGCAGGGTAATAATAAAAAGATACTTTGAGTCTTAATTCTTCTAATATGTAATTTAAGACAAAAAAATTTATTAATAATTATTACTTTTGGTATTAATTAATAAATAATTATACGATAAAACTTTGCATTTTGGATAAATGTGCACTTGATTTTATTGCTCTGGGTTAATTTACCAGCACCAGTTAAGAGCTAATTCATGCACTCTTGCAATATTAAGCTTTAAAAAAAATTGGCTGGGCCACTTTCAAAATCAAATTACCGATTTCAGTAATATGAGAAGTGGTCGTATAAGTTGACCGATTTGGTTCGTTTTCACACCAACTAGTTGCTGCTATTAAAAAACTAGGTGCACAAAATTGTATTGCTCTGGGATCCTTTTTGGGGAAATATATCAGATACCGATTTCAGTTATATTGGAGGTGGGCGTATTAGTTAACCGATTCGATTCGTTTTCACACCAGTTAGTTAAAGCTACAAAAACACTATTGTAGGTAATTTTAATGATCTGGGATCCTTTTTTGAGGAAATATATCAGATTACCTATTTCGGTTATTTTGTTATAGAAACAAAATATAGAAACTTAATAATAAACAGAAAAGGAATTGTGTTAATGCAGATCCACATGGTATGAAAATAGGTTTTTAGTAATAACTTTTGATTGGAAAATAATATTGGGATATTTTTTTCAAATAAATTATTCTTGAAGCTATGCTCTTTTATAAAAGTTATAAAAAGAACATTTTTAAAAAAATTAATTTCATCAATAAAATCGAAAGGAAAAAAGCCCTTGTTTTTTTATGATAGAAATAGTAACTAAATTTTTGTTTAAAACTGAATCAAGTTTTGCTAATAAATGTCATGCCATGTGAAAGGGAGTTTGAAATGCAATTTTTAATTTAAATTATTTTTACAAACAAAAACAAGTTTGACGCAATTTTTTGAAGAAACATTGAATACTTTGGGCTTTTCTTGAAAAAAATATTAAAAATACAAATGTACAGTAATTGGTATTGTAAAAATATTTTTTGGCAAGTACATTTATAAAAATTTATAACACAAAAAAAATTTAGTGATATATGCTGAAAACAAACGGAGATATTAACATAGAAATCCATATTATTAAATTTCCGATGATTTTTTCTCATCCCTTCGGGCAAACAAGTTAAAAGCACAAAGTTGTATAGAAGCCCTGTTAAATATAAACTTTTCCGATCAAATATTTACACATACTGTAATTTGAAGAAAAAACAAAATTTTTGATACCCATATTGTGGTCTTCATCTCTAAATAAAATTCTTTTTAAGAAAATAAATGCATATTTTAATAAAGAAAAATCAAAAACTTAAAAATTTAAAAAAGCAAAAAAAGGTATCTTTTAGAATTCTCTTAATTAAAATATAAATAAAAATGAAACAACTTCGAAAATGCGCTCCTTATGATATCGACTAAATACTGTTAAAAATTACAGCAACAAAATTACAATGAAATTTATTTTTCCAAAATGGATGCCATCATGTGTGGCTTTAAAATACCTTTCGTTTGATGCCAAATTTGTATATATTTCTATGGAAAATAGTGAAATTGTGGCAAAAAAACGAAATTTTCGCTGATTTTCAAACGTCATTTTGAAACCGTAAACTATCGATTGAGCACGTATACAAAAATACGTCGACCTTAGATTTTTGTCCTCTATCACATATCCAAAAATTATTCAAATCGGTGAGTGACACCTGGGGAAATGCTGGCCTCGCCAGATTGAGGCGGTCAGACACGTTGCCATGTGAAGGTTCGCCCCCTGGTCCCCAGTTAAATTATAGTTAATTGAAAATCTGCTCAATAAATACCCAGATTTAAAGAAAAAAATCTTTAAGACCTTGAAAACGTATAGGTGCTTTAGAGGTAAGATCTATTTTATTAGCATAAGTGCCACCACAACATACCAAACCATACTCTAATTTTGAATGAAAAATGCCGTAATAAATACATTTTAATAGTTCCTGGCAACAATAAGTTTTTAGCAGGTATAAATGTCTAGTTGCAGCCATTAAATAAGTCTTCAGCGCTCTGGTGTGATCCGACCAACTCATATTATTGTCAAGCAATAATTCAAGGTATTTAATGGAATTAACTTGTGCAATGCGAAAACACTTACACGAACAACAACGGGATTGAAAATATGTTTGTACAGTGCTTGACGATAAACATACATCTCTACTATACGTTTTACTACTAAGGACTAATCTGTGCATTGTAAACCAGTGACTAATTACTGCCATATCATGATTAATATCAGCAGCAAGATTTAAGGGGGAGCTATTCGAGAAGGTACAGGCCATGTCATCGGCAAATTCATTTGTATTACTTTTGGAATTCTGCAAAAAAAGTGAATTTATGAATACAAGAAAAAGAACAGGCCCAAGCATGGAGCCCTGAGGGACTCCTATTTGTACTTTACTTGTAACTTTAGTTTCTGCTGCCATTTGATAGATACTTACAAAACCAATTATATATATATCCTCTGAAACCGAAGATATGTAATTTTCTAAGTAAAATATCATGGTTCACCGAATCAAAAGCTTTTGTAATATCAACGAAAGGAGCCGCAGTTAATTTTTTGTTGTTAAGACCAGAATAAACGTTTGAGCAGAAGTTTAAAAGAGCATCTTCAGAAGATAACCCAGATCTGAAACCATATTGGCATTTACTAAGCAGATCGTTTTTTCCAAAAATTTAACGATTCGGGACTTCATCGCATTCTCAAAAACCTTAGCAAATGCAGGAAGAAGCGAAATGGGCTTAAAATTGTTAAGATCAGAACGATTAACTTTCTTATGAAGGGGTATTACTTCCGTGATCTTCATATCCATTGGAAATATACCTGTATCAACACTTTTATTTAACAAATAACTTAAAACATCGCATATATTGAACGAGATCTTCTCAATAAAATTACTAGAAAAACTATTTTTTGAAAAAGAATTTGAATTTTTTAGCGACAGAAAAACGTCTTATAAACCTCAAACGACGAGATTGGTTCATAAAAAAACTCCTAGCTAGACAATTTTCCCTGGATAAACAATTATATTGGGTATTGTTGGTTGTGTTTTCAGCAACTACTTCAGATCCTATTGATGCAAAAAATTTATTAAAAGAATCCGCCAATATCTCTGTATTAGAAACGGGTACGTCATCAATAACCAAAATTAGCATGGCATCATTTTTAGTATTTTTATTTAGGATATTATTGACTAATTTTCACTCCTTCCTTATATCACCTTTCGCCTTCTGAAATTCATTACAATAATAATTATTCTTACATGAAATTATATCTTTAGCGATTTCTTTACAAGTTTTTTTATAAGAGGCAGTTTTTGCAAAATCATTTGGATATTTATTTTTTTGCTTAAATAGCTTTCTTTTATTTTTATTTTTTTAAGTAAATCATTCGATAGCCAGGGTTTTATTTTTTCGGAATCACATGATTTTGTTTTTTTAATTGTTGTACAACTATCAACATGTTCGACTAGTTTATTAATGAACCCAGTATAAGCCTTACATGCGTTTGATTCATTAAATACCTCAAACCAACCTTCGAAGCAGAGTTTATTATTAAGTAGTCTAAAATCAGTAAATGTTTTTTCACCCAAGAGAGATGTTACCGCTGCTTTCGCCGCTATCGAAAAGGAATCAGCCAAAGTGGGTTTGACGATAAATGAGGGCAAAACAAAATATATGCTGTCTACAAACAATGGAGCTCGGCGTTTAGACTCCCACGTTTCATCCGGCAGCTATAACTTTGAAGTAGTCAAGGAGTTCGTTTACCTTGGCACCGCCATTAATACCAAAAACGAAATCAGCCTGGAGATAAAGCGAAGAACAATAATTGCTAATAGGTGCTACTACGGGCTCAGTAAGCAACTAAGTTCCAGAGCCCTCTCTCGATCGACAAAACTAACACTCTACAAGACGCTCGTTCTACCTGCGCTGCTCTATGGCGCTGAGGCATGGGTAGTTTCGCAAACTGACTCAGCCGCTCTGGGGGTGTTCGAGAGAAAAGTTCTTCGCAAAATCTTCGGTCCTGTTTGAGTCGGCGATCACTATCGCATCCGAATGAACCACGAGCTGTATGAGCTCTACGATGACATTGACGTAGTTCGGTGTATAACTGTGCAGCGACTACGCTGGCTGGGTCATGTCCATCGTATGAACGACGAAGCTCCAGCGAAAAAGGTGCTCGAGGCGAGGGTCGCTGGTCAACGGCGACGAGGGAGACCATGCCTCCGATGGATGGACCAGGCTGAGGAAGCCCTAACCGCACTTGGTGTATCCGATTGGAGAAGGCGCGCGCAAAGCAGAGGCGCCTGGCGAGAGCTGATGAGGTCGGTTGAAACCCGGACACGGGTTGTTACGACCAACTAAGTAAGTAAGTAAGTAAAATCAGTAAATTTATAGGATGACGGAAAAATAGACAAACAATCAGTAGACAAGTTGCAGTTAGCAATACTTAAACACGTTAAAGAATGATCAGTGATTTGAAAATCGACAACTGAACTGAATAAAGACAAATTGTTACAATTTATAAGACGGACAAATATATGGTCTATACAAGTTGCAGACAGTGAAGACAAACGCGTAAGCTGATTTATGCAAGATTCAAGGCCAACGGAAGCAAGTTTAAATAGATACCTGTCAGTGTAGATAGTATTATCCAAAATATTTAAGTTGATATCGCCAATTAAACATAAATTAGAATTGTTTTCACTAGCAAAAAGGGAATCTAAGTCATTGAAAAAAATATCTCACAAACTCGAAGTATTATTAAATCGATAAATACACAAAAAAGTAAGATTTATACTATTTATTAAACATTTTATTTTTAAGACATCACAACTGGCAAGACTGAAACAGAAATGCTCAACATTTAAAGAAGAATGAATAAATGAAGCCACACCACCAGACACATAATTATTATTGCAGTTTGCTATACAATTTTATCCTGGAATATTTAAAAGTGATTTTTCTTCATCATAAATCCAGATTTCTGTCAGAAGTATAAAAGATGGCATGTTTACGAATGATTCAAATGCAAGAGAAAATTATCAAAGTTTCTACGCAAACTTCATATGTTTTGATGCAAAATTAGACAATTATTGAAATAATTTAGGTTGTGGCACAGGAATACTGGAATACTGTACAAATTTACATTATCGCTAGCACTATTTGACATTTAAGACACTGACTCAAGATCTTCAAGCTTGTTTATTATAATGTAATTGTCACCATCCCTTTTCCGCATAAAGATTTTACCATTTCGCACCCAAATGTATTTAAAACCTTTTTCTTTTTTGAGCTTCTGAGCCACTTTAAATAAAGCTCTCCTACCACTGACTAAACTTTCATTTATAAAAATTTTTGAGCTTACATTTTTGCCAAAATTTTTCACTCCTGTTTTACAAAGACGTAAATTTAACTACTAAAATAGATGATGAAGAATTACTGGAATTATTTTTATATAATTTTTTAACGTAACAATCATCAAATTTCGCCCTCTGTCACATTTTCTCCAATACAGTCATTAAAACCCTTAAGAGCACAATCTATGGCATTGCTATTCTCGACATTTGGGACTCCAATTATTTCCAAACATTTTCCTCTTTTTTTTTGCCGAAGAAAACTAACTTCACTAGTAGATACAATATGAGAGTTGTAGCGCAGGTGGCGAGGCGGCGCAAGCCGATGACGTCACTTAGGCCCAGCGCCATCTAGTGGAGGTTTTTTGCTAAAAATCGGCAAGTTTGGGGTATGTCTTTGCTAAAAGCTATTAAAATCGACAAGTTTTGGGGTCTGTCTTTGCTTTAAGCTATTAAAATCGACAAGTTTTGGGGTATGTCTTTGCTTTATCCTATTAAAATCGCCAAGTTTGATATACGTCTTTGCTTTAAGCGTTGATCATAATTTTATTTACTTCGTTATCGGTAGTGGTAGTCAAGCGAGCTATTATCAGTGTTTGCATGTTTTGTTTTTTTCTTAACCCTCAAATACCTAATACCAATAACTCAAATTCTGCGTGACGAGTTTAGCTGTAATGATATGACTTGCGTTGCGAAAATCTGCATTTATATTGTTTGGATCATTTTAGATACGGGGAACGTTGAGGGGATAATGAAATGTTTGTAAATTTATAATGGTGGTGATAGGTGCATGTATTAGGTGCAGCTCAAGTGGAAGCGAGGGGTAAGTATTAGATTTATATAAGTAGTTTAAGGCCCAGTTTCACCAACTGTACTTAAGTTTTATTTAAGTTTAACCTCAGCTAAGTTCAACTTAAGTTTTTTGAGGCTTTTGCGTTTCACAATCCGTACTTAACTATTGCCAAAATGTAAAACAATAATATAGCAAAACCATCAAAAATAGTTTGTGTTAATTTTTTGACATTTGTGCAAAAACTTATTAGAAAAGGAAACTAATAGGAAAGTGTAAAACACATTAAAATGAGTAAAAGAAAAGAATCCAAAGGCAATCCCAATCAAAATCCATTTTAATTTTTTTTGTTTTCAGAAAATATTTTCCAGAATTGTTTTGCAAAATTGTTCTGTTATCAGCTTTGCTATTGGCAACTTAAGTATAACATAAGTCACGCATTTTCCATACTTAAGTTCAACTGAAGTATGGCTGATGAAACGCATTTTCAGAGCTTATACTTAAGTTCAACTTAAGTATAGTTGGTGAAACTGGGCCTAAGATGACAACCATTTAAAACATAGGCGTATATAGGTGGGATACATCTGAGGTACAAGTCTCAAGCCCCCAGTCAATTCGTCTAGCAAAATCTCCGCCTCTGGCTTACATTTTATGTAAATTCAAGAGTCTGTGAAGCTTCGAGATGTAGAAACTTCGACGACATTTTAGAAGCCGACTTATGTCATTGTATGCCGATGACGTCACCCATCCTCATCCCGATACGGATTTTAATTTTATTTAAATTTTAAATTAATATTAAGTCGCTATAAAAAGAATTCAAGATTAAAGTGATAAGACCCAAGCTTCATAATAAGGTAGTAGTGTAGAAGGTTAACATTAAAATAAACGAATGCTTGTGGTAAAATTTTGTTAAAAATTAATTAAAATTTTTCTTTATTACTTTTATTATTATTGTTATTATTATTATTATTATTATTATTATTAATTATTATTATTATTATTATTATTATTATTATTATTATTAGTATTATTTTTTTTATTATTATTATTATTATTATTATTATTATTATTTATTATTATTATTATTATTATTATTATTATTATTATTATTATTATTATTATTATTATTATTATTATTATTATTATTATTATTATTATTATTATTATTATTATTATTATTATTTATTATTTATTATTATTATTATTATATTATTATTATTATTATTATTATTATTATTATATTATTATTATTATTATTATTATTATTATTATTATTATTATTATTATTATTATTATTATTATTATTATTATTATTATTATTATTATTATTATTATTATTATTACTATTATTATTATTATTATTATTATTATTATTATTATTATTATTATTATTATTATTATTATTATTATTATTATATATTATTATTAAAATAATATTATTATTATTATTATATTATTATTATTATTATTATTATTATTATTATTATTATTATTATTATTATTATTATTATTATTATTATTATTATTATTATTATTATTATTATTATTATTATTATTATTATTATTATTATTATTATTATTATTATTATTATTATTATTATTATTATTATTATTATTATTATTATTATTATTATTATTATTATTATTATTATTATTATTATTATTATTATTATTATTATTATTATTATTATTATTATTATTATTATTATTATTATTATTATTCTTCATTTTATTATTAATCTTATT